>VDFB02270651.1:717679672-717716647 GCA_007258455.2 Sequoia sempervirens
CTCCACCTCCTAATTACTCTCGGGTATATAGAGAGGAGTAAGAGGGAGATAAAAAGAGAAATAGAGATAGAGATATAGAGTAGGAGAGATGGACGGAGAGATGGAGTGAATAAGAGAGAAAGGGGGGAGAGGGAGAGATAGCTCAATAGATAGAGGGGGAAGAAGCGGAAGTGACATAGATAGTGGGAGATATAGAGAGCGACATGGAGAGATTTATCAATCACCCTCCCTATATCTCTATTTATTCATACTTATCTCTTTATCTCTCTACCCATCTCTATCTCTTTATCTCCCTTTCTATTTGTATGTTTGTCATTATCTCCCTCTCTCTCTATATTTTATTCCCTATATTTATCTTTGTCTCCTTAAGTGTGCAATGGGTACATTGAAGAGGTCTTAAAAGAGAACTATCATATCTTTAATCAAATGGCATGCTACCTTGAGCATAACTCCCCAAGGACACATGCCATCCTTGGATTGTTGACATGAAACAACCAATCAAAATTTAGTTTCTCTCTCTCATATTAATATATATTACTATTATATTAAATATATATGATATTAATTATATTTTGTATTATATAAAAATATACTTATTATTAATTATTACTTATAATAATTTTATACATATTTAATAATTTTGTTAAAGAATATAATATCTAATTATAATAAGTTGAATAATTATATTATTTATTATGTAAAATATAGCTAATATATACTTAACTATATTGTATAATATTAAAACCTAGCTAAATGGCACCAAAATTTTGAACTTAATTAACATATTATAAAAGCTAACGAAACCAGGTTGTAGCTCATCAAATTGGAGAAGTGAAAGGTCAATGCCAGTGCCGAGGAAGAGTTTGGAGTAGTGAAAAAAAGGTCAATGCTAGTGCTAAGGAAGAGTTTGGAGGAGTGAAAACAAGGTCAATACCGATGCCGAGGAAGAGTTTGGAGTTAAAAGAAGGTCAATACCAGTGTCGACGAAGAGTTTGGAGTGAAAACAAGGTCAATATCAGCGCCAAGGAAGAGTTTGGAAGAGTGAAAAAAAGGGTCAATACCAGCGCTGAGGATGAGGTTGAGGGCACTCACAGAAAATCAATGACCAAGGGGCAATGAGTACTGTAAGTTTGGCACCCCCATTCTCTTTAACCTTCAATTTTCATGCCTAGTTTCTAAAGATCTTCTTGTACATTGGCAACCCCATTCTCGTAAAATGGTATAAGATAAGACACAAAATAAAATAGCTTATAGAGAACATATCCACCTACAATCCCATTCAAGCATTTTAATTAATTCCTTGAATTAAACCTAAAACAAGAATTATACACACCACAACAGTGAGATGAACGAAACAACCCTTGATCATTTTATTCAAAATTCAGATATGCTTGTACAATGGAGAGACATGAGTTTGAATTAATCATATCAATTCAAATGCCAGTACTGTCATAAAACATCAAATCCCCATGAATTCAAAACCTACTATAGAATGACTCAAAACCTAAATTGCATTTTTCCTAAAACCATCAGACTTTATAATTTGCTCTGCAACTTCATCTAAACTCGACCAAAAATATCTAACTTGTTAACCCGTACTTCTAGCCTTGAAATCCTTCTTATAGAAAAAGGAGGAGCAAACAAGCATCAGGCCAAAAAGCACATGTGTCACCAGCCAATTGGACCACCTTGTACTCTTCATTAGTTGGCCAATCAAAATTGATCACCTCATTCACCTTGACACTATAAGGTTTGTACTTAAATACCACCTGATTCGCTTCTCTTTCAAAAGACTCCAAGAATGAGTTGGTGCTAATGGTTTTGTCCATACAGCTCACCAACAAATCATAATCTAAGTTACCCTATTTTTTAGAGTTTTGTAGTCCAAACATGATATAGAGTGGCTCTTACACTTTTTGTGATTACTATAGCTTGTGTAAGAGGCCCCGTGGATACTGTTGTAATTGTAGGATGAGAAGTAAAGAAGGTATAGCTGTTGTCCTCAATAGTTTTGTGAAGAAAAGCATGTGAAATGAGAGGTTCAAGCCTAGGTTTCAACAAAACATGTATGGGAGATCTAATTTTATGAATTTCTATCCATGTGTAGACCTAATGGGTTGTTTCTGAACACTGAATATAAATGATATACATACACACACACACACACATATATATGTATGCATATGTATTTTTAAATGTAAATGTAAATACAATTACTGGATGCTCTCCTAGAACAATAAATGCAACATATCATTAAATAAATCTATATCTATGTATATAAATGTGTATTTCTAACTGCAAGTGTAAATACAAAGAGCATATGGTTTTGTAGTGTTATAGAGACAACATATCCATAAATTAATGTAATTGAAATTCTAAAGTCTTCAACACATATAATATGAAATTGATCAAACTATTAAACTACATGAGAAATACATGAAAACAGTAAATGCATATGTATGTATATTTGTAAATGTAGGTGTAAAATAAATAAGAATAATGAAAATTATAAAAGAATACAAGGAAAGGTCTCCTCCCTTCTTGGTAGTGATAACCTCCTCCATACACAACCCTTAAAAATTATGAATAGAGGAATATAATGTTTGAAGAACTCAAAGTTGATTCTCTCCTACTTGATGCAATTAGTCATTTTATCCTTACAAACATTTATAGTGATTACTAGAGGCACATAGACCAATTCTTCATAATAGAAGAATTTGATCATACTTTTCCAATGATGGCATTATGAGAAACCTTAGGTTAAATGAATAATTCCTATCTAAGTTCTTTAAATCATGTCCAACCGTATAAGAGAAGACCACTGCTATGTGTACCTGGATACCATGGAGAAAGGCTAGTGTTTGGGATCTTTCATGAATCATCCTACCTTAAAAAATACAAAAAATCTCCTAGCAATTAGACATAGGAAGATTTAATATGACTTAAAAAAAAATTATTGCTAAAGCGTAAACTTATGATGACTTAACCAAGCCTAGTACACACTCCCTCCCTGTTAACCACTTAGACATATGGAAATTAAATGTAAGTTTGCTGCTATTTTTAGTCATGTAGGTGTATAATAAACCACTTGGTGGTGTTTCCCTTCAAGTTTATTTACTTGAATGAAGAGAAAAAGTCCTTTGATTACAATTAGAGAATACATTTGAGGCCTTGGTTGTGTAACTGGTGGACCATAGTCACATTTAACACTTGTTACAAAGTTTGGAAGTTAAAACGTTAAGTAGATTTGATTTGTGATGGACACATTTGGACAATAGTAACGATAGCTTGCGATCTATCAAGACTTGATTACCTTATAACCTGTGAAATTATAGCGATGAAATGATAGATTAATCATAGTGTCACCTTGGGATTACATCACCATGAAAGAACTTCATCCAACATCCTTATGAGTGCAGGTACCACCAAATAGGTATTTGTCAGATCTGTCTTCCTCGAGCGAGGGAAATTCAGGAAGAGAAGAGGAAAGCAAGACATGTAGTACATGTCTAGAAGAGGGAGATAAACTAGAGGTCAAAAGATTAGAAGAAAATTTTGTAAACACATGGAATTTTTTCTTGCTAAAGGGGAGTCATGTTCTTATGATGATGAGAGCATAGGCGACGTCGAGGTGCCCTTGAGGTACAAACATCTATGAAAACAATGGGTACCCAAGAAACTTCCTCCAATAAACACCAATTTTTGTGTCAACAAGAGGATATATCACATAGCACCATCGTCATTACATGGTTTGGGCCTATTTTGCATGGATGACATAAAGTTCTGTTACGACAAAGTTACTGAATTGATGAAGTATGTTGGACCCGGTTACAGTTACAAATATTGGATGCAACTGGTTCGATATACACGAAGTATGTGTAGGTATGCACTATCAACAAATTATATACAACTAAAAGATAAGGATCAAAATAAAGGAGTGGCTATGTACATTGACGGAAGGCCAAAAGCATTAGGGAATATTGCAGGGTTTATAAAATAGTACATGACCTGGGTCAACAAATAAGCAACCAATTGCATATTTGAGGTGCGTGAGGGAAACCGTGTATTCGTATGTGCAATAAAATCAATAACTGCAAGGGAAGAGTTGCTAATCGATTACAATTTGAATTGCTTAGTTACAAACACAGTTACTATGGGGGTGGTACATACTATGTACCATTTTATCCAACCTCCAATTAATGACTCCAATATACCATTTTATTCTTATGTTTTTTTTCATAAGTCTATTGGTTTCATTTTGGTAATATTTTTTTATATTTAATTTTTGTCATAGGGGGACACTGATCGTATAGAGAAGGCTCTGGCCCAGAGTATAGATCGCGATGTATCTTTAGGCGCTTTTACCTGATAGGTTTACTTCATTGTAATTGTACAAATTAGATACGAGAAAAATGTTTTATTATTATGTTTTTTTCATAAGTTTTTTGGGTTAATTTCGATAATATTTTTAATATTCTTGTTGCAATCGACTGATCAAGGAAAGGCACCAGCAGTAGAGGAGAGCATCCATAGTGAGGTGCAGTCAATATTTTGTGATGATGACATGGCTTATCCATCAAACCCTTTCGATACGATAAAGAAGCTCATGAAAAAATGCAATGAAGAAATGACTAAGTTGATGTTCAAAATGCCTCAAATAGATGAGATAAGAGAGAGGGTTAAAGTATTGACAGAGAGATCACAAAAATTGCAAGTAAGTTGTCATGAGGTCTTTAATTATAACATAAGTTCATTCATGGTTTTATATTTTGTACTCTTTTATGTCATGAACTAAAATATGTGTTGTTTTTACAGGGTTATTTGCCTCCTCATCATGCTCCTGGCTATGATAAGGGTACTGCAAGTGCTTCCTGAGGAGTAAGGGTTGGTACAAGTGTCCATCCTGATCTTCCTACACACACATCACATTATCTGACCCCATCATCCGTGCCTATATTGTCGTCTAAAATGTTGGAAACACATACCATGCAGGCATCTGTTAATGCACCCTCTGGCAACGAACACATACCAGAACATGCGTCAAAACATGTACCTAGGGATGGAGAGGCCACTAGTACTAGTGATGTTTTAGCAGCATTTCCTAGATCTTATCGTATTACTAGTACGAGAACATTGTCGGTCACACTTGTGGTGACCGAGGATTTCATTCCCATAAAGATAGAGAAGGTCCCAGGTACTTTAAAATGTTTTAATTATTATTCTATATAATCCAATTGAAATTTACTTATTGATCGCTCTTTTTAGACTATTGATCCCATGATCATTTTGTGCAGGAAATGATGTTTTTATAAACATCTAAGTGATATTACATTGGAGCTCTTCGGGCCCACCATACGTACACGATGGAATGCCCAAAATCAAGATTTAAAAGATGAGCTCATTAATCGTTTAGTTGTGTTGTTTGGTGATAAAACATTCAACAAAACCAAGGTCCTTAAGAAAGCACCACCAGCATGAGGGACCAATATAGGTCACATTTAGAGAAGAACAAAATTTACTCCCCCCCATGATTCCGGAGAGGGAGTGGAAGGACCTCGTGTTGATGGAAAGGAGAAGGCTGAAAGAAAAAAGGAAAGACACCACCGGGCCAAGGAAGGTATGTGATATAGAAGCATAAATCTGCAAAAAATCCCGATTAATCACAATTTTAAAAAAAAAAACCTGTGCTAGATGATTTTTTCCCTGATTTTTTGAAAAATCATTGACTTTTTGGTGAATTATTTTTTCCATTTCAAACCGCAAAATGCCAAAAAACGGAATAAAATTGAGTTAATTTTTGTAAAAACCATGACACCATGGCTTGTTGCTTACTATTATGCTTTGATAGATTTTTTCCAAGCATCCATAGCTTGTTTGAAAGCACTGCTTTTAGGCTTTTAGCCATAGCAGCAAAATGAACCTGTTTGATAAAATGATTTGGTAGACATGTATGAAAAATATTACAGTTATTGGGACAAGGCAGGAATTGCTTTGAAAAAATGTCTCAAAGAAATGTAGTCTCATGGTGATGGAATGCCATGACTAATGCCATGACAAGAAAATTTCTATGGATTGTCATGGCATTCCATCACCATGAGATGCATTTTTAGGCATTTTTTCAAACAATTCACGCCTTTTCTATGGTATTGCTTACTATTATGCTTTTGGTAGATTTTTTCCAAGCATCCATAGCTTGTTCGAAAGCACCTTTTAGGTTTTACTTTTTAGCCATAGCATGAAGGTGTTGAACTGCTTGATAAAATGCTTTGGTAGACATGTATGAAAAATTGGTAGCATAGAAAAGGTAGTGAACTATTTGAAAATTTCAAAATGTGGTCTCATGGTGATGGAATGCTACAATAATGCCATGACAAGCAAATTGCTATGGATTGTCATGGCATTCCATCACCATGAGACCACATTTCTTTGAGGATGAAATAGTTCATGCTTTTCTATGCTATTGCTTACTATTATGCTTTGATAGATTTTTTCCAAGGATCCATAGCTTGTTTGAAAGCACCTATTTTAGGCTTTTAGCCATAGTAGCAAGGCAAAGAACTATTTGATAAAATTCTTTGGTAGACATGTATGAAAAATGTGGTAGCATAGACAACTGTCACCATCTGATATTTATGTAGTTGTAGTATGTTTTGTGCAATGTAATTAGGGATATGAATATAACCAACAAAAATCTATTTTCTATAATTCATGGATTGAACTCTGTATTTTATTTGCTCTCAATGTCTGTATGCTATGGAAATTCCATTAATTGTTTTTTAAAAAGTAGTATGCTATGTGTGATACTATCAACAATGTAATTATATATTGATTACTCTTTCTTTTTACATAATCTAGCGTATTTCAAACTTTTCATAGGCTTCCCAACACATCGAAGGCAACAAAGGCAAGACTAGAAAAGCACGGGAAACACAAACTTGGCTCTAGTGGTTATATGAAATTAGTCACACGAATTGTAAGTATCAATAAATGAAATATTGCATCCAAATTATAATAAATTGAAAACAATTTTGGTTTTATCACACCATAGAAGCAAAATTCATGATATTCTACAAAAATGTAGGCCTCTGAATTCAACAGAGTTCCCACAGAAGAGGACCTGAAGATTTCCTTCCAGCAAGGCAATGGAGTTGTGGTTGAACGCCTAAGAGTCTTGACTAGGCAAACACAATCTTCCATTACATCCGACATGCACGTAAATAAACTCAATAAAGTTTATTTAAAATTGAATACTTGTGCAATCTATTCAATATTAATTTCCACCATAAAGTAATTACATTCCTATTTTTTTTAAACATTCAAGCAATGATATAATGCACATGACATTGGAATGCAACCTAGTGAGGGTAGAGCGTAATGTGCAGATGAAGGTCATGGTGTGCATCCCAATACTTTAGAGCATGTAGATGATCAACATGTTGAGCATGATCGAATATGATGTGGCCCCCATAAAGAGGACCACTCTAAAGTTCTTTTAACATATTTAATTGCAATTGGTGTATTAATTAATGTAACCTTTCATGTTTCAACTTTAGAGCATGTAGAGCGTGATCAACGTGTTGAGTATGATCAGGCTAGAGAAGATCAGGAACATGATGTGGCCCCATCAGGTAAAGAGGACCACTCTAATGTTCTTTTAAACATATTTAATTTCAATTGGTGTATTAATGAATGTAACCTTTTTGTGTTTCAACTACGCATCAAGATTTAGAGGGTGTTCAACATGTTGAGCATGAGTCTATAACAAAAGTTCAGAACATGATGTGGACCCATCGTAAAGAGAACCACTCTAATGTTCTTTTAATTAATGAAATACTTGTAACAATAATAATAAAACATATCAGTTTAACATTTCTTTCTTATTGTAGCAGATCCCCCCTTGCAGCGGCGTCCACGTCATGAGTAGACGACTAGGGGTACATTAAGATCACAAGCAGAGGGTAGAACAACTAAAGGGGGGACAGATATTGATTTATAAAATGATACTCCACTTCAGCTTTATGTTCAAAAAGAAACAAAAAAAAAAGTGTTTGTAATCATATCATGACAACCATATTTTTGATAATATGTAAAAACTAAAAGAATGAATATTATATGTTAATGAATGAATGTGAATATATTAATTAATGAATGTTATATGTGAATGAATGATTAATGTTATATGATTGGGTATGGGGAATTGAGAGTGATGTGAGGGGGGTGGAGGAGCCAAATGAGCTTCCACCGTCACGTGGTTGGCCCTGTTAAGTAGAGAATATTAAACTATTCTCGAAACAAAGAGAAGCTCAATAAGGTAATGCACTTTTCAATATAAGAAATGCATCATTTGAAGCATCAAAATAATATGCAGTCTGTATGTATGATCAGTCATCAGTCTCCACAATGGTACATTTCCGTGAATATTTTTTTTTTTTAAAAATTGATGCTTCATTGCAATTTCGACGAAAACCATCGACGAGTCAACAGAAAGGTTCGACGAAGTTTCTATAGCTACGACGAAGGTTTCATCGTAACTCCTTTCCCATTCTATCGCAATTTCAACAATATTTTGGCATTGTTTTCACGCTACTCCTTGCCCATTTCGTCGCACTTTTGACAAACTTTTGGTGTTCTTTCAACACTACTCAGTATTTTCATCGCAAAGTCAATGAACTCTTGGTGTTGTTTCAACGCTACTCCTTGCCCATTTCGTTGAAATGGTGATGAACATCTGGTGTTGTTTCGACACTACTCCTTTCCCATTTCATCGAACTGGCGATGAACTTATGGTGTAATTTGTCGATGGATACATGAAGTGTTCATCGATATTCTGACAAAAGTATGAGCCATTACATGATGCCGACGAACGACGATTCTTTTCCATTATTTCAACGTTTAATTCATCATCAGCCTTTCGACAAAAAAATAGTGACGCAAATATTTTCGCCATTTCATCACGTTTCTAACAAAGATTTGTCGAACGGCTAACAAACGGCTGTCAGAAAATTGAGCCAAATTCAGTAGTGATTTAATATTTGATCTTATCTTAATTGACAATTGAATCATGTTTTTTTAAAGAAGAAATTTGACATATGTATTGAAAATCAAATTATAACTAAAATCAATCAATTCAAATTTCATGGGGAACTTAGAAGACAACTAAGCATCTTTGCGTTTAACCTCTTGTACCATAGAAAAAGGAAACTTGCTTGATTTGGGGAATAATTGATGATAAATTGGACTTAATAAGGCCCTGATTTGGTGTTTTGTGGTGTTTTTCACATCCACACTAGGTCTTGGACCCTTATAAAATTCATTTATTAATGTCTTGTGAAGGTGTTGTGAAGTGTTGTAACACATTTCTACACTTTTATAGATTCTTCTTATTATTCATCAAAATATCACCTTTTTATCCTTTATCACATCCTATTTCAAAGTGTTGTAAAGTATTGTAACAAGATTTCACACTTTTATAGGCATATGTTCACTATTTACACCTTTCTTATGCTTTATTTGGCCCCTTTATGCACTCATAAGTCTTAATTAAGTGTATTTTTTAATGTAAACCAAACAAACCACATTAAATGCAACTTAATTCCCAACACCCACTTACAAGCCTAGAGTGGAACCCATTCACCATGGGTGGTAAATGAGTCCCTCTTGGCTCCAAATTCAAAATAGTTCAAAATTCCTTTCAGGTTTTATATTCAAAAAGACCTTATGTTGGCCTGTGATGATGTATTATTGGGTTATTAGGGCATAAGTTTGTATAAATAAGTTTTTTTCCATCCATTTCAACCCCCATTCATCTCTTAACTCATTTTATGATTCATTCATCATCTATCTTCTTTATCAAGTCAAGCAAGTTAGGGTTTCATCATTGCAAGTCATCGAGATAGCTTCCAAAGAAATTCAAGGGTAGATTCTTCATGTTTTGTTGCAGACATTCAAGATCAAACATCATGAGGTAATAACTCTATTATTGCATACTTCATTAAATTCTTTCATCATTTTGGTTTAATTACCTACAAAGGGGTTTGACCAAGGCAAACCCCCATGCCCTAACATCCAACATTTCTCTCTCTTCTTGTGTGTTTGAAGATTTAGGCATCTTGGAAGCTTGGAAATCATTGAAGATCAAGTTGTAAATTTTTTGAAGACACCTTCTTATTGACCAAGGAAAAATATCAACAAAAACTCACATTCAGGTTCAGAAATCAGACTTTTGGAGGAAGACACCTGTCAAGAGCTGAAGAGCATATCAGGGACTTTAATTTCCACTTTTGGATTTTTAGAAATTCAAAAGTGGACTAATTTTCCATGGATGGTGAATGAGTCCCACTGCCAGGCCTGAATTTGGTTTTCTGTAGATTTGGATACCCATTTGTCTAAAACGAGCTCTAGTCCAATTTTCTAGATCTAGGACTACTTCGTCCAAAATGGAAAATGAGTCCCACCAAGCCTAAAAATTAGGATCAATAGCAATTCAAAAGTCATTTTAGGTCTCCAATAAGTTTACAGGTGCACTTCTTTAGTTTCATTCATTTTTGTTGTAGTTTACTTTCATTTCTAGGTGTTTTTGCATTACACAATGTGTTTTCAAATAAGGTGCATTTCTATAGTTTTCATTTAATAGTCAATAGATTTTATGTAACGCCCCACCAAGGAATCCAATAAAACAAAGCATAAAGTACAAATTAACTAAATAATTTTTTTATTTTTTTTAAAAGTCATTCGATTACACAATTGTCTTAAGGATCCCAAGACAACATTACCTAAACCATACAAATAAGAACATCTCATCATAATATCAAATTCATAAAACATAATAACATATTACGTTCATGAATGATCCAATTTCATAAGCTTAATAAGGCCAAGTTACATAACCAAATTACATCAACTGAGATTATAATAAATCTCGAAGCATCATAATGTTATTACATAAGTTCCCTTATAGTCAACAAGAGAATGTACAATAAAGATGAAGGATATAAATCATGTTTTCAGCTTTGTTCTCGAGTAATTTCAGCGTCCAACATCACGAACACTGAAGGATCATGAATCTGCTCCATGAATAAAGTTATCCAAGAGTTGCAACATCTGTAAGAGGACCCAATGAAGGAAATAGCATGGTTTCCTCCCAACCACATGGAACCTGAAGGTCCAATCCCTTTGTGCTAGGAGATAATGACAGGTCCATAGAACAAGCAAACATACAGGCTGATGCAAGAAGTTGGGTACACAAAAAGCTCAAAAAGTGGAAGTGTTTTTGCTATTTTTCAGAATTTGTCACACTTGGACTGAAAATTTGAGGTACTTACACAATGAATCTTTTAAAAAGTTAGTAGTATGAAAGTTATAATTTTGAATGTAGTTTTCAAATATGTAAATTATTCAAATACCCAGATTCTAGAAATTAAATTTTGATATGGATCTATAAAAACCACTTTTTAAAAGTCCCTTTTTTTTTAAATACCAAGCACATGTACGGACAACACTTTTTAACCCAAATAAATGTATTTTCCTAATTCATTTTGGGAAAAGAGAGCTAACAAAATAAAGTTTGATCTGAATTTTTTTTTGTAATTTTTGGTTGAATATTTATTTTTTTATTAAATTTTTATTGGCCTTAATTGCTATTTATAAAAATCAACATGTACGGATAGCATAATTGGACCTAAACTAAACATTTTTTGAATCTTTTTTTTTTCATTGTGTAGAGAATTTTTTGAAGTTTGATGCCATATAAATTTTTTTACAAGAAACTTAACCAAAAAAAATTATTAAAAGACAAAAAAAGCCTGATATTTCAAGTTTAAGGACTAGTTTGCTTAGAAATTAATTAAAAAATAGCAAACATAATCCAATATTAATAAAAAATTTATATTTGGAAGTTAGACATTGTTTTCTCTAATGGGTTTTAATTTTATAGATTGATTCGGAAAAAAAGTCCATCAGCCATATTGCCAAAGTTGGACATTCTTCTTCAATCTGCCTTAGTTGTTTAGTTGCAGGTCAAAGGCTAAGGCTTAGATTGCCAAGCATTTCCCAAGCCTAAAACCAAGGCAGCATGTGGGTTGGGAATTTTGAATTTTAAAAATGCACACGCGTTTTTAAAAAACGCATACGCATTTTTAAAAAACGTGTACACATTACAAAAAACTTGTGTTCTTTATTTTCTTGATTATTTAAAAAATATATATATTTAAGAAACGGGCACCCGTTTTAAAACACATACCTGATTTGTGTTACAAAACGGGTACGTGTTTCAGAACGGGTACCCATTTCTAAAAAGTATTTTTTTTTTAAATAATCAATTTTTACATGTTATAAAATGTGTATGCATTATATAACGTGTACGTGTTATAACGCGTACTCATTTTTTAGTGCATACATGTATTTTAGGCTTGGGTACTCGAAGCATAACGCATACATGTTTTTTTAATAACGTGTATGCGTTTTCTGCGATAATTTTTTTTGGCCGAAACTTCCCCTCTTCATGTACCCAACTTCTTGCTTTTACCCATATAGTAAAGAATAATACATGACGTTATGTGGCTGGAAATTACATACTGACATAACAGTATCATAACTACATGATCACAAATAAACTCCCAGAGGCAACAAGAGCAACACAGGTGACTCTACAAAAGAGACCACAAACATGCTTCAGGACAGAGTGCCATCACATAGTTGTTTCTAGGTTGGTGAATCTTCCTAGACTATCGACCCTCATTTAGAGTTACCCTAGCAATCTCTACCGATTCTCAGCCCCTAGACATACTCATGTGGAGTCGAATTACCTTTTAGGAAGACAAGGTAGATGACTAAGCCATTCTAGGCCTTCTCAACCTATCCTTAATCTATACAAGCATTAGGGCACTAGGTGAGGCATTCCGTTTATCTTAATTACTTAATGAACCCTAGGTTTAATTATTAGAGTTTTCACTGAATTATAAAAACCCTTGATAGGTTACCCTGGCAACCACTTAGGATTTCGGCCCCTATTGCAAGCCACTCTTCCTATAAACATGAAGCAACATCAAAATACTAAGGACTTCCAACATGCGTATACATCAACGCCATAATAAAACATATCTCATTCATGGTCCAATCATAGAATAATTCAAACACCTCAAAGGTAACAAGTAACTCTTGCATGGCAAAGTCACAAAATAGATACACATAACTCAAAATCAGATACAAAGGAAAGCCATTTAGCACAAACGAAAAATTTGGAATGATCACATCATTCACATGACATATACCATATAATCTCATAATACCTCAAAGGTAACAAATACATCATGCATGACTTAATTCCAAAATACCACATAGGTATGAAATGCAACGAGTAAGGCCGGCTTTGTAAACAATGATGTCAAATGAGCACCGCATTTAACATAGAATAAACAAACCATTTAAAAAAAAATACCATAGCCTGAGGAAACTTAACAACTTTAGAATTCACAAAAAATTAAGCTATATTCTTTCTATACAAATTCTAAGGAACATTTACCCATTTAGAGAACAATATGGCCACCATCAATTTGTTCACGAATATATATATATATATATACATAATAATTTCAATTAAAATTTAAACAAAACATATATCTATAAATATAGATAGATATTCATCATTATTATTTAAATCAAATGACCACCATTAACAAAAAACAAAGGAACTACTGCATAATAAAAACAATAATTTAACTTTTCCATAGTTTACATACTATCATTGACACATAAACGACATTTAGTTTAAGCATGCAAATTACATTTTGAACATCATATGGTGGTACCGACTACCATACTACATGGGGATTATTCACAATAACTATGTTAAAGAAATTTTCTTTAAATAAAATTAACAAAACTTTTAGACAACAATTGTGTCTAAACTAGGTAAACCCATGCCATGCAAGATAAAAATCATTTAACATGTTAAAGATCAGAAGCTAATAATTAAGTATCCAAAGATAAGTTAAAGAGGGAGAATGCACATATTTTACATGCATCAAAAGTTTAACATACAATTTATGAATTTTGTTAATAGTTTTGTCACCCAAACAAAAACACGTTTTATGTTAACTTCAAAAACATTGATTTATAAAGTTAAAAAATTAGATAAACTCCATTCGTTTACTACCATTATCAATGAGATAAGTCGACTACATGGTAATGACACCATTTCCAGGTTAACTATTAGTATATTGATGACCATATAAACCGAAGGCAAGTAGAAAAATTGATACTGATTATAAAGTATAGACCAGGTCAATGCATTTAATAATTATCAAATCTAGGAAGGTGCATGGCTACAACCGACACCCTATATCTCAAAACACTTTCCACCCAAACAGTTCACCAAGCGCAAATGGTGTAGAAGCACCTAAATTGGCAAAGTGCAAGCTTATTTGAAGTTGTTGGTTAAAGTTCATTTTTGTTGTGAGGTCATGTTGACCATCTTGCTAGGTTTTTGGTTGTTTTGAATAAAGCTTGATCAATCTTGATCAATGGATTGGGATGTGGCAATCTTGTTTGGGTTTTGAAGCCCAACTTGTCATTTTACCAATCTAGCCAAAATGTTTGAAAACACAGGAGGTTTTATACTTTGTATCTTTAGGTCTTCTTTGAG
Organism: Sequoia sempervirens; assembly: GCA_007258455.2. NCBI lineage: Eukaryota > Viridiplantae > Streptophyta > Pinopsida > Cupressales > Cupressaceae > Sequoia > Sequoia sempervirens. The sequence goes on from VDFB02270651.1 coordinate 717,694,314, forward strand.
TTCGACCAAAGCACCTAAATTGTTTTGGAGGCATATTTAAGGCATACCACGACCCTTTTGGTTGGTTAGAAGTTTTTGTACGGACTGTGTTTTCCAGAAGTTGAAGAAAACAACGTTCTTGTCTTTATTTTCTGGTTTTTGTGTTCTTTTAACAGTGTTTAATGGATTAAGTTGTTATATTTTTTACTTGAAGAATGTAGATGTGGTTGTGCCCAAGCATTTTGTAGGGTTAAGAGTTTTCATTGTTGCATTTAAAAGTTTTTGTTGTAAATAGTTTCAATTCTACTCAAGTTCTGGTTTGTATGGACTGTACTTTGTAAATGTGGTGCTAGAGAACTTTTCCTCCGTACAATCTGTACAGCCCTTTGGAAATAGTGCCTACTCACCATGCTTGTAAATATGTTAATCTATAGGTTTTCTATCAGGTCATTGGATGCTAGCAAATGGATGCCCTAGGCAAGCCAGAGCAGGCCCAGTTGGGGCAGTCTTGAAGAATAACTGACATATCTTGTAGGGGAAAAGAGAACTTTGAGAGATTCTTTCTTGTGATTTTAGCGGAAGGTCTTGGAAACTTATGGTGATAAAGAGGAGATCCCAACAATCCATTTAGGAGGAGAAATTTTCACCAGTCCTAAAACTGGTTCTGAGCAGTTAGAAACCCTAGTTTTTGGGCAGTGTTTGCATGAGGGCAGAGTACGGCATGGACAGAGCCAAGACCCTAGAAATATTGAAGGTGTAGGTAGGGGAAACACATTTCCTAAGACAAGAACCACGTTTCTTTGGTGGGTTTAGGAGGGAAAAGCTAATTACCCCTGTCCAGAGACCTAATTGGGGGCTCAAGGCTACTAGCCTTTCAAACCCTAGGAAAGCCTTTTAGTGAAAGCGATGGTAAGATAGAAACTTGTGGTTGTCTAAGAACCCTATAGAAGCCATTTTAAAGTCTTTGTAACCTTCAAACCCCCCGCAAGAACATTGAAGAGGGTTGAGTTTATTTTGGTCTTTAGGGCAGATTAAGAGCCAAAGGAGAGTGAAGCATTCAAAAAAATGATTGGTTTGGTTGTTTCAAAATTTGCAAAATGATAGCAGGGTTGGCCAGAAGTACCAGGGGTGCCTAGTCAGTATTGGGGACCTATAGGTAGTATGGTGGAGAAAGTGACACCAAGGGGTTATCAAAGGTGAGACCCGAAGCATTGAGTCTGTGATTGATTCAATCCAACCCTGTCCCTATCAGATTGGTATCAGAGCAAGCAAAAGATTTGGGAAAGCAGCTTATATGTTAGAAGTTGAGTCAAGTGAAACTCCCGCCATGGTGACAAATGCACAATTAGCGAAGAGGGTTGAAGAACAAGAAGAGGTAAAGAAGTCCTTAAAAGAAAGAATAGAACAACTTTAGAAAGCATTGAACAATGCAAGATTGGAAGGAATGGTACCAAAGGAAGAAGAGGTTGCAGAGGAAGACAAGGTCCCTGAACCTGACCCTGTTTTGGAGGAGGAGCATTTCTTGAAGGCATTGAAAGCCCTGAGTGGAAAAGGACTTGAGGGCATACCACTATTCAGTGGAAAGATAGATCCTGATTTGGTCATGGATTGGATAGAAGGCATCAAGAATCACTTTGAATGTGATGGAGTAACTGAAGCACAAAAGGTGAAGGTTGCTAAATCAAGGTTGAGAGGATCAACCTTGACATGGTAGAAGTTTATTTAGACTGAAAGGGAGAAAGAAGGCAAACAACCCATATAAACTTGGAAAGGAATGGTTGCTAAGGTAAAGAAAGCATATATGCCAGATGATTATGAGATGCAACTTCACAAGAAGAGGAAAAGTCTAAGGTAGAAAGACCAGGATGCAAACACCTACACTAAAGAGTTTCAAAAGCTTTTCTTGAGATCTAATGTGATAGAGGATGAGAGCCTCAAAGTGGCTAGAAACTTGAATGGTTTGAAGTGGAACATCCAAGAAGAGATGGATCTTTTGAGTCCTAAAACAATACATCAATGCTATCAGTTGGCCATAATGATTGAGGAAAGGAACAAAAGAAATCATGATCAGTCTTCTAAGGGCAGAGGCAAAGGCAGAGATCAAAGAGGACAGCGTGGTGGTTACCAAGGTACAGGTAATAATCAAAGGAACCAAGGAGAATCTAAGCTCACTGAGCATGGAGGTGAAAAATCTTCAAGAGGAGGATTTAACAGAGGAAGAGGACCTCAAGGAGGTTTAAACAGGGGAAGAGGAGCAGGTAGGACTAATTCTTACTTTGCAAACATGAAGTGTTAAACTGCAATCAACTAGGTCACCCTACTTATAGGTGCCCAGAGAAAGCATCTTCTTCTAGCAATGAGAAATGAGTGGCCTATGCACAAGAGGACACCATGAGTCCTAAATCATCTGAAATCAGTCATATAGAGTCTGAGGTAGGAGAGAATCTGATGTTTAACAGATTTCTGATCAGACAGCTAGTCAAAGAGGAACCTAAGCAAAGAAGAGCTCTTTTTAGAGTAAGGTAAAAAATACTTGGAAAAGTGTACAAAGTCATTGTAGATTCTAGTTCAACAGACAATATAATCTAAGAGGAGGTGGTAACAAAGCTAAAATTGGAGAAGGTACCTCACAATAACCCCTACAAGGTCACATGGCTAAATAAGGGGCAAAGTGTTTTAGTTAATGAGCAGGTCACAGTGGAATTATCAATTGCAGGCTATAAAGACAAGCTAGTTTGTGATGTATTACCCATGGATGCATGCCATCTACTACTAGGCAGACCATGGAAATATGAAAGAAGTGCCATTTATGATGGGAAAGAGAACACCATATCATTCAAGAAGGATGGAAGAACCTTCAAATTGTAGTCATTGACAGAGGAAGATGAGGGGCAGTCAAAGGTACCAAACATCATGTTGAGCAGTGGCAAGGAGTTCCTTAAGGACCTACACCAAGGGAATGAAGGATATGTGATCATGATGCAGTCCAAAGAGGAAGAGAAGGCTGAAAGGAAAGTCTTTCCAGAAGCAGTCCAAAGGTTGCTTGATAAATACAAGAGTATAGTCAGTGATGGTACACCTGCAACTCTACCACCAAAGAGGGCAATAAGTCATCAAATTGACTTCATACCTGGAGCCTCATTACCTAACAAAGCAGCATACAATCTTACCCCTGAGCAGATCCAAGAGGTGGCTAGGCAAGTGGAAGAATTGTTGAATCAAGGTCTGATTCAAAAGAGCATCAGCCCATGTGCAGTCCTGGTGGTTTGGGAAACTAAGAAAGGAGGTAAGTGGAGACTTTGTACTGATTCTAGAGCAATTAATAGGATCACCATTAGGTATAGGTTCCACAATACCTAGAATTGAAGATTTAATGGATTGCCTTGGAGGAGCACAGTATTTCACCAAGTTAGACCTCAAGAGTGGCTACCATCATATTAGAATTAAGGAAGGTGATGAGTGGAAGAGAACTTTTAAGACAAATGATGGATTATATGAGTGGAAATTGATGCCATTTGGCCTCTCAAATTCCCCTAGCATGTTCATGAGACTAATGAATGAGGTGCTTAAGGATTTCACAGGGATCTTTGTAGTAGTCTATCTTGATGACATATTGATTTTCAGTAAGATAGCAGAAGAACATTTGAAGCATGTGGAGATGGTACTTAAAAGGCTACAAGAAGAGCAATTGGCAATTAACCTTGAGAAGTGTGATTTCTTCAAGCAAGAACTTGTGTATCTAGGCTTTGTAGTATCCCAAGGAATGTTGAAGATGGATCCAAGCAAGGTGGAAGCCATCCTAAACTGGCCTACACCGAACCACAACAATAGAGGTAAGGAGTTTTCATGGTTTAGCTTAGTTTTATAGGAAATTCATCAAGAATTTTAGTGGTATATGTGCACCAGTCCTAGATACTATTAAAGGTGGTCTAAAAACAAAGTTTCAATGGACTCAAGAGGCTGATAAAGGGTTTGAAAAATTGAAACAAGAAGTGGCAATTCAACCAATTATGTTATTTCCTAGTTTTGATAAGTTGTTTACAGTTGAGTGTGATGCAAGTGGAGTAGCAGTAGGAGTACTTAGTCAAGAAGGTAGACCTATAGCCTTCTTTAGTGAAAATCTCAATGAAGCCGAGCAAAAGTACTCTACCTATGATCTAGAATTATATGCTTTAGTGCAGTCCCTTAGGAAGTGGAGGCATTATTTGTTACCCAAAGAGTTTGTGGTCTTCACTAATAACCAGGCACTCGGTTACATCAACACCCAAGAGAAGCTAAGTAATAGGCATTTGAAATGGATGGAATACATCCAAGCCTTCACATTCACTATCAAGCACAAGAAAGGACAAATGAATAAGGTGGCAGATGCATTAAGCAAAAGAATGCTGACAGTGCAGGAAATGCAGCTGAAAAGCATTGGATTAGAGAGTTTCAAAGACCTCTATGGTGAAGATGAAGACTTCTCAGAAGCTTACAAGGTATGTTCTGATTTTGAGAATCATTTTCATATTCAATATGCTAAGTATACACTACAAAATGGACTGTTATTTAAGGGTAATCAGTTATGTGTTCCAAGAGGATCAATGAGGGAAAATTTGATTCAAGAAAAGCATAATGGCAGTCTTAGTGGGAATTTCGGTATTAATAAAACTTTAGAGCTAGTTCAAAGGTTCTATTACTGGCCTAAGTTAGCAAGAGATGTCAGAAAATATGTGGAACAGTGTGTTGTATGCATGAAAGCTAAGGGAGGAGCCAACAATGTTGGTTTCTATCAACCACTGCCTATTCCTAACAGACCATGGGAGTGTGTGAGCATGGATTTTGTGGTAGGTCTTCCTAAGACCAAGACTGGTTTTGACAGTGTTTATGTAATAGTGGACAGATTTAGCAAGATGACTCACTTTGTTCCTTGCAAAACTACTCATGATGCCAGCTACATAGCTCATCTTTTCTTTAAGGAAGTTGTTAGGATCCAAGGCTTGCCTCTCAGCATTGTTTCTGACAGAGATGTGATGTTCATGAGTCATTTTGGAAAACTCTATGGAGTAGATTGGGTACAAATCTCTCATTTAGATCAGCTTACCATCCTCAGACCGATGGTGAAACAGAGGTGGTTAACAGAGTGTTGGGTAATCTTTTAAGGTGCTTGACTAAAGAATATGGACAAACATGGGATATGGTGATTTCCCAAGCTGAATATGCCTATAATGACAATGTTAATAGAACTACAGGGAAAAGTCCTTTTGACGTTGTGTATGGGATGCACCCAAGAGGCATATGTGAGCTGAAAGATTTGGGATCCATGGAGAACAGGAGTGGACATGTAGAAGACTTCACTTAGACCATGAAGGAGATTCATGAGTAGGTCAAGCGAACAGTCATAGCACCAACCCAAAAATTGAAGGAGAATGTTGATTTGTCAAGGAAGGATGTACAATTTGCAGTTGGGGACTATGTTATGGTCCACCTCAACAAATCCAGATTGCAGAAGGGTATGGCAACCAAGTTATAGATGAAAAGAGTGGGTGCATGTGAGGTGTTAGCCAAATATGGAAAGAATGCATATAAGGTGGAATTACCATAAGACTTGGGCATCTCTCTAGTTTTCAATGTTGCTTATTTGATCAAGTACAAGGGATCAGTCAATGATGAGGATCAGAACAGCAAGGAAATCTTCAAGGATATCAGTAATGTGACCCTTCCTCAACAAGATAAGCTTCAGGCAGAGAAGATCTTGCAGTCAAGAGTGAAGAAGAAAACAAGGCACAAGGTGTACATGGAGCATCTTGTCAAATGGAAGGATAAGCATGAATCATAAGCTACCAGGGTAGAAGAAGTAGACTTTCAGAAGTAGGGCATTGATATGACTCTGATCTCTCCCAAAGTTCCTTAGTTGTTTGTGCTGAGAGGGGGAGAATGGTGCAGAGGCACCTAAATTGGCAAAGTGCAAGCTTATTTGAAGTTGTTGGTTAAAGTTCATTTTTGTTGTGAGGTCATGTTGACCATCTTGCTAGGTTTCTAGTTGTTTTGAATAAATCTTGATCAATCTTGATCAATGGATTGGGAGGTGGCAATCTTGTTTGGGTTTTGAAGCCCAACTTGTCATTTTACCAATCTAGCAAAAAATGTTTGAAGACACAGGAGGTTTTATACTTTGTATCTTTAGGTCTTCTTTGAGTTCGACCAAAGCACCTAAATTGTTGTGGAGGCATATTTAAGGCATACCACGACCTTTTTGGTTGGTTAGAAGTTTTTGTATAGAGAGTGTTTTCCAGAAGTTGAAGAAAACATCGTTCTTGTCTTTATTTTCTGGTTTTTGTGTTCTTTTAATAGTCTTTAATGGATTAAGTTGTTATATTTTTTACCTATAGAATGTAGTTTTGGTTGTTCCCAAGCATTGTGCAGGGTTAAGAGTTTTCATTATTGCATTTAAAATTTTTCGTTGTAAATAGTTTCAATTCTGCTCAAGTTCTAGTTTGTATCTAGACTATATTTTGTAAATGTAATGCTAGATCACTTTTACTCTGTACAATCTGTACGGCCCTTTAGAAATAGTGCCTAGTCACCATGCTTGTAAATAGGTTAATCTATAGGTTTTGTGTCTGTTCATTGGATGCTAGCAAATGGATGCCCTAGGCGAGCCAGAGCAGGCCCGGTTGGGGCAGTCTTCAAGAAAAACTGACATATCTTGCAGGGGAAAAGAGAACTTTGAGAGATTATTTCTTGTGAATTTAGGGGAAGGTCTTGGCAACTTATGGTGATAAGGAGGATAACTTTTCACCAGTCCTAAAACTAGTTCTGAGTAGTTAGAAACCCTAGTTTTTGGGCAGTGTTTGCATGAGGGCAGAGTACGGCATGGACAGACCCAAGATCCTAGAAATTTTGAAGGTGTAGGTAGGGGAAACACATTTCCTAAGCCAAGAACCATGTTTCTTTGGTGGGTTTAGGAGGGAAAAGCTAATTACCCCTGTTCAGAGACCTAATTGGGGGCTCAAGGCTACTAGCCTTTCAAACCCTAGGAAATCCTTTTTGTGAAAGCGATTATAAGATAGAAACTTATGGTTGTATAAGTACCCTAGAAAAGCCATTTTGAAGTCTTTGTAACCTTCAAACCCCCTACAAGAACATTGAAGAGGGTTGAGTTTATTTTGGTCTTTAGGACAAATTAAGGGCCAAAGGAGAGTGAACCATTGAAAACAAGGATAGGTTTGGTTGTTTCAAAATTTTCAAAACGATAGCAGGGTTGGCCAGAAATACTAGGTGTGCCTAGTCAGCATTGGGGACCTATACGTAGTGTGGTGGAGAGAGTGACACCAAGGGGTTATCAAAGGTGAGACCTGGAGCATTGAGTCTGTGATTGATTCAATCCAACCCTGTCCCTATCAGATTGGTATCAGAGCAAGCAAAAGATTTGGCAAAGAAGCTTATATGTCAGAAGTTGAGTTAAGTGAAACTCCCGCCATGGTAAAAAATGCACAATTAGCCAAGAGGGTTGAAGAACAAGAAGAGGACAACAAGTCCTTAAAAGAAAGAATAGAACAACTTGAGAAAGCATTGAGCAATGCAAGATTGGAAGGAATGGTACCAAAGCAAGAAGAGATTGCAGAGGAAGACAAGGTCCCTGAACCTAACCCTGTTTTGGAGGAGGAGCCTTTCTTGAAGGCATTGAAAGCCCTGAGTGGAAAAGGACTTGAGGGTATACCACTGTTTAGTGGAAAGATGGATCCTGATTTGGTCATGGATTGGATAGAAGGCATGGAGAATCACTTTGAATGTGATGGAGTAACTGAAGCACAGAAGGTGAAGGTTGCTAAATCAAGGTTGAGAGGATCAGCCTTGACATGGTGGAAATTTATTCATACTGAAAGGGAGAAAGAAGGCAAATAGCCCATATCAACTTGGAAAGGAATAGTTGCTAAGGTAAAGGAAGCCTATATGCCAGATGATTATGAGATCCAACTTCACAAGAAGAGGGAAAGTCTAAGGCAGAAAGACCAGGATGTAAACACCTACACTGAAGAGTTTCAAAATCTTTGCTTGAGATCTAATGTGACAGAGGATGAGAGCCTCAAAGTGGCTAGATACTTGAATGGTTTGAAGTGGAACATCTAAGAAGATATGTCTCTTTTGAGTCCTAAAATAGTACATCAATGCTATCAGTTGGCCATAAAGATTGAGGAAAGGAACAAAAGAAAGCATGATCAGTCTTCTAAGGGCAGAGGCAAAGGCAGAGATCAAAGAGGACAGCGTGCTGGTTACCAAGGTAGAGGTAATGATCAAAGGAACCAAGGAGAATCTAAGCTCACTATAGATGGAGGTGAAACATCTTCAAGAGGAGGATTTAACTGAGAAAGAGGACCTCAAGGAGGTTCAAACAGGGGAAGAGGAGCAGGTAGGACTAATTCTTACTTTGAAAACATGAAGTGTTATCACTGTAGTCAACTAGGTCACCCTGCTTATAGGTACCCAGAGAAAGCATCTTCTTCTAGCAATGAGAAATGAGTTGCCTATGCACAACAGGACACCATGAGTCCTAAAGCATCTAAAATTAGGCATATAGAGTTTGAGGTAGGAGAGAATCTAAAATTTAATAGAGTTCTGATCTGATAGCCAATCATAGAGGAACCTAAGCAAAGAAGAGCTCTTTTTAGAGTAAGGTACCTCACAATAACCCCTACAAGGTCACATGGTTGAATAAGGGGCAAAGTGTTTTAGTTAATGAGCATTTCATAGTGGAATTTTCAATTGGAGGCTATAAAGACAAGCTAGTTTGTGATGTATTACCCATGGATGCATGTCATCTACTACTGGGAAGACCATGGCAATATGACAAAAGTGCCATTTATGATGGGAAATAGAACACCATCTCATTCAAGAAGGATGGAAGAACCTTCAAACTGCAGTCATTGAAAGAGGAAGATGAGGGATAGTCAAAGGTACCAAACATCATGTTGAGCAGTGGCAAGGAGTTCCTTAAGGACCTACACCAAGGGAATGAAGGATATGTGATCATGATGCAGTCCAAAGAGGAAGAAAAGGCTAAAAGGACAGTCTTACCAGAAGCAGTCCAAAGGTTGCTTGATAAATACAAGAGTATAGTCAGTGATGGTACACCTGCAACTCTACCACCAAAGAGGGCAATAAGTCATCAAATTTACTTCATACCTAGAGCCTCATTACCTAACAAAGCATCATACAAGCGTACCCCTGAGCATAACCAAGAGGTGGCTAGGCAAGTGGAAGAATTGTTAAATCAAGGTCTGATTCAAAAGAGCATCAGCCCATGTGCAGTCCCGGTGGTTTTGGCAACTAAGAAAGGAGGTAAGTGGAGACTTTGTACTAATTCTAGAGCAATTAATAGGATCACCATTAGATATAGGTTCCCAATACCTAGAATTGAAGATTTAATGGATTTCCTTGGAGGAGCACAGTATTTCACCAAGTTAGACCTCAAGAGTGGCTACCATCAGATTAGAATTAGGGAAGGTGATGAGTGGAAGACAACTTTTAAGACAAATAATGGCTTATATGAGTGGAAAGTGATGTCATTTGGCCTCTCAAATGCCCCTAGCACATTCATGAGACTAATGAATGAGGTGCTCAAGGATTTCATAGGGATCTTTGTAGAAGTCTATCTTGATGACATACTGATTTTCAGTAAGACAATAGAAGAACATTTGAAGCATGTGGAGATGGTACTTAAAAGGCTGCAAGAAGAGCAATTGGCAATTAACCTTGAGAAGTTTGAGTTCTTCAAGCAAGAACTATTGTATCTAGGCTTTGTAGTATCCCAAGGAATGTTCAAGATGGATCCAACCACAACAACAGAGGTAAGGAGTTTTCATGGTTTAGCTCAGTTTTATAGGAAATTCATTAGGAATTTTAGTGGTATATGTGCACCAATCCTAGATACTATTAAAGGTGGTCTAAAAACAAACTTTGAATGGACTCAAGAGGCTGATAAAGTGTTTGAAAAATTGAAACAAGACGTGGCAACTCAACCAATTCTGTTATTGCCTAGTTTTGATAAGTTGTTCATAGTTGAGTGTGATGCAAGTGGAGTAGCAATAGGAGGAGTACTTAGTCAAGAAGGTAGACCTATAGCCTTCTTTAGTGAAAAGCTCAATGAAGCCAAGAAAAAGTACTCTACCTATGATCTAGAATTATATGCTTTAGTGCAGTCCCTTAGGAAGTGGAGGCATTATTTGTTACCCAAAGAGTTTGTGGTTTTCACTGATAACCAGGCACTCAGTTACATCAACACCCAAGAGAAGCTAAGTAATAGGCATTTGAAATGGATGGAATACATCCAAGCCTTCACATTCACTATCAAGCACAAGAAAGGACAAATGAATAAGGTGGCAGATGCATTAAGCAGAAGAATGCTGACAGTGCAGGAAATATAGCTAAAAAGCATTGGATTAGAGAGTTTCAAAGACCTCTATGGTGAAGATGAAGAATTCTCAAAAGCTTACAAGGTATGTTCTGATTTTGAGAATCATTTTCATAGTCAATATGCTGAGTATACACTGCAAAATGGACTGTTATTTAAGGGTAATCAGTTATGTGTTCCAAGAGGATCAATGAGGGAAAATTTGATTCAAGAAAAGCATAATGGCAGTCTTAGTGGGCATTTGGGTATTAATAAAACTTTAGAGCTAGTTCAAAGGTTCTATTACTGGCCTAAGTTAGCAAGAGATGTCAGAAAATATGTGGAATAGTGTGTTGTATGCATGAAAGCTAAGGGAGGAGCTAGCAATGCTGGTTTGTATCAACCCCTGCCTATTCCTAATAGACCATGGGTGTGTGTGATCATGGATTTTTAGGTACGTCTTCCTAAGACCAAGACTGGTTTTGACAGCGTTTATGTAGTAGTGGACATATTTAGCAAGATGAGTCATTTCATTTCTTGCAAAACTACTTATGATTCTAGCTACATAGCTCATCTTTTCTTCAAGGAGTTGTTAGGATCCATGGCTTTCCTCTCAGCATTGTTTCTGATAGAGATATGAAGTTCATGAGTGATTTTTTGAAAACTCTATGGAGCAGATTGGGTACAAATCTCTCATTTGGATCAGCTTACCATCCTCAGACCGATGGTGAAACAGAGGTGGTTAACAGAGTGTTGGGTAATATTTTAAGGTGCTTGACTAGAGAATATTGAAAAACATGGGATATGGTGATTTCCTAAGCTGAATATGCCTATAATGACAGTGTCAATAGAACTACAGGGAAAAGTCCTTTTGAGGTTGTGTATGGGATGCACCCAAGAGGCATATGTGAGCTCAAAGATTTGGGATCCATGGAGAACAGGAGTGGACATGTAGAAGACTTCACTCAGACCATGAAGGAGATTCATGAGCAAGTCAAGCAAACAGTCACAGCAGCAACCCAAAAATTGAAGGAGAATGTTGATTTGTCAAGGAAGGATGTACAATTTGTAGTTGGGGACTATGTTATGGTCCACCTCAACAAATCCAGATTGCAGAAGGGCATGGCAGCCAATTTATAGATGAAAATAGTGGGTGCATGCAATGTGTTAGCCAAATATTGCAAGAATGCATATAAGGTGGAATTACCATCAGACTTGGGCATCTCTCTAGTTTTCAATGTTGCTGATTTGATCAAGTACAAGGGATCAATCAATGATGAGGATCAGAACAACAAGGAAATATTCAAGGATATCAGTAATGTGACCCTTCCTCAAAACGGTAAGCTTCAGGCAGAGAATATCTTGCAGTCAAGAGTGAAGAAGACTACAAGGCACAAGGTGTACATGGAGCATCTTGTCAAATGGAAGGATAAGCATGAATCAGAAGCTACCTGGGTAGAAGAAGTAGACTTTTAGAAGTAGGGCATTGATATGACTTTGATCTCTCCCAAAGTTCCTTAGTTTTTTGTGCTGAGAGGGGGAGAATGGTGCAAAAGCACCTATATTGGCAAAGTGCAAGCTTATTTGAAGTTTTTGGTTAAAGTTCATTTTTGTTGTGAGGTCATGTTAACCATCTTGCTAGGTTTTTGGTTTTTTTTAATAAAGCTTGATCAATCTTTATCAATGGATTGCGAGGTGGCAATCTTGTTTGGGTTTTGAAGCCCAACTTGTCATTTTACCAATCTAGCCAAAATGTTTGAAAACACAGGAGGTTTTATACTTTGTATCTTTAGGTCTTCTTTGAGTTCCACCAAAGCACCTAAATTGTTTTGGAGGCATATTTAAGGCATACCACGACCTTTTTGGTTGGTTAGAAGTTTTTGTACAGAGAGTGTTTTCCAGAATTTGAAGAAAACAGTGTTCTTGTCTTTATTTTCTAGTTTTTGTGTTCTTTTAGCAATGTTTAATGCATTATGTTGTTATAGTTTTGACCATGTAGAATGTAGTTGTGGTTGTGCCCAAGCATTGTGTAGGGTTAAGAGTTTTCATTGTTCCATTTAAAAAAAATTGTTGTAAATAGTTTCAATTCTGCTCAAGTTCTAGTTTGTATAGACTGTATATTGTAAATGTGGTGCTAGAGCACTTTTCCTCCATACAATCTATAGAGCCCTTTGGAAATAGTGCCTAGTCACCATGCTTGTAAATAGGTTAATTTGTAGGTTTTGTGTCAGTTCATTGGATGCTAGCAAATGGATGCCCTAGGCGAGCCAGAGTAGGCCTGGTTGGGGCAGTCTTGAAGAAAAAGTGACATATCTTGTAGGGGAAAAGAGAAATTTGAGAGATTCTTTCTTGTGAATTTAGCAGAAGGTCTTGGAAACTTATGGTGATAAACAGGATGGCCCATCAAACCGTTTAGGAGTAGAAATTTTCACTAGTCCTAAAACTGGTTCTGAGCAGTTAGAAACCCTAGTTTTTGGGCAGTGTTTGCATGAGGGTAGAGTACGGCCTGAATAGAGCCAAGAACCTAGAAATCTTGAAGGTGTAGGTAGGGGAAACACATTTACTCAGCAAAGAACCATGTTTCTTTGGTGGGTTTAGGAGAGAAAATCTAATTACCCCTGTTCAGAGACCTAATTGGTGGCTCAAGGCTACTAGCTTTTCAAACCCTAGGAAAGCCTTTTTGAGAAAACGATGGTAAGATAGAAACTTGTGGTTGTCTAAGAACCCTGGACAAGCCATTTTGAAGTCTTTGTAACCTTCAAACCCCCTACAAGAACATTGAAGAGGGTTGAGTTTATTTTGGTCTTTAGGGAAGATTAAGGGCCAAAGGAGAGTGAAGCATTGAAAACAAGGATTCGTTTGGTTGTTTCAAAATTTGCAAAATGATAGCAAGGTTGGCCAGAAGTACTAGGGGTGCCTATTCAGCATTGGGGACCTATAGGTAGGGTGGTGAAGAAAGTGACACCAAGGGGTTATCAAAGGTGAAACCCGGAGCCTTGAGTCTATGATTGATTCAATCCAACCCTGTCCGTATCAGATTGGTATCAAAGCAAGCAAAAGATTTAGGAAAGCAACTTATATGTCAAAAGTTGAGTCAAGTGAAACTCCTGCCATGGTGACAAATGCACAATTAGCCAAGAGGATTGAAGAACAAGAAGAGGACAACAAGTCCTTAAAAGAAAGAATAAAACAACTTGAGAAAGCATTGAACAATGCAAGATTGGAAAGAACGGTACCAAAGGAAGAAGAGGTTTCAGAGGAAGACAAGGTCCCTGAACCTGACACTATTTTGGAGGAGGAGCCTTTCTTGAAGGCATTGAAAGCCCTGAGTGGAAAAGGACTTGAGGGCATACCACTGTTCAGTGGAAAGATAGATCCTAATTTGGTCATGGATTGGATAGAAGGCATGGAGAATCACTTTGAATGTGATGGAGTAACTGAAGCACATAAGGTGAAGGTTACTAAATCAAGGTTGAGAGGATCAGCCTTGACATGGTGGAATTTTATTCAGACTGAAAGGGAGAAAGAAGGAAAGCAACCCATATCAACTTGGAAAGGAATGGTTGCTAAGGTAAAGGAAGCCTATATGCCAGATGATTATGAGATCCAACTTCACAAGAAGAGGCAAAGTCTAAGGCAGAAAGACTAGGATGTAAACACCTACACTGAATAATTTCAAAAGATTTGCTTGAGATCTAATGTGACAGAGGATGAGAGCCTCAAAGTGGCTAGATACTTAAATGGTTTGAAGTGGAACATCCATGAAGAGATGGCTCTTTTGAGTCCTAAAATAGTACATCAATGCTATCAGTTAGCCATAAAGATTGAGGAAAGGAACAAAAGAAAGCATGATTAGTCTTCTAAGGGCAGAGGCAAAGGCAAAGATCAAAGAGGACAGCGTAGTGGTTACCAAGGTAGAGGTAATGATCAAAGGAACCAAGGAGAATCTAAGCTCACTGAGCATGGAGGTAAACATATTCAAGAGGAGGATTGAATAGAGGAAGAGGACCTCAAGGAGGTTCAAACAGGGGAAGAGGAGTAGGTAGGACTAATTCTTACTTTGCAAACATGAAGTGTTATCACTGTAGTCAACTAGGTCACCCTGCTTATAGGTGCCCAGAGAAAGCATCTTCTTCTAGCAATGAGAAACGAGTGGCCTATGCACAAGAGGACACCATGATTCCTAAAGAATCTGAAATTAGTCATATAGAGTCTAAGGTAGGAGAGAATCTGATGTTTAACAGAGTTTTGATCAGACATCCAATCAATGAGGAACCTAAGCAAAGAAGAGATATGTTTAGAGTAAGGTGCAAAATACTTGGAAAAGTGTGCAATGTCATTGTATATTCTAGTTCAACAGACAATATAATCTAAGAGGAGGTGGTAACAAAGCTAAATTTGGAGAAGGTACCTCACAATAACCCCTACAAGGTCACATGGCTGAATAAGGGGCAGAGTGTTTTACTTAATGAGCAGGTCACAGTGGAATTTTAAATTGGAAGCTATAAAGACAAGCTAGTTTGTGATGTATTACCCATGGATGCATGCCATCTACTACTGGGCAGACCATGGGAATATGATAGAAGTGCCATTTATGATGGGAAAGAGAACACCATCTCATTCAAGAAGGATGGAAGAACCTTCAAACTGTGCAGTCATTGACAAAGGAAGATGAGGGATAGTCAAAGGTACCAAACATCATGTTGAGCAGTGGCAAGGAGTTCCTTAAGGACCTACGCCAAGGGAATGAAGGATATGTGATCATGATGCAGTCCCAAGAGGAAGAAAAGGCTGAAGGGACAGTCTTACCAGAAGCAGTCCAAAGGTTGCTTGATAAATACAAGAGTATAGTCAGTGATGGTACACCTGCAACTCTACCACCAAAGAGGGCAATAAGTCATGAAATTGACTTCATACCTGGAGCCTCATTACCTAACAAAGCAGCATACAATCTTACCCCTGAGCAGAGCCAAGAGGTGGCTAGGCAAGTGGAAGAATTGTTGAATCAAGGTCTGATTCAAAAGAGCATCAGCCCATGTGCAGTCCTGGTGGTTTTGGAAACTAAGAAAGGAGGTAAGTGGAGACTTTGTACTGATTCTAGAGCAATTAATAGGATCACCATTAGGTATAGGTTCACAATACCTAGAATTGAAGATTTAATGGATTGCCTTGGAGGAGCATAGTATTTCACCAAGTTAGACCTCAAGAGTGGCTACCATCATATTAGAATTAAGGAAGGTGATGAGTGGAAGAGAGATTTTAAGACAAATGATGGATTGTATGAGTGGAAAGTGATGCCATTTGGCCTCTCAAATTCCCCTAGCACATTCATGAGACTAATGAATGAGGTGCTTAAGGATTTCACTGTGATCTTTGTAGTAGTCTATCATGATGACATACTGATTTTTAGTAAGACAATAGAAGAACATTTGAAGCATGTGGAGATGGTACTTAAAAGGCTGCAAGAAGAGCAATTGGAAATTAACCTTGAGAAGTGTGAGTTCTTCAAGCAAGAACTTGTGTATCTAGGCTTTTTAGTATCCCAAGGAATGTTGAAGATGGATCAAAGCAAGTTGGAAGCCATCCTAAACTGGCCTACACCAACCATAGCAATAGAGGTAAGGATTTTTCATGTTTTAGCTCAGTTTTATAGGAAATTCATCAGGAATTTTAGTGGTATATGTGCACCAGTCCTAGCTACTATTAAAGGTGGTCTAAAAACAAAGTTTAAATGGACTCAAGAGGCTAATAAACGGTTTGAAAAACTAAAACAAGAAGTGGCAACTCAACCAATTCTGTTATTGCCTAGTTTTGATAAGTTGTTCAAAGTTGAGTGCGATGCAAGTGGAGTAGCAGTAGGAGTACTTAGTCAAGAAGGTAGACCCCTTCTTTAGTGAAAATCTCAATGAAGCCAAGCAAAATTACTCTACCTATGATCTAGAATTATATGCTTTAGTGCAGTCCCTTAGGAAGTGGAAGTATTATTTGTTACCCAATGAGTTTGTGGTCTTCACTAATAACCAGGCACTCAGTTACATCAACACCCAAGAGAAGCTAAGTAATAGGCATTTGAAATGGATGGAATACATCCAAGCCTTCACATTCACTATCAAGCACAAGAAAGGACAAATGAATAAGGTGGCAGGACAAATGAATAAGGTGGCAGATGCATTAAGCAGAAGAATGTTGATAGTGCAGGAAATACAACTAAAAAGCATTGGATTAGAGAGTTTCAAAGACCTCTATGGTGAAGATGAAGACTTCTCAGAAGCTTACAAGGTATGTTCTGATTTTGAGAATCATTTTCATAGTCAACATGCTGAGTATACACTACAAAATGGACTGTTATTTAAGGGTAATCAATTATGTGTTCCAAGAGGATCAATGAGGGAAAATTTGATTCAAGAAAAGCATAATGGCAGTCTTAGTGGGAATTTTGGTGTTAATAAAACATTAGAGTTAGTTCAAAGGTTCTATTACTGGCCTAAGTTAGCAAGAGATGTCAGAAAATATGTGAAACAATGTGTTGTATGCATGAAAGCTAACAAAGGAGCTAGCAATGCTTGTTTGTATCAACCCCTACCTATTCCTAATAGACCATGGGAGTGTGTGAGCATGGATTTTGTGGTAGGTCTTCCTAAGACCAAGACTGGTTTTGACATTGTTTATGTAGTAGTGGACAGATTTAGCAAGATGAGTCACTTCATTCCTTGCAAAACTACTCATGATGCCAGCTACATAGCTCATCTTTTCTTCAAGGAAGTTGTTAGGATCCATGGCTTGCCTCTCAACATTGTTTCTGATAGAGATGTGAAGTTCATGAGTCATTTTTGGAAAACTCTATGGAGCAGATTGGGTACAAATCTCTCATTTGGATCAGCTTACCATCCTCAGACCGATGGTGAAACAGAGGTGGTTAACAGAGTGTTAGGTAATATTTTAAGGTGCTTGACTAAAGAATATGGGTGATCAATCTCCAAGGTTATCAACAGAGTAAAGAGGAAGCAGCCAAAGAGAGAAGAAATAAGTGCTATCACTTAAAGTTTGAAACCTAATTAAAACCACCAAACATCATAAGCAGGGGTGACACCTAGGGAAAGGAGTAGATCAACTTGAAATTTGGATAAGTTTCAAAAAAGAAGAGAATAAGTCTCAGGCCAAGTTAGAAGAGGAAATCTAGCATCTCCAAGACTATGTCAAAGAATGTAGAACCTTAGGCTACAATAAACATATACGGGGAGAAGCAGAACAAAGTTTCAGGGATCGATCTAGCTAGACAAATAAAACCTCAGTCTAAAACATTTAGAGAACATAGAAAAAGATTCAAAGAGATTCTTTTCATTGTTTTCGCTTTGCTTCTTTCTCTATCTTTGAAAATTATTCCTAATTTGTTTCATTCTAAATTGTGCAGTTTTTTTTTTTAAAGCAAAGCTTCAGAAATACAGAGCAATAAATTACAAATAATAAGAAGAAAACCTAATTTACAACTAGAAAATTGAGTTGAATCAAATCTGTAGCTTCTGCTAATCCCAATCAAATCAACAAAACTTGATAAAGAAATTCGAGCAATTCTTTTTCCCAAATTATTTGTACAATCAAAACTGTTGTACAATCTCTTTCCAAAACTACTGCCATGAAAAAATTTTAGAAGAATTGTCGTGAATGGAATTGCAACCCCTAAAATCTTTTTAATACATTTGGGTATGTGCAAGATCATGATGGTCCAAAAAGTGGTGATATGATGAGTTTTTGTAGGGTATATGGCTGATGACTTTTTTTTTACCCAAAATTGATGAAACGAAAAGGGTTTTTAGAGGAGATTCTTAGCTTTCCACCAATATAAATTATTCTTTACTTTGAATTTAATAAATAATTATTATTTATTTTCTATTTAAATTACAACTAAAGTCCCCAATTGATAAGCTACTGAAAACATCTATAACTTTCTAAACAAGATCACATTTTGAATCTAAAAATGTGTCACATTCTCCTATGCTTCACATACTATAGGATTTTAAAAAAAAAAAATTTGAATTTCGTGAAGTTTTGATCAAGTTAAGGTGGTTAGAAATATGATTTTTTATATTTTTTAAAAGTTGTAATAAAAAAATCATAATTAACTATTTACCTAGAAAAAAATTACAAAAAAATATGCATCACATCGGGATATGAGTCCTTACTTATATCTAAAATATTATAAAAAATATTATCATTTTTATTGTGGTTAGGTGGTCAAAACCACACCTACTTCTTATTTTTTCCTAAAATTTAAATAGTACTACATTGAAATTTCAATTTTCACCAAATAGATTTTTTTTTTTAAAACCTTAGTAGTTTAGAAACTACATTCAATTTGCTAAATTCTAATTCTTACATATTTTAAATAATATAGATAACTTATTCAATTTTTTACGCCAAGTTATGTGAATCCTCTAATTTTTTCCTCAATTTTTGCCACTTAAGGGCTTATTCTTTCCATGATGATTCAACACATACCCATTTAATTACCCTGCTACAAAACTTAACTGATTGTGGGTCATGCATTCAAAATTCTCAATCGGGCTATAATCATTAAATATCTAAGATATTATCCTTCAACTCATACACAAGTTCTCAAATATTTATCACTTATTGAAAACAAACTCTTTTAAAAAAAAAAACTTTTCACAAGAATCCATTTTGCACAATTAATTCCACAATTATATTTAAATAATTAACTTTCACTTTTAAATAAATAACTTGTTTAATTTATTTTAATAAATCAAACCTTACTTATAAAAATTTAATCAAAGATTTAAACAAATTTACATTTAATCAAATATATTAAATAAATTAGCCATTTAACTAAAATAATGAATTCCCAAATAAAACAGTACAGGCAAGTACAACACAACAGAAACAGACTAGACAACAAGGAAGGGTGACACATAGGTACTCGTTCAATGAAGAACGATGGCTTAAATGAGGACCTGACACTATCTCCAGATCAACATAATTCCATTGGGTTAGGGTACACTCAGACCTGTCATGCAGGTGGAGCCAATACTTGGTACCTGTTTCTGCATAAAAACATCACTGTTAAACATATAAACATATATCAGCAAACACACCATGAAGAAGTGTTGCAGCGTAGCAAGATACTCACAAGTGAGTAGTGCTACAGTGTCTTCCTCACCAAAACTAATAAGCATTATTTTACCATACACATCAAATACATCATGATAACCTCATAAAAAATTATAAGCAAAATAAGCCATATCACATATTTGTCAACCATAATGTCAGCTCACAAACATAATTTAGATGTTCAGGATATCAAATGTGTCATCCACGGAGTATAAAAACAACATAATGCCGGAGTCAACTAAAAAAAAATAGCATAGTATCACAAACAACTGAAACATCTATCAATCTAACTAAATCAAACTAAAACCAAGTGTCGCAACTGGAGGTACACTACATTTTACTAGTTTTCTACATCTAGATCATTGCATTTAGTCATATGACTTACATCATACGTTCCTTAGTTTGAGTGAGCCACCTAGGTTTTTGAGGTTTATCTCTCTCCTTTTAGGTGAAAATCCCTAAGAGTGCAAGAGAAGTGCATAAACCTAAAAATCTTTGGTTCACCACTAATGTGCTATTAAGTTTTCTCTAGCTTTATTTCACTATTGAGTCTTTCTGCCTGATTTATTTTTCTCATATATTATTTGATTGATTGAAATGGTGATAGAATATGGGTAGTTTACTGTTGTTTTGAATAAGTTAATTAAAATAGGCACCTCGAGAAAAGATAACTCTTGGCATATTTTATATATATTAATATTTAATATATGTATGCTAGTTGGTCCTATTTTGCATCCACAAGCCTAATTTAAACTATATCTTTTCCTAGCTAATCCTGACAAACATCAATGGATAAATGATAATTTAATGATTTTGGTTGCGTGTCCCTAATTTTTGGGTCAGGACTAAGACGCCACCTAGGGAATCTTTGTCCCCCAAAGGTCTTGTGACCTTGATTTCAAATGTGTCTTAAAGTGGCCCCTTTATGGAGTTTGTGCACCGAGTTTTGTGCACTAAGACACCACCTAGGGTGCCTCAGTTCCCCTTAGGGTATTTTCAGGATTTAATTTAGAATCTTGGTGAGATTTAGCCTCCTTTAATTAATAAATTCATATGTCGGCTTGGTGTGGTGTAATTTTAGGATATTAAGCATAGATAAGTATAAATGCAAGGTTCCTTCTCTCATATTTTCATACCTAGCAATCTATCAAGAAATCTAAGCATCCAAGAATTCAAGTAAATTCCAACATTCAAGAGTAATTCATCAAACATTTGGAGCCATCATCAAGATTCAAGCATCATATCAAAGATCTTCTTGCATCATGTGTGTTTTTGAGCTAACATTTGAGATGTAGGGTTTTGATTCAATCAAGCAATTCAATTCAATATACATCAAGCTAGCCATTTCACAAGGGTTTGGTGAGTTGCAACGTAGCATTTTGTTCATTCATCATTTTCCTAGACCTTTATTTCATTTCATTTCAAGGTTTAATTACCAATAAGAGGTTTGACCAAGGAAAACCCTCATTTACTAACAATCAACAAGTTTTTTCTCTCTTGCATGTTTTTGATTGTAGATTTAGGTTAAAGACTTGAAGATCATTTGAAGTACAAATTTGCAAAGTTGCAAAGTTGCATTGTAAAGTTGTCATCTTCATGAAAACTCACATACAAGCCAAATGCAGAAGTTTCAAGACCTGAGATTTGAGAAGAAGAAAGTGTAGATCTTGAGCCTCAGGATCACATTTAGAGATTTCAAAAATTTAGAATGGGACTAAGTTGCCACCTAGGGTGTCTTAGTCTTCCTGAGGGTATTTTTCAGAGATTCTTTCAAATCTGGTTCTGACATCCAAAGATTTTGCATCTGCCCCAAAAAATAGTAGTGAGACTAAGGAAATTGTAAGGACGTCTTAGTCCTCCATAGCACATTTTTACATCATTTTTGCATTTCCAAAATCCTCATCACATTTCTAGACTTCCCAAGTACATACATCATAACTTCTCATTACTTAATTTCATCATTTACATCCTTCATTTGGATTGCACTAGGTTTTGTGAGTTGAATGTTAAGTTGTATTTTCCAAGATTTTGCATAGTGGTAGACCCTTCAAAGCTTAAAGAATCCCCTTCTAGGTCTTCCTTGTTGAGAATTGACTCACCTTTGAGGTTGATAGTCAATCCAATTTGGATTCATAGGACATTATTGAGTGCTTGAAGGAGAAAAAGGTGGGCACTCTCCCGCACCCCATTTTCTTTCTAGTTCATTTTGGTGAACCCAACATTTTAGAGCATTCATTTTCTGAATTGGAGTCCATTAAATTCATAGATCTAGGTTGCATTCATTATTGCATTGCATCTTGCATTAGTGAAAGTGCATCTAGGGTTTCTCATACTTGCATTAGTGAAAATGCATCTAGGGTTTCTCACAGTTGCATTAGTGAAAGTACATATTTTTTGCATTTTTACTTTCTTGCATCAATTCATCTCATTGAAAAATTCAAAAATGCATTGTTACCCATCCTAATTGCATTTAGCAACATCGTTATTGCATTCAAAATTGAAAAAATTGCATTCAACTTTGTATCCAATTTCTTGTCATTAGTTACTTTTTCTTGCATTAATTTGCCTAGTTTTCTGTTTCTTAAAATCAGGTCCCTAAGTAGGAAACCTGGGAACAATATAAGCAACTCAGATTTAACTATTTTTCTGATAAAAACCTCTACTGGGACTATAACCTCGTTCCTAGCATCTTAGTCCCTTTGTGGGTTTCTGGCTCAAAACCTTGTCTATGTTTTTTTCTTTTTGTTTCACTTTTCGAAACTTCAAAATCTCACCAATAGGACCAAGACACCCTTACTGGCATCTTAATACTTGTTGAATTTGACTTTGTAGTTTTCAAGATTTGAAACTATTTTTT
>VDFB02270651.1:717716747-717734562 GCA_007258455.2 Sequoia sempervirens
TCCATGCATTGGGAAAGAATCATAGCTGCAGTTGCTGCCCTGAAGCTAGTCTTGCATTTTTTGAGGGATGCTCAAAAATTAAACGATGAGGTTGGCCTGGTGGTTAACCAAATTTTGCATATATTCTCCCCAAGCCAAGAAATCAAAGAGCTTGATCTCCAAGTTATGTAAGACCACCAAATAAGCTTTTGGAGACCTAGGAATTCCTAATTGAAGGGTTGCCGCAAGGAAAGCAATCGAATTCATCAACTACCACAAATTTGCATCAAAAATAAAAGATCGTCAGGTAGTGTTGAATAGGAAGGTCAATGAGGTCAAGGAGTTCAATATTCTAATTGATTTTGGATTACCCATCCTTTTCTCACCAAATGGAGGAGTCCTATCAATTGAGCAAATTACGAATGTGATCGGACTCAAAATCCAATGTTCCACAACACTCCCAGTTCTAAGACCATCACCCACTATTGAGGAAATCAAGGAGATTCTTCTCATTTCTCATCTTTATTACCACATTGAGGTTGTTTCATCAAGGTGGGGAGGGATTTCTTTTAAGGAAGTCCTTGAGTTGGATCAAGCATATTAGATTCTATGCACCCTCATCTAGACCACTGATTTGGATTGGGAAGTCCATCACTCTACCTTTCTAAACCTCCAGGAATTACTAGAGCTATAGGTTTGTGCCTCCAAAAGTGAAGGCCCCTTGCGAGTTCTAGAACTATAAAGCAATTTTTCCTTTAATCTCTTATTGGTTTTTGGCACTTACTCTTTTTAGTTTTAGGATCAATCCGTGCCCAAAAGTCAAAAATGGCTCCTACATAAAGGCACACAATGTGCCATGTGGTGGCTACATGGCTTTATTTACATCTTATTTTCCTTTTGGGCATAGGTTAGGACATGTGTCAACTTGGAAGGGTTTTCTTCAAATCTATTCTCACAAATCTAATATTTCCCACTTGTTTGACATGTCATCTATTCGCTTCGGGCAGTTTGTAATTTTTGTGGAGCAATCTCTTTAGTTGGATTTTGTTAGGAACACAGTAGGTGTCTTTCTTGCGGGGTGGAACCCTCTAGTTGGTGTCATCAATCTCTATGGTTGATCGATTAGATTTTTTCCAAGATATGCCAAAATCTATTTATTTCTAACAACTATCTTCGCTAAATATCTAAAATCCATTAATGAAGCAGTTGGGACTTAATGAGCGAAGATTGTTGTGATCTAATCAAGGTTGAATATCAAATTGTGGGCTATTAGGATCAGGCATCTAGCAGTTTTTTCTTTTGGAATGTTTGTGGTGGCACTCTCTTCTTCTAGTTATAAATAGGAGTTGGCAACATAAGTAAAAAGTTAGAAAAAATTCTTGGAAAAAATTTTCAAAGGATATAAATTTATTAGGGATTTTATATTTCCTCAGAAGTAGAAGGCTTTTATAGAATACTAATATTCTCTCTGGCATTTTATATTTTAATTCAAACTATCATCAGATTGGCATTCGACCTTTTTTTTCAGTTCATATATTATTGAAGTTTGATCTATTTAGGAGAAATCTTTGAAATTGTACATGATATGGCCTTTGCGAAGTTTCTTTTTTATATTTCATTCATGTTAAAAAAATTGTGTTAAGTTTTATTTGGTAGTTAAGATAGCTAGTTTTCATGTTGTTAAGCTTTTATGTTTAATGCTAGCTTTCAAAAACTGGATTGTCTATTGCACTTTTCCATTTTTTGTAAAGAGTTTTCCATTTTCCATACTATGTGGTGAAGGAAGAAGGGTTTTATAAGTTGCTTGATATCTTTGTTAATATTTAAATTTTTTCTTATGTTTGATTGGACCTTTATGGGTGCTTCCCAAGGGGAGATTTGAAAGATGGCACTATGCTTTCTCTAGCCTTTGTTGCTCATTATCTTCCCAAAAATGAAGGGTTTGCAACATTTTGTGTCTATCACATTAGTTATAAAGAATAGTTAATGTTTGAAATGTTGTAAAATATTTGGAACACCACCTTTTTTATGTTTTGTTTGAATTTCCTTCTACCTTTCCCCCCAAAAAACAAAGAAGAGTTGGATTTCTATAAAAACCCTAGAGGTCATTAGTGAGGTGCAAATTGGTCCCCCACTCACTGAATTTCCCATAAGGCTATCAAATAAGCATAAGATTTGATGATCTACAAGACCAATAATTTTTAGAATCTAGGTGATTTGACTACCCTACGGATGCAATATATTTACCAATTTTAACTTGCCCGATATGAACTATTCAAAAACTGGTAAAGATTCACCATTAAAAAATCCCTATTTATATTCCTAAGAGAAAATTTCAACTTTTCTCTATAGTAATGTTTATATTTTCCAAAAGAAGAGAATTCTTTTACAATAATTTTCATCAAAATCCTTAATTTGAAAAATATAAGAATAAATATCCATATCACCTAGTGAAAATTACTTAGCTTTAATTTTATTTTCTTCTCCATATCTTTCCTCTTTTCCAAAACCCTAATCACTACCAAAAATAATTAGTGTTCCTTTTTTGTTGGAATTTTTCTAAATAATCCTCTCAAACTATGTTTATGTCTTTCTCTCTTATTGTTCCACCATGATGCATGGCATAATTGCACCTCTCTTCAATTGACTAGAGTAAATTCCCACTTTTATCTCAATTATTTTCCTTTCCTCATTTCTAGGTAGTTAATCTAATAAGTGGAGATAGTTTAAGAGGAGATATAATTCATTTTCAAGTATGCCACTATTAATTTCCTCATACAAGAATTAAACATTTATAATTTTTTTATTTATTTTAATTTAAAATACTCCTTAACAACTATAGTTTAATTTTAATTATGCTAACATATAAAAATAATCTCCTAACTAGAGGATATATTTTCTTTCTCTCCACACTACCCAATCAATGAAAAAAGAGTAGGGTGATGATAAAAAACATCTTGGAGAATAAGATCACGAAAAAATCCTACAATGGTCATAACCAAGACATAAGACAACTCTTAACAATTAAAGTACTAATTTCAACATAAATACTTGCATACGAATTGACATAACAAATATTGTTTCAATAGATCAACACTTTTAAATGCATACAAAATCCCATGCATGAAAATATTTTTTCTCATAGGCATGATATGCTTGTTTGTCATCTTAATCTGTAGCCCTCTCCTTGATGATACTCTCCCTCCTCGACTAGGAGGGGGAAAATATACTATCCTACATCCACCTGATCATTCATAGAGTATAGTTAGTCCAATAGTTACATTTACATCACTTTTACCATAACTAGACTAATAGTCAAATTACATAAAATTAATGATAATGTAAAATTATTTCAATTTTTGACATTATTAAAACTAGAATATGTGTTTAATATATAATTGAACCTGTATATATTGGAGTAATAAAAAAATACAACCTATATCATATTCTCTCTAAGATGATCCAAACCGATGCAAGCAAAGGACATGAAGAAGATTCTATATGAGATTCAATATCTATAGAAATGGTTGTTGATGTAGTATGGAAACAAATAACTATATGAAAATGTATGCATCCATCCACTTATATGATTTTTTTGAGCAATATTTTAATAAAAAAAATGCCTTCAATTATTTTTAGCTCCAAACTCTATCATTCCCTATTTAAATTTATAGGTTTCAGAGCATTCTAAACTCAATGATGAGGCCATTTTCCTCTAAGAGGCCTCCCATTAAATTTTCTATTAAAATTTCTCAAAATATGAGAATGATTTTATTAATTTGAAGCTCTAATACTATGTTGGAATAATAGAAGAACTCATAGATGCAACAATGTACTAACACAAGTAAAAATATTTCAACAAGAGAGAGACGCAATGGAATAATTATTATGGTTCCATAGAAAAAATGTATATTGTATGTTACACTACAATCAGATGACCTTGATATATAGGCAAAGATAAAACATTAAGGAAAAATAAGATCATGACATGTGTCTAAATCATCTTGAACGATATATAAAATGAAGGTGACCTAAACATAAGCAACAAGGTGTGAAATGGTCCTATATCTTGACTATCTAGTTAATATATTTTTCTTACACCAAAACTCATGAGCCCTATAGATTAACAAAATGGGAGCCATTAGTGACATACTCCCAACTAATAACAATACCTCCTCTCTCTTTATCTTTATTAGTAAGTAGATTAGCACAAACAAGAAAAAATATCATAACTAAATGATAAATCTTGTTTAAATCTAGCCATATAGGAGGACCTTGATCATAAGGCTATGAAGAGGTTAAAGATGAATAGAAAGGAAAGTGAGAGAACCTCTAAAGGGAAATTGATTCATCCTAGAATGAACATCTAAGATCAATAAGTGTCATCGGTAACATTCATTTCTTCAGAGAACCTCAAAAAGCATGTACTACTATGCAATAAAGTGAAATCATAAATATTTTATTTCCCACCATTAATCCTTAGAGGAAAGTTCATGCAATTTTAGATCATTCAACATCAACCAATTTCAGCAAAATGCACTAAACAGATTCAATAAACATAATCATTAAACATGAAAGAACATAAGACATGAACACAAATATTTATGTGGGGAAAACCCTTTCAGGAAAAAAACCCCACCCTCCAAAAGCATAGATCCATTGTATTATTAAACAACCAAATACATAGTTACAGTACAATTTCAAGCTCCAAGCCTTTACCTAGAGATTTATATCTTGTTCCATTTGGAGAAAATCTGGTAGCATAACCCTTGTGAATTCAATCGCTCTCACTCAACTCCTTAAGAAAAATCTCATATTTATAGAACTTACTATGTACAGATGGCATTCCCTACTATAAAGATACAAAAACAAGATGAAATAAAAAAAGGAAAACACCAACAACACCTCAAGATAAGGCCTAAGATGAATTCAAACAAAACACAAGAAAATGATAAGTTTTCACCTTGCTTGAATTGATGAGTTGGTTGGCCCTTTTGATGGTTGATTTATGTGCTCCTTTGTTGACAAAATGGCATGTAAGTGTGCTCAAAATGAAGTTAGTGAGATGGAGGTTGCAATGATGGATGTGGGTATTGGATTGGATGCAAGATGGTGGCTCTAAGACACTGCAAAAATGGAGGTTTCTTGATAGTGTGAAAATGGCTAAGTGTATGCTTGAGTGATTGCTAGAGTGATTGAGTGGTGCCAAAATGAGGAAAATTTCACCACTTTTAGGGGAAGTGCCTCTAAACAAATGGATGGTTAGGATTGATTCAGGGATGTGAGATCAATGGATAGGGTGAGTTGAGAACTCACAATCCATCACAATTGGACATGTGGCGAGTGACATGGAAAAGGGGAGTCTTGTCTCCTCTTCCCACATTATGAGATAATGTGACAATAGAAGAATTAAAAATTCTTCTAAAATATCCCTTGATTTTGGAGACTTGACCTTGGGATTGAGAAGGAATTTTAAATTTTCTGTTTGTTCCTCCCAAGGTGTTGGAGAAATAAAAGGAGAATTAAAAATTCCACCTAGGATGCATAGCAAGAATAAAAGGAATTTTAAATTCCATAGATGGTGGAGATGACTTCTCCAAATGAAGAAAGAATTTAATAAACGGTGACTAAGGAAATATTCCATAAATGGCATGAGGATTAGGTTAGGCTTAATTAGTGATTAAGGTTGTGCAAATGCAGGACTAGATGGGCTAATGAAGGATTAGGGGCATGTGGAAAATTATGGAGGATGTGAACCTAATAGTGATTAGAGATGTGCACATCCTAATCACAGATTAATTAGATTAATTTGGATTAAAGAGGATTATGTAGGATGTTGACATGAGGAGAGAGAAGAAAATAAATTAGAACTTAATTTTATTCATATGGGCTAATGACTAAACTAAATAAATTAGTCTATTTATTTACTTTAGAGATGAATAAGGTAAGGTATTTGATTAATTGATTAAATACTATTGATGGTGTTTTCTGCAAAGCAACAACTTAGACAAAATATAATATCCTATATCACTTGAAAGGTAAATCTCTATCAGCAATCCTCAAGAGATAGACCCAAGGTCTCTAATGTCAGGTCTTGACAATGCATAAACAACTCAGTGATAATGTGAAAACACTGGTAATCACAATGGGACCTTACTACAAGAAAAATACTCAATCTCAATTTATCAGATCTGACAATATGATGATACTTCAATCCTAAATTTAACCCAATAATCAAAGAAATAGGAAAAGATAAGGGTTTCAAACAAATTTCTGAACTTAATGCCAAACCTAAGATTAACAATGCAAACAACAAACACTCAAAATGGACCAATCCCTCAAAACTAATCTCTACTTGACCCAGATAAATCTGCAATCTTATAGAAACAGTGCAATCTTCTAAGGTGTTAGGATTTTCAAATCATGAACATTCATTCAAACAACCCTATTGCAATTGAAATGAATAAAACCTCTCAATTGAACTAAGCATAATGAATATAAAGTCCAGGCTAACTTTGGAAAGCAACTAACAATCAGTTGGTTGCAAAAAGTATGAACCAGGGATTGCTGCAACACTTCAAATATCAAACCATGAACACTATTAAATTAAATCTAATCTAAATATTAACCTCATCAAAGAAATTCTAAAGATAGAATGACAAGAACCATGCAAGATAAGAAAAACACAAGTAGGGCACCAAATCACAATGTCATTACTTGCATCAAACTATCCAATGTGGCAACAATTCCAACTTTTTGTTATAATATTTGCTTGAGAACAACTACTTGCTAACACTTGCTCTACTTAATTGACTTCTAACTATCTCTCTATATGTCTATGTCTAAAACTTCTTAACCCTTACAAATGAGGCAAAATGGCCAATTTATAGAACCCCCAAAACATGTTGACCTAGATAAGATTTTACAATAATAACAAGGCCCAACAAGTTGGCCAAGAGAAATTCAAAATAATAAAATATCCATTAAATGCATGAACTTCATCCAGATCGGCCTGGGATCTCTAATGTAGCTCGGACCAATGCATGGAAAAATAATAGGGAAGCATAAATCTCAATGTAGCCAATCATTAACTACCTTCCCCTTTGTCCTTATTCTGATCCAACATTTCATGAACTTTCAAAAGCACCCCATCTAAGTCGGCCGTAGGTGGAAAAGGAAAAACACTAAGTTGCCTCTCAATTGATGCAATTTCTTCCCTTGAATGTTTTACCGACTTATCCCAATCAACCCTATAGGTTAGGTATTTATCAGTGACAACAATGTATGTGGCTGCACCATCCAACTGGTGCTCAGAAACAAAATAATCATTAATTGGGGCATAAACTTCATGCCACCACTTCCTCAACTATTCCAAAATTAGATATTTGGGAGCAATCTTCCTTCTCCCTATCATAATCTCAAAAAAGGCAATGGACCCACTATACACACCAGCTAGGGTATCATCAATCTTCCTCCTATGTTTGTAGATATTCTTCAAAACCTTCTGCCTAATCTACAATGCTTCAAACCACTCCCAAGGCTCAACAGCTATGGAGGAAGGAAGAATTTTATCACTTACTAGCTTTTCCCTGGTGTACTCCATGATATTTCTAGTTTTCTGTAGCAAAAGATCCATATCTTCCCTATCATGCGCCAACACCACCTTCAACCAATCAATTCCCTTGATAGCATCCTTTCCAATTGAAAAAATATCCTTGATAGCCTCATTACCCTTGGTTTGCATCCCCTACAACCAATTTGTAGTGGCAAGAGTGGAAGCTTTCATATTTTCAAGCTCAGTAATGGTCTCCTGAGGTAAAGGCTTTGCAGCAAAAATTGAGGGGTTAATAGACTGTAAGGGCTTCATCAAATCCTCCAAGCATTTCCTGAGATTCTCATTTTCTTTCTTTAGCTCTTCCTTGGTCTTTATTTCCTTTTTCAATCTACCCAAGATGACTACACTAGACCCCTCATAATCCTCAATATCCTACTCAACGGATGAAGGCCCAAGATTGAAAGTCTGAACATTGTAATCCTTTCCAGCCACATCATCTCTTTTTTTATCTGAAGTAGGCATGGAAATGTGAACAAATAAGTTATGAGCTTCATCCCTTTCAATCCTTGAAATCACCCTAGCCTTCCTTTTACCTTTATCTTTTCCAATCTTGGCTAGTAGGGCATCCCAATTCGGTGGACTATCTTCCACAACAACTTGTTTTCTCTTTATCACCTTGTCCAACCAACCAGGGACAGTGGATTTCAATTACATCTCAGCCTATTTTTCCTCTTCTTGTTGACCTTTAGGTGCTTCCTCACTCAAATTTTGTTTCTCAGGAGTCTCGTATGTCTTGCTTTCCTTCTCTTCAGCATGTTCTTCTTCTTGTGCAGGTGATGGATCCTTCAATGTTTCCTCCTCCTTTGGAGGTGACCTAACCTCTTCAGTTCCAATAGGTGACTCCGCATAGGCCACCAAAGGAGACCACATTACCTTTTCAATTTCTGCCTCTGCACTATGGAGATCACCCACATGAAACTCCTCTCCTTTAAAATCTAGATGATCTTCAACATTTTTTGACTCACCTAGTTTACCTTGAGCCCAATGAGCAGAAGGCACATCATCATGCTGCTCCTCATGAGAAACCATTGGAGTGAGATCTGCCTTAGGCACACTATCCTTAGGAGGAGTCCTAGACCTCCTTGTATACACCTTAGCCTTCTCCTATTAACTTTCAACATTTACCACTGGTGGGGTAACTTCTTCCCCTCCTACCTTGGAGCTTTCCTTCTCTGAAAATTTTATGATTCTCCTCTTTTTGGGTACAGGATCATCAGCCTCAGTTGTCCTCTTCTTGGCCTTTGGCTTTCTCTATTTTTTTGCTTCCTGGGCTTCTATTTCTTGTACACCTTTTATCTTGATTTTGAAAGGAGAATCCAACTTACTATTTCCCTTAGGATCCTACTCGATAGATTCTTCAGAGGTGGAGTGAAGATCCAAATCTCCCATTAGCACATAGGTGCATTGTACATCATCATTTTCCAACTCCCATAGCTTATGCTTTAGCCACATCCTAGTAAATTTGATAACTGGATCCACTAGTTGTTTTAATTCTATCTTTTCCTCTTCCAACCAATCCACATCACCAATTGTTATGTCCTTTATGGCCTCATAGGCATGATCTTGGATCAAGTTTCCATCATCGTCAAGTTGGTCTGGGATTGCCTTCACATTGTATAGTTGGACTGATTCAACTGGAAGGTGAGAAAACTTCTTCCTTTTGACCTCAAATTCATCACTGTAGCTGGCAAAGTAATCTTCCAAATCTACCTTATGGCTATACTCTCTGGTGGCTTTCTTTTGGGATTCTCCTGTGATATCAAACCTGGACCTCTTGGAGTGGAAAGACAAGCCAAGAGTACTCATTTCTTCTTCTGAAGCTTGGGAAGAACCAATGGAAGGACAAGCCTCTCCAGTACCAATCCCCAAGGGGAAGTCTCCACCAAATCCAGTCTTATGCTTGTCCCTCTTGACAATGGCATCAAAGTCACAGATCTTCCTAGTGACCTCCAATAGTAGAATGTGATCAGTAGGGTATCTTGGAAGTCTGTATGGAGCTCTCTGGCAGCCATCAATTCAAATGTAGGAGAAATTTGGGAACTGAATAAACCATGCCCCATATTTCTTGATCAGTTATTTTGTTGAATCTAAAATCCTAACATGCTCTACACCTTGAAGCAATCTAGTGATATGCATGGTGAATGCATCATTTACCCTCCTATAGCTCGAGCTTCCTAGATGCAACTAGGAGTAAACCTCGTAGATAATATCCTATCCAAAGTTTCCCCTTGTACTCAATCCCTTGTAGGGGTGGAATCTTGCGAGCACATAGACCAAATATGAGGTCATTGTGAGGGACTTTATTTGCAACACATTGGACAACTGTTTGTGAATCACTTCACTAATGACCCCTGCCCAATGGTGGTTAATCTTCTCTTGCTCCATACTCACAATCACATGGCACATCCAATTCTCAAACATGCCAGCATTCTTCAATCCAACTACTATGTTAAGAAGGGTGATGGCATCATAATACTCCTTAAACTTTGCTCTGAATAACTACTTAGGCAACTTGGAGTAGTGTGACTTAGGCTTCTCCAAATAGGAATTGATAAATTATTGTGACTTCATAGTTTGTTCATCGTAGAACTCCTGAGCTGCCTTCATGTTGAATCCCACCACATGAGACCTATCTGGCATATCAAAAGTTTGAGCAATGGAAATAGGGTTGAGATTTGCTACCACTCTCCCTTGAGGACCAATTATTCTCTGTGTGTCCTGAACATAGTGCCTGGCACACTCGAGGACCAGCTCATAACACTACACTGTAGAAGGGAAACCAACAACATGTGACAATCTTGATTCCATCATCGTTCTAGCCACTAAAGGAGAATCCTTTGCTGCCATTCTTCCTTTAAATTCCTCATAGTCCTAGAGGCCAACATTTGTATCAGTCACCTCTGACCAAAACAATGTAATCTTACTCTCAGGGATCTTGCTCTTAATATCCATCTTGATCTTTTCTGCATCAAGCATTGAAGACCGAGCTGTTGCCTTGCTAGATTCGGTCTAGTAATATGGTCATGCCTAAACAAGTAGCTAATTCTCTAAAGCTCAAGTATGAGCCTCTTGAGAAAGGGATCATGCAATTAGATGGGAAGAAGGTTTTGACTATTAGTCGCATCAAGGATTTATCTTTGAATCTCTTCTTGTGTCCAAGCCAAATGGTTACACAAGAAGTAGTTGTAATTGACATCCCCATAGTATTTGGGATGCGCCTTTTAAGGGACTTTACAGTAAAGCTTGGCAGATATTTGGCACTCAATTGGTTTCATATGATATTATGGACCAAGCATGGGGAAAAGATGAAGATCATGTCTGAATCCTTGTACCAAGAACATTTAGTGGATAATACGGTCCTATGATTTGAAGCAACACATACCTGCTTCTCATAAAGTGAGACATATTTTTTATAAATGTTAGAAGATGAGGAGGAAACGAGTGATGAAACCCTTGAAGAGGAGGTCCTCCTCAACTAGTTTATTGACTTTGACCCATTTGGGAACTTCCATGCTACCAGATTAGGAACCTATGTGATCTTTGATGATGACCAAGTCTTTCCAAAATTGGTAAAAGAACAAGAAGAGCCTAGTGGGCTAGGTGACAATAGTCTATGGAAGTTATATTTTGATGGTGCCAAATGCAAGGTAAGTTCCAGAGCAGGTATCCGATTAGTATCCCCGATTGGATCAGAGACCCTCAAAGCCTTTTTGTCTAGTTCCCATGCTCGAATAATGATGTTGAGTATGAGGCCTTGGTCCATGGTTTTTTTCTCACAGAATAGATGGGTGTGAAGGGAGTACAAGAATTCAAATATTTAGAGTTGGTTGTAAGACAAGTTTATAGGTAGGAAACTGCAAAAAATGTAAGAATGAAGTCTTATAGACATAGAGTATTGGATCTGATCAAGAGATTTGAAACTTTGAATATCCAGGCTATCCTAGTGTCCTAGAATAATGTTGTTGATTAGATGGCCTCAATTGGTTCACAATTTGAGCCAATTTCCAAACCAACGATGAAGCAAAATGTAGTGTAGATTATCGTGTGACTATCAATTCCAAACAATGATCAGAACTCACAAGTTTTTGAGGATGACATTCATATTTCCACTCTTTTACATAAATCAAGAAAATATTTTAAATATTCATAGTCTGAGGCTAGAAGTGCTACAGAAGGGAAAGAGATCAAACTAAAAGGAAATAAGCTCCCTCGAAGTTTGATTTCTCTTGAAAATATTTTTGATTGCAAGGACGCGAGAAATAACAAACAAAGATTCATTGCTGATGAGAAAGACTATGAAGATCTCAATGTCAAAAATGGCAGAAAGTTACAATCCAGAAGAGATGTTCCATAGAAGAATAAAGAGAGACTAAAAGGGCTATATTCTAGATATGACGAGGCTATAGCTTGGACCTATAATGATCTAAGAGGATACTATTGACTAATCTACAATACTATTGACTTGGATGAATGCTCAAAGCCTATCTGATAGAAACAATGGATGGTTAATCCAAAAGTCAAAGCATTGATAGCACAAGAGCTCACCAAATTAATCAGATCAAGGATCACATACCTGATCAAACATTCCACCTGGGTGTCTAATCTTGTACAAGTGTTAAAAAGGAATGGCAATATTTGGCTTTGCATGGATTTTAGGGATTTGAACAAAGCTTTGCTAAAAACTCACTACCCTTTTCCCTCAATGGAGAAGATTCTACAAACTGTGGATGGATTAGAGATTTTCTTGTTGCTCGATGGTTTTTTGGGTTATAACTATGTCTATGTAAGGGAAGAAGACCAACATAAAACAATGTTCACCACCAAGTGGGGAACACTCACATACTCAAAAATGCCCTTCGGGCTCTCCAATGTTGGTGCAATCTTTCAACGAGCAATGTATATCACTTCCAAGGGGTTAATTAATCAAATTATCTTAATTTATCTAGATGACATAATGGATTTTTCAAAATCAAAGGATGATCACTTTGATCATCTAGAAAAGGTCTTCCAGAAATGCCAACAGTTCAATATTTCCTTAAATTCCAAGAAATGTGTTTTTGGAGTGCCCCAAGGCAAGCTACTCAGTTTTGTGCTATCAAAGGAAGGAATAGCTATAGATCCCAAAATGGAAAAAGCTATAATGGAGCTACCACTACCAACCAACCAGAAGGGGTTATAGTCCTTTTTGGGGAAGATTAATTTCATCAGGGGTTATAGTCCAAAGCTAAGACAACTTTCAAGCGAATAAAGGTATCCATCTCCACGACCCCAGTGTTAGCTAACCTAGAATTCTCCAAAGATTTCCTACTCTACGTCTACAGTAGCCAACATAGCATAGCTTTAGTGCTCACTCAGAAAGACAAAGATAATAGCGGGGAGCATCCCATCGCATTGCACTCCAGGAATCTCAAAGGATATGAGGCCATGTACAATTTTGTTGAGAAACAATCTTTTGCTATTGTTAAAAGCCTCAAGAAATTTCGACACCTAGTGTCAGCGAACAAAATCACCATCCTCATCGCCCATCCCAGTGTTCTAGAGTATATCACCGAAGATGAAATAATTGAAACAAGATCCAATTGGATTACCAAGATCCTAGAATATGATGTAGACATTCAACCAACCAAGTTGGTTTATGGAAGAGGTCTTTGGGAATACCTTGCATAAGAATTAAGCTCCATGGTAGAGGAAGAGACCGATCAAGCCTATAGAAATCAATTTGAGTATGACGAGTCATGGGCGATGGATCAGACATCAAATATGCAGAAGGTGTAGTACTGAATGAATATTATACCTTAAAAAATATGTTACTACCAACTAAAAGGAAATAGGTATGTTCTTATTGAGGGTATTTTGTTTTTAAAAAATTATGATGTCATCCTGCTTCATTGCTTAGATAAGCCACAAGTAGAAAGAATTTTAAATGAATTTCATAGTAGTCTTGAGGGAGGAAATTTCTCCACCAAAACTACTACTCTAAAGATAATGCGGATAGGATATTACTTTCCTTCCATGTTTTTCGAGGCACACCACATGGTGTGAAAATGTACTCAATGCCAATATTTCATTGGCAAGTGAAAGAACTCTGCCATGCCACTGATCCCAATCGTAACTGAAGAACCCTTTGATCAATGGGGATTGGGTTGTGTTGGGATGATAAATCCTATCTCCAACACTGGGCATAAGTGGATACTTATGACAACTGATTATTTCACAATATGGATAGAGGTCATTTGTCTAAAAAATGTTACATAAACTGAAATTGTCAATTTCCTTGAGGAGCAGGTAGCAAGGTTTGGTTCACCAAAAAATATCATATTCAATAACACATGAGCATTTTTTGGTTTTGATATGTCGGACTATGCTCTCAAGCATGGGATCTACCTCAAGACTTCATCAAATTATTACCCCTAAGGAAATGGGATGGCATAATTGACCAATAAGAACTTGATTATGTTAATTAAGTGCATTGGGTCTGAATGCCAAAAGGAGTGGCACAAGCACCTGTGAGTAGCTCTATGGGCCAATAGAATTACACCTAAAAAAATATTGAAGGCCTCTCCTCATGAATTAGTGTATGGAAAGGAGGTAGTTTTACCAATTTCTATAATTTTTTTGATATTTCAGCTATTAAAGGCCTTGGAAATCGAAGAAATTGGTAGAATGGAAGTGAGATTGGTAGAACTCTTGAATCTTCAAGAAAATAGGGAAAAATAATATATGATGCCATGATTAGGCACCAAAATATAGTCAGATGATCGTTTGATAAAAAGGCCTACAACCCATATTTTTGAGAGGGAAGCCTAGTGCTAAAGTACAACAAGTGTGTTGCAAAACTAGGACAACATGCAAAATTTGAAGCACTATGGAAGGGTCCCTTTCGCATTCACACGTACAAAGAAAATAATGTGTATGAGCTAGAAGAAATGGATGGTAACATTCTAGATATAGCGGTAAACGATATTCATCTAAAATTGTTCCATTCAAACATGCAAGTTCTTTTAAAAAAAATTCACAGTTATGTACCATATGTAAAATTTTTGTAGAGTATGGTATTTTTGTGAATAAGCCATAAGAAGAGCACAAGAATAAGCAAAAAAGTATTATATTATATTCATTGAAATATTTACACTATAATATGAGCCTGAAGCTCTGAGAGAATATTGAAGCCTTCTCATGCAAAGCCAAAAAGTGTTACACTACAAAAAGAAAAAAGGGAGGCAACACACAAAAAGGAGTAAATTTGAAGCCTCCATCTGACACTAAGCAGTCAAAATGAAATTCCTTTGGGTTTGTATTTAATAGGGTGGTAAGGGGGGTTGACACACATCACAAGCAAGGTCAGCATGAAACGAACCTTAGTCCTTGTTACCATGGCTATACACTATAAATTCTACGTGATTTTTCTAGGCAAGCCCAGGAATGCACTCCACACCATACTCCCTCAATAGGAAGCACGCCACGAGTTAGGATAGTTAGTGATGCCTCTCAAAGTCCATGGTGTGAAAGTTGGTAAGGAGGGGCAACTAGGGCACATCCTCCCCATAATCAATGTGTCTGCATAGGTTGATGGAGCTCAAAATTCCATTACCAGGGATACCTACTTGCACAATCTCACCGAGCCCATCCAAATATGCAAAATAAAACATGGCATGACACAGTTCAATTATCCAAGGCTTGGAGATATCAAAATCAAGTGGGGAGCCAAGCAAGAGACAACATTGGAGTTGGATCACAAATAGTTTTCATCCTTCGTGTAGTTCTTGTCGAGTACCCATTTGAACGCCACAACAGTGAAGCGGTCATTCTTCTTCACTAGGAACTTAATTCTGTAGCTGCTAATCTCACCCACAAAGAAATATTGTAGCCTTCGTGGTAAGAGTTGAACAAGGGTACCTAGGCTAGGCGTCATAGCGACAAAAAAGCTAAGGCTAGTGGAATGAAGGATACAAACTAGGGTGTCAAAATATTTGAGCACAAAATAATGGAAGAGTTTTGGAGGACCAGAACTAAACAGTTGAATTTTTATGAGGATGAAACAAAAGAGAAGTAAGAAGGAAATTAGCTCCTCTCCCTCTATCATGCAGGAAGTTCAAACTAGATATATAGGTCATTTTATTAATGTTGGCATGTATCTATGATCATTACAATGATGAAAGGGTTTATGCTTTTCATATGGGCTTGGCTTTCATGCTCAAGAGGGAAAAAAGCCAAAAATATTTTGATTTTTTTGAAATAATAACTAAAAGATGCTGCAACAATTGAAAAATTCTAGCACTGAGTGTAAATTCAAGTATTCTTCTTTTCTAGAACATTTTATCTTGCATCAAAACTCTAAATTTCTCGAAAGGAATTTTTTTTTGTTTAAGTCTAATGTAAAGGGGTTGTACCAACCAATTTTGGTCTGGACCCATGTGCTTTCAAGGACATGGGATTATTACTGGTTTGTGGATTACTTCATGATCCCATGCCCTTCAAGCTATTTTCCCCCTGAAGTCTTGCAATGGATGAAAAGCTCACAAATCCCAGTGGATTATTTTCTTGGAGTTGAGTTTACCTTCATTAAATTCCATGGTTTTGTTGAGGATCCTTTTAGGCTCCCTAAATTTGTAACAGATAGAGTTTTTAATTTGGAGTTATGCCATCAAGATACTATTTTTGACAAAGCCTATGGCATTGAAAGGAACAAGATAACACTTTACCTGATTACCCTCACCATTGCCAATAGTCAAGTAATTCTTGTGAAAAGAAAGGAGTAGGGGGTGCTTACTAACAAATTGGTGTGCCTAGGCCTAGTCCTCATTTGCAATGCATGGAGCTACAACCCAATAAGGCACCTCCCTAACATAGGGCATGAGAGGTGGGAGTACTTTGAATCAAGAATGAACCTGACTGAGGATAAGTTGGAGTTCTACATCGCCTTAGCCTTCATACCATTAGACCAGCCACCATGGCTTGAATTTTATGTCAAGATGATAGAATACCAGTAGGGCATCCTAATAGGAAGGTCCCTCGACATGCAATTAAAGCAATTGAGATCGTCAAAAAGAAAGAAAGCAAATTTATAGAGGTATTGAAAAGAAATAAAATGTCTCAGCACCATGTATGGAAATATTAAGCTAGATGATGAAAATTTTGACCAAATTTATGACAAGGAGGCCGACACTGATGATAGTAATCCTGAGTCTATTTATTAGATTGAACTAGAGGAGCTTCCACTCTACACTTCCTAGCCTCAAGAGCCCAACACAAGAAAATGGAAGGGGAAGGGATCAAAATAGAAGGATTCACAGGTTACATCTTCCATTAGCACACGAGTGAAAGGAAAGAGGACCCGACGATCCCCAAAGAGGCTAGTTGTGGCTATTGAAGCCCAAGTCTCAGTGGGATCGACCACCATGGGATCTGAATCTACTAGTTCTACCCTTACAAAGAGGAGATGAGTCTAGGACCTATTTGGACTTGGTGCATCAAGTAAAGGAGAGGAAGAGGTGGAGTCCACTCTGCCAACACATTCGGCTTCAATAGCCTAGGTAAGTTTTTCTCTTGCTCTTCTATCTAATTTTGCATTTTTAGTTTCCCTCCACCCTCATCTATTGAAAAGAGTCCTTTGTTCATAGATTTTGATCTCTTCATTATGAAAAAACCCCCAACCATATTAGAAAATGAACCATGTGAAGAAAACTCGTGCATCGAGCAAGCATCATCTGCATTAGCCATAATTGATTTCTTAATCACCCTATCAAGGGATGCTATTGAAAATATTGAAGCATCCATGTTGCTAGTTTCACCAAAACCATCTACCTCTAGTAAAATGTCTCTCTTTCCACCCACTTCCCCTTTCACTCTAATGGGTGTTCCGCCCTCTCAGTCCGCATATGGCATCCTATCTTTTTCCATGCGATTTCCCTTTCTTTAATCTCATATAGTCAAGGCTTCTCCTTTTTTCACCTTTTTTAGTCTCCCTCAAGGTGCTTCTATTTTTGTACAAAGTATCAACACCCTACAAAGTCTCTAAAGCCACTTGAATGCAATGAAGCAGGCCTGAGAAGCTAGAAAATAGAAACTGTAAATAAAAGTCATGAAAAAACCAATTGCTTAGAAGATTGAGGCTTGTTTTAATGAGAAGCAGAATTCCCTATTGATTGCTACCATGAATGCACTAGCTTCCATGCCAGAGGGAAAAATGCAACTAGAATATTATGACATCTGAGTTGTGGG
>VDFB02270651.1:717734662-718018240 GCA_007258455.2 Sequoia sempervirens
TGCTCTTACCCCTCCTCTAGAAAAAGTTGATGAAGAAACAGTGTGCTCTGTTGATCCAACAAAGAGGCATCTCATGCAGAAAATTGATCAATTACAGGCATCATTAAGGGTAAAAGAAGAGGGTTTTCTTTCAAAAGAAAAAAAAATTGTTACTATTGTTTTAGAGCATTTAAATGAAAAGGTGGATAATAAACTTCCCTCTATACATTCTTTGTACTCTTTGCTATTTGAAGCAATAAAGAATATTGATAGGGATCAGAGGTTAGTGATTCCAATAATTCAAAATTGGATCCCTAGGGAAAATAATCTAGATGTTATGAATAAAGCCTCAAGGTTTGATGTAAATAACAGGCCCCAATCATTGAAGCCTACTTATATATTAGTTAAATCATTGCAAGGTTTTCAGACCTTACTAGATGATCCAAGTAGGAAGATTAGAGAATTGGTAAAGAACTTCAATGATTGGGGTAACACACTATTACCTAATATAACTGATGAGTAGGGAGAAATCAAAACACTCCAACAATGGTAGGATCAAGCAAGTGAAGTCATCAATAATCAAATTAAAATAATTTGTGATGACTCAGATTATGATTTGTTGGTAAATTGTATGGATAAGATTATTAGTACTAGCTCATTTTTGGAATCTTTTGAAAGAGATGCTAATCAGGTAGCAGTAAAGTATTTTTCTTATAGTACAAAGGTAAAAGAGGTGATTAATTTTGACTGGCCAACTGACGAAGAATACCAGAGGTGGGTGGCTAAGTATTTGAATGATGATGAGTAAAAAGAGTGGGCTACCGACAGGTGGCAAATTAGATATTCTTGGTTACAACATTTCGGTTTTGTATGGATGACTTTCTTGGCGTGGGGACATGTTTTTGTTATTACATCAACCTTCCTTTCTTGACATGATGATGAGCGAGAATATGCTCCGGGATGATTGTTTTGTAGCGATTTTTGAATAAGAATATTTTTTCAAGGTGGTGGTTGTTTGTAACAAATTTTGGAATATACCCGAGTTATGGGTATTGGCAGTGTACTTTCTAGCTCGGTGCTTGTTTGCTCCTTCATTTTCTATAAGAAGGATTTCAAGGTCAGAAGTATAGGTTAGCAAGTTAGATAATTTTTGTAGAGTCTAGGTGAAGTTACAAAGTGAATTGTAAATGCTGATGGTTTTAGATAAATGCAATTTAGGTTTTGAGTCATTATGTAACAAGTTTTGAGTTCATAGAGATTTAATGTTGTATAACAGTACTAGCATTTGAGTTGAAATAAAAATTTGAGCTCATGTCTCTCCATTGTACATGCATATTTGAACTTTCAATGAAATAACTAAGGGTTGTTTTATCCATCTCATTGTTGTGGTGTGTATGATTCTATTTTAGCTTTAATTCAAGGAATTAATCAAAATGCTTGAATGGGATTATAGGCGAATATGTGTTGTATAAGGATTTGATAAGTATTCCTAGGTTAGAATGCATACTGATGAAATTGTAATGCAATATTGTCAGGGATCTTATATGTGATGTATTAAATCTGTTATAAACCTCTAGATGCTTATGAATTTGACTCCTGCAATGGATATATGGCATTGATCTAAGTTGTAATTATTCGTGTAGTTCAGTATTTGTTTGTCTTTTCCTAGAGCTTGCTACAAATTGCAAATCATTGACTATCTTATACAATGGATTGTGTTTAGTTATCTCACGCTCCACATAGTTGATATTGTCTATGAACAACCAATTCTAGTTGATATTATCTTATTGTGTTGAGCTATTAAGTGAGATCATCTTCTATTGTTAATGTTGTTTATAATAATGGTGTAGAGGTTGTAAACACATTAAGGGATCACCCTCCCGGGTCTTGCAGAGCCCGAAGTGTACGAGGATTTTAAATTCTTCATCAATTGGTCCAGGTCCTTCGAGTTGCCTTCGATTGGAATTGGAAATTCATAGGTATATTAGAGACAAGCACAGTTTACATTGTAAAAGAACCAACATACCGTCAACCAGACAACCACCTCTACAACTAACTTTTAATCTTTTATGATCACAAACATAAAACACACTAATTTCAAGGTTGTTAACATCACTATTGAAATGTTTTAATTTTTTGACCTTTCAAACATTAAAAATTACATCATTAAATTAATTATGTAATGGCATAAAAATTGAAAACATCATGAATTAATTATGTAACCACATAAGTCAAATATAATTCTATCAAGAAATTAATATCAAATAGATAATATAATCGCATAACTTATACATTTCAATGTCATTGATCTTCTTCTTCATCCAACTCTTTGTATGTATCATCCGATCTAGATTCGACATTGTAAAGATTGGTCATATTATCATCATCGTCATCAATATCAATTTTGATAATGTCATCATCCACATGAATTTCATCTTCATGAACATTAACTCCTATATCATCATCATCTAGTTCCTCCTTTTCGACATCTTCGTCAGGGACATCATCAACTAACCGTTGATCCTGATCATCATCTACATCATCTTTTAGTTCTTTGGTATCTTCTTCTTCCACCACATTATACTTTACCGGCCTTCCTCTTGGATCATGTCTAACAACAAATGACCAACTTGGTTTACCTGGAACCTTTGAGTAAAATACTTGCCCACATTGGCTTGGAAGAACATAGGGCTCATTTCTAGCTCGCTCGATCAATGTTGTATTAACCATGGTAAATCCATTATCATGTTTAATAATAGTTCTCTCAGGATCATTTTCATTCAATCGTAGCCTGTACCATAGGACGACAAACAAAATTAATCTAAAGGACTTAAAGTCACACTCAAAGTATATCATCCAAAATCCCATACTATCGATTTGCTAAGACTTCTGGATGTATGTCGCTTCTAGATGAAACATTAGTCACCTTAAAGACTGCAGTTATACCAGAATCACAAGTTTTATTCATGTCATCCAACATTTTGATTCGAAATTGATAACCATTTCACCACATAGCCTTGTGGTGTTTCACCTGCAATATGTCAAACATGTAAAAATTATTGCAATATCGTCAGTTGATAAACATATTTATTCTTGGCCGAATGTATGCAAAGAAAACAATCTCAAGATATATATACATCAATATACTTGAAAATAATTAAATAATATGGGTGATTGATATATTTATACGTACCTGTTTATCTCTTAAACCATATGCTAAATCAATTTCTTTTTGTGTAACATTGGAATCTCCATTACGATGAGCTTCTTTAACCAATGAAGCCACACCTTCCCATGTTAATGTGTGACCAGATTGTTGACATCATTCAATCCATACTATCATCCAATCAAGATTATTAGTGACATACAAATGTAGTGCATCCCACTCTTGACCAATTGTTCCAAAATAAATTAAAATTCACAAACGACGTATAATTAGTTAAATACCACAGTATACGACCTTAATTTATAATTGATGTATATTGATGATTAAAAATTAAATAAGTACAATATACATGAAAACCATATGTAAAATGCATTCCAATTAATCTCCATGACCATCTTATAATTACTGAGCTCACTTTCCTCAATCTACCTTTCCCCAACAGGTACTCCCCTTCAAATTTGTTAATGGAGTTGGAATCCCAAATGCAATCTACATGGATCTTTACTACAAACTTAGGAAGATATTCACTAATGTACACCTTCCCATGTTAATGCGCGACCAGATTGTTGACATTATTCAATCCATACCGTCATCCAATCAAGATTGTTGGCGACGTACAAATGTAGTGCATCCCACTCTCGACCAACTGTACCAAAATAAATTGAAATTCACAAATGACATATAATTAGTTAAATACCACAGTATATGACCTTAATTTATAATTGATGTATGTTGAAGATTAAAAATTAAATAAGTACAATATACATAAAAACCATATGTAAAATGCATTCCAATTGATCTCCATGACCATCTTATAATTACCTCTCACTTTCCTCAATCTACCTTTCCCCAATAGGTACTCCCCTTCGAATTTGCTAATGGAGTTGGGATCGCAAATGCAATCTACATGGATCTTTGCTGCAAACTTAGGAAGATATTCACTAATGTACAACATGGTTTGGTATACCATATATCCCTCCACCATAGAACCCTCAGGATGTGCTCTTTGTCTAACCAAAGCCTTCAAAAATTTCAAGTTCCTCTCAACCATCCACATTGACCTTGTGTGTACAGGTCCAGACAATTCAATCTCCTCAACTTGGTGTATGAGGTATTGTTCTTGTGCATTGAAAAATGTTGAAGTTAGACACTTTTGCATTTCACACATTAGATGAGGAATTTTTATCTTCCATTAATTTATATCTTCTTTATGGATTTCTTTAGATGATAGTCATCTACAAGTGATTCAAGACAGAAATATATTAACGATATTTAACAAAAATATACAGTATATTACATAACAAGTAAAAAAAATGGAAATTATAAGATGTATACAGTGAATCGAACAAATCTTGCTACTTACCTCATGTATTTTCCAAGATCATATATAACTTGCTTGACATTGTTGTCAAAGTTTTTTGGGAGAGATAGAGGTAGAATGTACTACAATAATTATAAAATGATCTTTTCATTATTTTCCAAAAGTAGTAAACACAATACACTGAAAAGTACATGCATTATACAAGTGTATATAATATACCAGAATAATTACCTTAATGAAGGTATGCCAATCATGCATTTTCATCCCTGACCCAAATTCACCTTTCTTTGTTATTATATTGTTTATGTTCGCAGCAAATCCTGTGGGAAACCAAATTTTTTGTATGA
The DNA here is from genome assembly GCA_007258455.2 of Sequoia sempervirens. Lineage (NCBI taxonomy): Eukaryota > Viridiplantae > Streptophyta > Pinopsida > Cupressales > Cupressaceae > Sequoia > Sequoia sempervirens. The sequence goes on from VDFB02270651.1 coordinate 717,739,476, forward strand.
CTTCTTTTATAGCATTGCTTTATCTCTTTAATAACCAAGGAAGGGAACTTATATTAATTTGGTCTCCATCACTATTTAATTGAATGAAATTTTTCATTGCATGATTGGCTTCCTGAATGTCACTACAAATTTTGACAATTTTTTCTTTGTCATGCCTTCCATCCAATATTTTCCATATAGCGTTTCTGTTATATTCTTTCTGATATGCATTGTATCAAAAAAATGCACAATTGTAGGCTGCTCATAGTGGAAACCTACTAAATTATGCAGGATAACTTTTACTAGGTCCACTGTGGAAGTCAGCCATTAATGCCTTGATGACCTTCATGAAGCATATAAGTTAAACAAATTAACAATGACAATCATTGTCAATTACAACATGAGTAAACACAACACAGTATAAAAATATAAATTCAAAACATATCATATATGATAGATAAACAATTTGATCCGATGTATAACCTTGATGATTAATTCTATTATATTCCAATTTCCATAGGCGAGGTGACATTCTTTGTGATTTTTATGTAGTCTCCTCTTTCCCATTGAAAAGATATTTTTCAGTAGTTTGATACCTATGATTTCTATGGAGGAAGTGCCTATACTCATCAAACACCTGCTTTCCTAAACTTGTTGAATGACGATATTTCATCTTTGCACCACAAATTAGACATGCAAATTTTCCCTTTGTTTGAAGACCTGCAAGATGATATATAATTGGATTAAATATGTCAATTTTTATAATTATATATTATGAATAGATTATTTTAAAAACATTCATGATATCTGCTTCATCAAATTAAATATTGTTAAAGTGCAGTCGAACATTATAACATACCAGAAAAATGTGTTAGCCCTAGGGCATCATGAATTTTCCATACAAGCATTGCATGGAATTGAAATTGTCTTTGTCCTATTGGTCTAGAGACGTCATACATAGTGACGCCATTCCATACCTTTAGTAACTCATCGGTAAGAGGCTTAATATATATATTCATATCCTTAACTTGGTACTAAGTAGTTGAGATGAATATAGTACATAGTAGTATAACCATTTCTTTACCCAATATATATATAAGTGTACATGATATTGAATGAAAAAATATGTCATTATGCAACAAATAAGACAAATGAGATGCTACTACGTTAAAGAAAATTGATGTAAACAAATACCTGGAACAATCATTGACAACATTATGTGCTCCCTCTTTATTGACATCCATGGAGGAATGTTATTGTTTATAACAAAAACAGGCCACATTGAGTAAATAGATCTCAACTCTCCAAATGAATTGACACCGTCTGCTCCCAATGAAAGCTTGAGATTACGAGGTTCTTCTTTAAAGTGTGGCCATTTTTCTTCCATGTCCCTAAATGAAAAACCATCCGCAGGAATTTGAAGAATGTCATCTCCAATTCTATTCCATGCATGGTAATCCATCAATTGCGCTAAGCTTTCGCACCTAAATAATTGTTGCATACGTGGAATAATGGGAATAGAATGAAGAACCTTGCGAGGTACCTTTTTTGTTAGTTGATCTGTTCGATATCTACTGATATGACATTCCAGGCATTCTGTTGCAAATTCCTATTGTTTATGATATATAATATGATCATTGAGACATGCATCTATTGCTTGATACTCCATTCCAATATCTTTCATAATGACACATAAATCTCAGTATGAGTGAGGTAAAATATTTGATGGTGGTAACAAAAATTCACCAATCAATCTACAACAAAAAATAATTTGTTCATATAAAGAATATTAATGGTACATATTTCATCCTTTATTTACTAGTGATGAATTAACAAAAATTAAAATAGATGAAAAAAGATGACATATATGACATACCTTAACATTCATGAGATTGCTATGTTTGATAAACCATTCATAACCTTCAATTTCAACAATACAGCAAAGAGAAGAGTTGTTTTAGAGCCTTCATAAAGGGGTCGTATGCCTTGTTAAGTATAGGTAAATCATGAACATCATCAAAGTCATCTTGATCATGATGATCAGCTCTACCACTAAATGTGGCATGGATCAATGTATTCATACCATCATCTTCAACTGTGTTTTCTAGGTGCATGATCATCTTCTTCCATAGGATCATTAACTTCATCTTCGATATTCATAGCTCCATGTTCGTCTGCTTGCAAAACCACATTCTTCGGGCCGTGATAATCCATATCATCTTCCCTAGGGTGCCCCACCTTTATAATAATGATAGACACAAATAAACCATGATCATGATCAAGTGATTATATATATATATTGTTAAAACAATATAAACATTTACAAATTCAATCAATATAAACACATATAATGAACAACTTACCAATGGACAATAATCATGCCCCCCTTCAATGTGACCATGCTACATACAATGTTTCTCAGCTGTTGTGATTAAAAGTCATCTCGTCTTTAAGCCCTTGCAATTATTGCAAGGACAATAACATTTCCAATCACCCTTTCTTTTCAATCTAGCCCACAATCTATCAAGTGTCTCTTCATTTTGTTTTGGACTAATATTATCTAACATGATTTTTCTTTACCAAGCTTGACTATTTAGATCTTCAAAAAATATTAAACTCACACTCCAATAATTTTTATTCATAGACATGTAACATAATCTAATAATTCTGATATTTTACACTGAAAAAAAATGGCATGCAACCACCCCTACAAAAGAGAAGATAGTCTAAAGCTAATGACCCCAAAAAACACAGTTTTAAAATGCTTATTAAATTCTGATTTTACTATGATTTTCAACCGTTAAGACTCCTAAAATCAGAATATTGAACTTGATCACAAAATTCCTACAACAATGAAGGTAGTGAGCTAGTAAGAGCAAGTGATCCATTCCTAAGGAGCAACAAGTCATAATCATCATTGCTAATTTCAATACGGATTTATCCTTTTAGTGAAAGATGCAATGTGCCACTTCTTATGACGAGCTTATCCCTACGACCCTCAACATTGAGAGAGCCCTAATAAAAAACAACAGAAGCATTGGTAAGAGCATGATTAGGGTACAAACCCTAGGCCTCCGTAGAAAACATAAACAATAACTATAGCAGATTAGTGAGGTTGCAATACCAAAAAGATTGAGACATTGTAGGTAATAACAAAATCTTGCAATCTAAAGATTGTAGCCAATAACAAGCACACTATGTAGCTTAGTGACATTTGTAAATGCAATCTACGGTAAGAAGAATGATAGTCACTTGAGATGTGAGTCAAAAATAGGTTGAGCAGTGACAAGATAATAAAGCTCAAACCTTGCATAGTAAAGTGGAGATTTTAACAGTGAGTCTTCTTACCCCCTTATTGACCTTTTCAAATGCTTTTGGTAGTGCTAGACAAAGAAAATGCAATCAGGCAATGACTGTTCAAATGAAGTAACAGTGGTAATCATAGGTTCAATGCTTCTTCTTAGCCATTAATATTGTATAATGGAGGCAGTGGATTGCATGTTTGAGCAGTGTTTTGAGACTCACCAAAGATGGGAGAATAGTGAATAATACCTTGTGGACTGTGAAGTAGTGTCAATAAGGTTGAAGGATCTTAAGAACTACAATACCATAAAACAATGAGTCCCCTATAGTAAGTAGGCAGTCTATAGGGCATAGTTTGATTTTATAGAAGGATGCTCATGAAAGGAATCTTCAAGTGATAGTGAGTGAGTTGTTTTAGAATGTAGTTGAGGGTGCAATACCTAGTCTTAAAGGAAGTTAGCAAAGCAGTAAATGTGCAAGAAAATTGAATCGTACACAACAAACAATTCACAATGTTATCTTCTATAATGCCTTGAGTTTGAAGACAAAATTCTCATTATATCTTCATGATGAAAGTGGTGACCTTAATGGTCAATCACTGGAAACCATGATTTTAAAATATGATATTGTGCTTATGGAGGAAATATTTTAAGCAAGGCAATGAGTGGTGGTTTGGAACAATGGCAGGTATGAAGGACTTGCTTTATATGCATACTATGCAGTCTAGCTTAAGACAACATTCTTAGAAGAGATTGAAGGTGGATTATGGAACTCAAGGGTTACCATGAAAAGGGATTAAAAGAAAAGATTGAGATCTATTTAAAATCCACGGTCATGAAGATATTAAAGATGTCACATGCAAAACCCTAGTAGCTGGAGTAATGAATACAGTGCCAAAGAGGATAGTGTGATGGGGTAGATTTAGGAGATCTCCATATTATCTAATTACAGGGAAATACATCATTTATTTATTTTTTTAATTAAAAGAAATCATTCTAAACCCTATATAGGATACATTGATACTTCAAAAGCCTCTGAAGGAATTTGAGATTATGCAAATATATGTCAAATAACATTCATAAGGTTTAGAAAATCTTGATCACTCTCTAGAATAGCCCATTAAACATGGGTTGTGCTTGAATGCACTACATAATTGATATAACACAACCACTCTTGCATATCAACCAGAGTTATAGGCTCTTTATTGCAGCAAGAGGTAATCACTCTTCGATCATGCTATAATTACATCCTAACCTGTTAAACTTGAGACATCCTAAATGCACCCAATGATGATTGACACCTACATTATACAACCTGAATTAACTACATTATATGAGTGCCTCCATTTCTATCACAACATAGCCACATTAAACTTGGGTCACACATGAATGCATCATGTATTTGTTATAGCACAACTATGCCACATGACCAATAGAGTTATGGATCACATAATTACAGTCACAAGAATCTGTTCCTCGGTTGTGATCTTATGGTGATTCCACACAACAAAATATGGACATGAAATTCTCAAAACCCTTAACCTCTAAAAATGAAATCTGATGAGATGTTGCTTTAAAATATGATTTTCAAACCTGGAACTACAAATCTGACTTCACAACTGAATTATGCAAAAAGAAAATGACTACCCTCAACCTGGCGATATCTTGAATTTTTTCTGATTTTTCCCAAGAAAATTTTCCTTAGTTCTCCAAAAATTGTCTCAAGTAGAGAAAAACATTGTTGCAATAAATCAGGTGTGAACTCACTTTTCTTTATGTCGGCCACAATTTGATTTTTTTTTAATTTTTCATGTTCGTCAAAAATTCGACGAAAATGATAGCTGACATTTCAACGAACCCCAGGTTCGTTGAAATTTTGACGAACGTCGGGGATAAACTTTCAAAAAATTGGAAATTACACATCAAATTTTACAAGCACCCAATGAACATCAAATTTTACATATTTCATCGGACAGTTTCGTTGGATTTTGCAGTCAAATGTATTAGTGAATTTATGTATTTTCTTTACAAAGATACAAGGTAACCAAACCCTAGTTTTAATTCTAGTGTGTATTAAGAAAATGCAACCTTGCCAAGTTCCAAACCAAATGAGCCCTAGCAAGTCCAATAGACTCAACTTGGGAGACTTTCCATCCCACTCAATAATAAAACAACCACAAATAAAAAGCAATAAACCTTGCAACTCCTTAAATATTTGTTTTGTTTTACTACAACAACATATTATAACAATGCAATTGGTTTCAACAGGACTAAAGCCAAATTTGTGATAGCTAAATTCAAGTGAGTCCAAAAAATGTAAAGCTAAACCTACGAGAAATCTAACTCTAGGAGAATAAAGCCAAACCTGCAACCCTGAAGTTCTCAAACACTTATGATTCAACAACCTCTTTTAATAGAGGTCTTCATGAATTCAAACATAAGAACATCTAAAGAAAGTTGTGAATAAAACAAATTTAAAACTAATTTAAAAAAAAAACAAAAAACCTACAAACTATTGAAAAATAAATTTTAAAAAATAAATACATTATTGAAAACTAAACAAAAAAAAAACAAATAAATACATTGAAATTTCTTAGAATAATAAAAAATATATTTGTGTTACTACTATAAATAAATGCTCACTCTAAAAACTTAAACATTTATTACATGACATTAAGTATTTAGTTTTAATTTATTTTAATAGAGGTCTTCATGAATTTCTGAATAAAACAACTTTTAAACTACTTTAAAAACAAAGCAAAAAAACTAAAAACTATTGAAAAATAAACAAAAAAAAAGTACACTATTGAAAAATAAACAAAACAAATTACAAATAAATACATTGAAATTTTTTATAATTATAAAAATATATTTATTTTACTACTATAAATAAATGTTCACCTTAAAAACTTAAAAATTTATTAAATAAAACTAAGTATTTAGTTTTTTTTTAAAATTAAATTGTTTTTAAAATCTATAAAAGCAACATTACCCCACTTGCGTAATACACCTCTTGACCTAACTCTCGGCGTAATTATTTTTATTTTACTTTAATTTATCTTTTTAAAATTCAAAATAAAAATAATGTATAAATATATATTATAAAATAAATAAAAATCTTTATAATTATAATATGAATGATGAAATACTATTGCAATGAGAAAAAGTGATGAAAATAAGTGCCTTAAGAAGGATAACTCTCGACATATTTAATATAAATAATAATGTTTTTGAAAGAGGAAAAAATGGGTTTTACAGGGAGCCGAAACCACAAAGTTTACAAACAAAAGATAAGATCGTCAAAGACCCCATTAAAAGAGAGGTTGTAAAGAAAAAAACAAAAAGACAAAGCCACAGCCACTAAAAAAGCCAGCAAGGGCCACAAAAAAGACCCAAAAAGACCAGACAAAATGTCGGCAACGACTAAACTTGGGACTTTAATGTTTTTGCAGTCTCAGCTTCCAAGTCATTCATTTCTTGAACCCCCCTCTTTAAGATCTAGACCATCTGGGTAGTAGGAGGTGCTTTCCTCTTAAGTTTGGCATAGGTCCTTTTCGATATACCTTGGTCCTCATTCTTTCTTTTATCCTTGTCCTCTTCTAGATCAACAACCAGCGAGCCCTGTTGTGACTTTTCCAACTTTTCAGACATTGCATTTATGATAATGGCATTGTCCCTAGCCATTTTATGTTTTTGTTCCACAACAATTTTCATGTTATTTTTTATTTTAACAATTTCAGCTTCCAAAGTCTTATACTTGTCCTCAATGGCATCTTCTCTCGCTCCACTATTGTTCTTTTTGCATTTTCCTTCTTCATTGCTAAGAACGGACAACTTCAATTCTAGTTCCTCCAACTTGTTATTTAGAACCCTATTTATGAGATTAAGATCATTAATTTCTTGATAGGCCCATTTCATAACCCTAAAAATGTCAACATCGCCACTTCTAGCAGAGGCAAGAATATCTCAAGACTAATCCCGGTCTAAAATGAGGTTAACATCATCCGGATTAGGGGAACTAATAAATATGGTGCCATCATCTCTAAAAGAGGCAGGAGGGGTAGACACAGAGTTTCTACTTGCTTTAGGGTTCTCATTTTTTTCCTCCAGAGAGTCCACAGAGTAGGAAACTAACTTAAATTGGCAAGGGAACCCTTGAGAGCGGGATTCTTTAAGGGAACTGGGCAGTCAGGGTAGATCTCAGGGTTAGCTTTAGCAAGCTAGGGTTTATAAAGCTGGGTTTTCGTACTAGATAGAACAGGGGATGGGTGGGCTTCAACAATTCTCTCCTGGTTGGGATGATTCTCCGAACCACGACTGTCCATTTCATAGTCCTTAGAAGCTGTGGAGGCAACCAGTTTGGATAAAGTTGGCATGCTTTGATACTGTTCATATATTAACCTAATAAGACCAAGATGAAGAATAGGGTATCTCTTGGGATTTTTCTTGTGGTCCTCAAGGCTATTGCTCAACGAATAGAATAGATAATGGGGTAGAGAAATCCATACCTTATGGAAGAAGTGGTTAAGGATAGCAAAATGATGACCATAAACTTTGGTGAATCTTCCATCCAAAGTAATATACTCCATTATGACACGAAGCACCTTTCTCCAAAGCACCTTGATGGTGTCTATTTCAAAATAGTTGTTGGAAATTTTGACTAGTTTCATTTTCTCCTTTTCTTTCTTAGGGAATTTGATTACCGCCTCATCTGAAAACCTTTTGTTGCAATAAAACTTCACACCCTCGATGGACATTCCAGTCACCTCTCCTATAATTTTCTCATCCAGTTTCACCTTTCTCCCAAAGAGGATTATTTCTTCATTGTTCCATTTCTTCTCAAAATAGTCTGTAGCCATAGTATTAGGCCCATGAAGTTTTTCCAGGAATGGAACCAAACCACCTCTCACAACCTATTTCCAGACCTTAGCATTCCTTGTGTACACTTCGTAGCTTTTTGGCTCGACTCTTTTTCCTGTCCCCCCCATTTTTGTATGTACCTCACTGTAGACTCTACCAACACTGAAAACCTAATAATGTTATATAAATACTAATTTATTATAATAATTACTATAATTAAATTAATTATAATTATTAATATTAAATTTTAGTATTAATAATAAAAAAAATGAAATCATTATAAAATTGATTATGATATAAAAAATAAGTATTTTAGAGTGAATAAGATATCAAATCAATTTAAAACCATTTTTAAATATGCTTTAAGTCTACCTTAAATCTGCTTGAAAAAATATCTACATACAATGAATGTAGTTATGCTAGTAGCATGTTATTTGAACGTCAAATTCAAATTAAAGAGTTTTTCCTTGTAAAATTGAATTTTTCTTTTTGGTGGATGCCATTGTAATATAGCTCTCAGTGTAAGTAATACATAAATGAGGATAAAGAAAGCAAGGCCAGCCCAAACAAGTGTGAAAATGCTAGGGTATGCATTTTCCTACACTACATTTTCTAAATATAGAATGTTGCTAATTTTCTCACATTGTCTTTTGAGTTACAACTTGTAGATTCTTTTTCTAATGAGGAATCAAGTTGGAAAGTTTATTTTTATAGGTGGAGTTGTGCATGAAGGCATACATTCTATTTCTATGTTGAGTTTACATGGAATGTGAGTTTTCAAGGTGCAGTTATTTTGGCAAGTGGAGATTTTGCAGTGTGGCATGTGGTGATAGTTGAAAACTTACCATTATGTGTGTCCAATGGTTTTGAAACTTTTCATGTTAAATCTTCAACCTTTGGTAGTCAATTTAAAGAAATTTCTAATTTGTACATTGTAAGTTCTATAAACATGACATTTTTCTTGAGGAGTTGAGTGAGGAGAGATTGAATTCATAGGGGTTATGTTGCCGAATTTTCTCCAAATGGAACAAGATGTAAATATCCATGTAAAGGCTTAGAGCCTACAATTGTATTGTAACTATGCATTTGGTTTATGAATAATACAATGGATCTAAGCTTTTGGAGGGTGGAGTTATTTTCCCAAAAGGTTTTTCCCCATGTAAATCTTTATGTTCATGTCTTATGTTCTTTCGTGTTTAATGATTCCATTTATTGAATTTGTTTAGTGCATGTTGTTGAAATTGGTTGATCTTGCATGAAATTTCCTCTAAGGATGAATGGTGGGAAATAAAGTATGACTGATTTTGCTTTATGACATGTCCTTTTTGAGGTTCTTTGAAGAAATAAATGTTACCAAATAAATTGATCTTAGATGTTCACTCTTGGATGAATCAATTTCCCTTCAATTGGTATCAAAGATTTCTTCTGGGATTTTCTTTTTGCTTGCATTTGTAGGTTTGTGAGTTGCATGTAGTTGCATGTGTGTTTCATGTACTTGCATGGACTCACATGTGGCTTGCATGTTGATGCATGTGAGAATTATTGGTGTTTCTAATTTTGGGCATTCCTTCTGTGAAGTTTTCTTGGCCTGGAAAGCTTGATGAAATCTGAAGGAATCAACTGAAGATTGATCCTTTGGTGAGTGGAAGATTTTTTCTTTTTTTTTAGTTTCAAGAGACAACACGTAGCTTAAAGGATAGTGAAGATGGAGAAAATGGAGTTGGTCATATTGAAATGATGTGATCTAAAGCTCATGGTTCAGAGCAGAATAACCCTGATGAATGGGGTGGGATTTCTTGCTTTGTGGTTGCATTACAACAAAGCTTTCATATTAGGTGTCTGTGTGAGAAGCTCCCTAATGATATGGAGAAGCTTGGGTTGTTTTTCAACTATGGAGTAATGTTCTTATGCTAGGTTATTTTTCTTGGTATTGGAAGGAATTGTTTTTTGTTACCTTGATTGCATGTAGGCTATGGAGTTGATCATTGGATGATCTGGAAGCTTTTCCAATAGCCTGTCTAACTCATATCCATGTGCATGTTGTGGTTATGGAGTTGACCTGAAATGGTTTTGGAGTTCCTGAACTACTTTTTCCTTTGTAGATGCTTTGCACTTGTATATGGCTCAAATTCATATTTTTTGGATCTAAGGGTTTTATAGATTTTACTAAAAATCTATAGTCATGCTCATTTATGGTAATCCATTATTTTGGTTTAACCATTATGGTTCTTTTTCATAATTTTCAGTCTTCTAGATGTGAAGTGGGTGTGGATGTGCATGGGTGTTTTTCAAACATAGTGGTTTTGCAAGTCTTATATGGTCAAGAAAAAATTGTAGTTTTGTGGAGCTATATTTAAGCTATTTTCTAGACCCTGACTTTTGGGGTGTTACTGGATGTGATAGTTCTAGTTTTGCATGCATGCTTCATGCAAGGTGTGAGGAGGTGAGATGTTTTCTCTACATGGGAGTGTTGGTACATGATTAGTCACTCAACATTTTTGTGGTGATGCTTAGTGGATTCCTTGACTATGATGCTCATTAGATTTGTAGTTTTGAGTGCGATAGTGGGTTTGCATGTTCCATTGATTAGATCTATGGGTTCTTCAATGTTGTGGATTGTCTTTACCTACATGATTGCATAGATGACTCAGAGGTGGATTGTCTTTATCCACAAGGTTTGATTTAGTGTTAATGCAAACTTGTTAGCTAGCCTTGTCTATGGTCACTTGTGCATTGGTGTGGTTGCTTTGAGATGAGAGGATGGATGATACAAGAGTACCTGGATAGTCAGTGTTGGAGTCCTGTAGCATGGTATATTTCCTTGATTTGGAGATCTTTGTTTCACTTGGTGTGATCAACAATACACTTGTATGTGTGTGGGCTTGGATGATTTTTAGATTTGGGAGATGGTGTGGCATGTGCTTGGAAATCTCGGTACCACAGTGTAGTGGGAGTTTTAGTAGTGATTGTGTATTCATCACTATGTGGTGAATGATCTTCTTTAGTGATGTAAATGTTTCAGAGGGACTCTTAGATCATGTTGTTGTAGAAGGGTTTCTTCACATTTTTATGTGAACACTATTTGAGGATGTGTAGCATCTCAGATCCATGGAGGACTATTCTAGTCTCTGGGTTGAGGTGTTGGTGGTGCTTGATAGGTGATGTTGGTTTAGAGTTTGTTTCTTTTATGTCATGGTAAATTCTTAATTGTGTATTAGAGTTTTGACATAATGCATTTGTAATACCCCTCCTGTTACTGTTTAGACTTGTTTCTTTCTATGCTTTGGTTTGATACTTTGTGACTATGATTGTACTCCTTATGGTTTGGTTTGATGGATTGGTTAGTTTAGATTGATTGACGATTATGTTACTTCAGTTGATGACATTATGATTACATTGATTCTATGATGTTTAATTTGATTTCAAAAATATATTATAATGCTGTGATTTAGTAAATTATGTTATGATATGATATGTTAGTTTAGAAATGCTATTTCATCATTTATATTATAAATGTTAGAATAGATGTGATGAAAGGATAGTGTAGCATCACTCATTTGCGAGTGCCCTACTATGTTGTAATTCCTTCTCACAATGTAATGCTTTGATTTTATATATATATGTACATGTACACAACCTTGTTTGTATGTAGGGATTGTAGGTACAGAGTCTTGATTCCACCTGCTTTGGTAGGACAGGGTGAGTACCAATAACCCAATGGTATAATGTTGAAACAAAGATGACTAGGAAGTCACCCCGTCCCATGTTGTCAACCGTCCTAATTGTATGGTATTGTGCGTTTTGTGGTTGTCATTTCAGTAATTTTTACTATGTTTTGTGTAGTGTCTTGTTTGTATATGATTTACGTTGGTATTTTATAAGTGGTGATTCATTTAATTAAATTGTGGTAATAATTGTTTATTATAATGTTAGATTAATTTGTATTTAAAATATTTAAAATTTTTAGTTTAAATGTCTTGTATTTTATTAAATGCTAATTAAATATTAAATTGTGTTTTTTAATTAAATTATCTTGTTGAAGATAATTGTAAAATAAATAAATTAAATTAATTAAATTATGTGCATAGCAAGTAAAGCTTGCAAAAGAAGATTTAAAACAAAAAAAACAAGATTGATAAAAGGAAAAATAAATAAATAAAAGAACAGAAAAGAAGAAAGGATGAATGAGAATTAGTTGTTGACTGAAAAGCTAGATTTAAATAAATAATTTCTTTTAGTTTGGATTTTTTTAGAGCTTTTGGAATGAAAGGGAAATATCTTTTATTTAATTGAAAATGGGTGAGTTTTTCACAGACAGAGGAAATTGATTTGAAGTTGCACAAGAATTAAGTTTTTTTTGAATTCATTAGTTTTTCTGAGAGTTTTAGAAAGAGATTTTCAATCTTTTGCTTGTATTAGTCTCGAGAGAGTTTTCTGAAATAAAGGATTGGATTCAAATTTGAGCATAGTATTCTGGAGAGGATATTTTGAAGGAGGAATGAGAAGCTCTTCGTAGAGGCCATCAGGATCAAGCAATCATCATCAGATTCTCAAATAAGCGCAGGACTCCAGGTTCCCTTCTCTACCTTTGATTTCTTTGAATCTGCAAAAGAAATAAAAATTATGACTTGAATGAATTTGCATTGCAAAGAAAACTTATGTCTAAGATTTAGTTAAATATGATATTCTGTGAAATAGAACGAAAACTCTTGGGATTTAGATTTTAATGTATATGCAAATTTGTGGAAGAGTGGAAACGGGTTGATCTAAGATGTTCTGTGATTTATTCAATTTGGTTATGAAAACAAAAGAGAGGAGGAATTCATTATGAAATTCTGAGTTGTTTGTTTTAAGTTTTCCTTAAAGTTCTTTTATGGAGAAATACATCTCCCTCTGTAATAAAAGTTGTTTTGAAGGAAATATATATATATATATATATATATATATTAACTTGTTTTTTTGTCTGTCATCAGTATACTGCTGTACTGAGCTTATGTTTTGAATATACATATATATATATAAATATGTTTATGTAATTCAAATGTAATATTTTTTTGGTCGTCTGTATTTTATTTTGGCTGAACCTAGGAAAGTCGGCGAAATTGAAATTGTGTTATATTTAAAAAAAATTATATAAATATATATATATGTGTGTGTGTGTGTGGGAGAGGAGAGGGACGGCGCAGGCCATACCCCCTCCCCATACCCCTGCGCTAGGCCACAGACTACGTCACAGTCCATGGACTGCTGGGTGCAGAAGCCACACGAACTGCCATGCGCAGTCCGTGGGACTGGCGACAGCGCCCATGTATGGGCGTCCCTCTTTATGTTTTAAAATTGTTTTTTTTTTTTTAAATTTTGTTTTAATTTTTTTTATGTTATATTATGTTATATATATATATATTGCCTGTATATTCACAATTTGAGTATAATTACATTCATTTTTATTTATTTACATAAGTTTGGGAATTATAAGGAAAGTAGATGTTTGTAGGTATATATTTTATGTTTATATATATTGATAAATTACAAGTTTAGAATTTATTAATTTGGGTTTTTTTTAATTGTGGAAATTATAAAATTGGATTATATTGGTTTACTAAATGAAACAAATTAAATATGATCGTAAAACCATTATTGTATGTTTTTATTTCAATGGCATTGAGGTAAATAGAGAATGTGTATGCAATGAAATTAGTTGTTTAATTTTGTGTTGCAAAAGCTGTGTGCATGGAATCTTGAGTTTTATGGTTGGGAGGTTTTATTATTACCATTTTATTATTGTTTTGGTTTTCTTTGGATGTGGGAACCCTGTTGTAATTTTAAACCCAATTTTAGTTATTGTGAACCTTTGTTCCAGAGTTGTGTTTTGTTCATTGAATGTTATTCTTGTTTTGTGTGTACTCTTGGAGTTGAAATTTATTAGTGTTATTTTTGGAAGGGTTGTACAGGATTGTTGAGTTCTTTGTTTATGAGTTATTGCGAGATGGTTAATGCCTTGCATGTCCTTGTTTTGAGTTATATGCTTTATGCGTTATGGTACAACCCTTGCCTTGTTTTGGTTTATGTTAGGGGTCTTAGGGAGAGTGGCTCTTCGTGGGGGTCGGCACCTCGAAAGGAGGAAGAGCACAGGATAACCCACATAAGAGTAGTATAATAAGTGATAACCTAAAAATAGAATTTAGGGGGATGGGTAGTAAAACAAACAAGATAATAAACATCGGATTCCTCATCTATGCATTAGGGCTATCACAGACTAATGATAGATTAAGAAGGTCATGATCGGCAAAGTCGTAACCTCATCCCCATGAGATGTTATCGGCTCCGCATGAGCTACCCTATGGTGTCGGTGCCTCAAGTAGGAGGAAGGGCCAGGAAATCCATAGATGGGTGTCAGTGCCTCAAGTTGGAGGAAGGGCCAGGATATCCCATGAGGGCTATGCAATGACACTCTCCACTAGACACCTGTTTGCCTTGTTGCTTATTGCCTCTAGAAACGTCTTTTGGATGTTGTATCAGTTCTTCTGTTTTTGTACTCTTATTGTTGATTCAAATTCTTGTGAAAATGATTTATGAATGTTCTTTGGTGACTTGTTTAATTGTTATTGCTTGGGTTAATTGTGATGAGTTTCATAGCTTTATTTTATTATGTTGACTCGTGAATGTTGTTGGTTATGTCATTGTAATCTCTGAGTTTGTATTTGAGTTTGTACTTTGTTGTTCTCTTGGAGTCAGTTTTGACATTCATGGTCGAGATCTCTTCCTTGTCACCTCTAAGCACGGTGGGTGAGTTATTTATAATTCACATGGTTGGGTGGAACATGCTCCCCACCCATTGGGTTCCCCATCAGCATCCTTTGTTCACAACATTCCTTCAATTGGAGGTTGTTCCTATGGATCACTTGTAATTTGGATATCATTATACTTTGTATCATCCCACATGTATGGGAAATGTATTGTAACTCATTATTGAGAACATGTAATCCTATGTTTAAACGATGATGTAATAGTTAGGATCCTTTGTAACATTATTGTAAATGATTCTATATTATTGTAATATGGGATGTAGTGATACTTTCACTCTTGGTTTATGGATGTACTTTTATTAATGATTATTGTAATATAATTGGTTAAGTTGTTTAATAATTATCGTTTACTTTTGTTATTAGTTGTGTTGCAATGTGACCTCGCATGCCCCAGAGAATGTAATGTTAAGTTGTTAATGTGCAATGTAAATATAATTAATGTTAAATTGCATGTTTCCTTTATGTTATTTAAAAAAAAAAATTGTTTGCAATGTTTGTTCTCTGGGGTTTGCACGATGGGCGTTACAGCATTGCTCTTGATACCATGGAATTTTCACTTGGAGCATGGGATCTCCTAAGGGGGGTGGTAAGATCACGATGTCATGATAAGCTCCTAATTTAGATGATTGGAGATTTGATAGTTGTCTAGTTATTCTTTGTGTTTTGGGTGCATTAGTCATATGCTTGAGAAATTCATGATAGTGAAATGATGCATTTGGATTTTAGTATGATATGGTTATTTTTTGGTGCTCATGGATACATGGAGAATGAGGTGACGTTATATTTCTATGAAGATGAGATAAGTGTTGTTGATATGGTTAGTCTTGATGAGATTTCAATAGAAAGTCTGAGGATCCTACACCCTGGTTGGGCATGAGTTCAACAAAGACCTATGAGGAGATTTCTCTTGGATGAGTCATGATGGCTTGCATATCTTTGAGGAGCATTTCCATTCCACACTCTTGGTCTACTCGACAGCTTATCACTTGAGAGGTAATTCCCATTGTTTCTCTTAGGTGCTTTATGCTTTCTTTCATAGACATGGATCTTGAGCTACTATTAGATGGTTCTAGAGGATTCATTGTGAGAGATGGATAGCATGGTTATCTCCTTGGGTTTGCATTTTGATTTTTGATGATTATAGGGGATGGTACTGGGCTAATTTCCTGAGATGGGAAATGGAGTAGTTTGATCTTCTTTGAGACGCTTACATTTATGTAGATATATGATGCATATGTTATGTTTGATCTCTTGAGGTTGAACGGGTTTTGATTTTGTTATGGATTTTCTCTTGAGGTTGTGAAGGAGATCTTACCTAACACGGTTGGAGTTTAGGTGTGTATGTAGAAGGGCATGCTACATGTTTATGATTTGCATATTTTTCTCTTTATTCTGGTTCTTCTTCCTGTATTTTTAGATTCATATGACTTTAAATGTGAGATTTTTATGTGGAGCTATGGTGGTCACTAGTTTTTGGTCATGTGTTGTCACTTGGTTGATGACATAGAGGTTCTTGTATCTCTTTATTCTATCAAATATGGATAACATGGGAGAGTTGTCGAATATTTTTGAGAGAGATGTTTCTTGCAGTAGTTTGTTGCAAGATTTGTAGATCTGTGTGGTTGGTCCTTGGTACTACATGGATACACTTTCTATGTGCTATGATTGGTAGACTTCGTATGCCTTTGATTGTTTCAGATTCAATATTATCCGTGCAGTGGGAGTTCTTGGATGTGTTTGGTCTTCTTCAACTGATTGGCACATAGAACTTGTATTTGCAATTGATGGGTTGGCTATGTAGGTAGCATGATTTTGTTGATGTGGATACCTTTGAGGTATGGGTGATTGGATGGATTAGTACTTGCTATGGGTGCTATTTTCTAGTCATGCTGATTGGTTAGTTGGATGGGAGCAATTAGTTTCATGGTTGTTATTCTAATTGATGTTCTATCTTGTTTTTTGGAGGATGACTTCATGGTTGTGTTTGGGTTGTGGTTTTTGAAGTTGATGTTGTTGATGCTTCTATATAGCTTATGAGCACAATGGAGTGGTGGCATTATTTTGTACCCTTTTCTATCAGTTGGATCTAATTCTTGTGTTCTTTAGACTGGTGCATATACACCATGGCTCAATATTCCTTTCCTTTGGAGGATGGCTAGAACTACTACCTAAGATGGTGGACATCTTTGATGTTGTTGCAGGTTTCTTGGTTGGAGCACATAATCATTGTTTGAGATTCTTGTTATTCTAATTGATGGAGGATGGTTGGAGCACGAAAGTAGTTTCCTGGTTGTTATTCTAATTGATGTTCTATATACTTTTCTAGAGGATTACTTCATGGTTGTGTTCAGGTTGCGGGCTTTGAGGTTGATGTTGTTGATGCTTCTATATAGCTTGTGAGCACAGTGGAGTGGTGGTAGTATTTTGTAGCCTTTGCTATCAGTTGGATCTGATGCTTGTGTTCTTTAGACTAGTGCATATACACCATGGCCTGGATTCCTTTCCTTTTGGAGGTTGGCTGGAATTTCTACCTGAGATGGTGGATATCTTGGATGTTGTTGTTGGTTTTTTATTGGAGCACAAAATCATTTTTTGAGATTCTTGTGATTGCATGTATGGTTGTGATGATGTATTCTCATCAGTTGAATCTCAGCAGTTAATTCATGTTGCTTTCATGGGCTCTTCAAAGGTGTTCAACAAGTGGGAGAATGTTAGGAAAAAGGTATCACAACCTTTGATTTTTATCATAGCATTGACTTTTCTAAATATTGAATGTTGAAAATTTTCTCACATTGTCTTTTGAGTTACAACTTGTAGTTTCTTTTTCTGATGAGGAGTCAAGTTGAAAAGTTTATTTTTATAGGTGGAGTTGTGCATGAGGGAATATTGTATTTCTACATATTGAGTTTACATCAAATGTGAGTTTTTGAGGTGTAGTTATTTTGGAAAATGTAGATTTTGTAGTGTGGCATGTGCTGATAATTGGAAACTTACCATTATGTACATGTGTAGTGGTTTTGGCATTTTCCATGTTGCAGATCTTCAGTCTTTGAAATTCAATTTAGAAATTTCTAATTTATGCATTGTAAGTGTAGACACCTGAATTTGACCACTCCCATATGGTAAAATTCACCCTCACATTCCTCTATCCCGCATCCCTAAGCCATATTAATTAAATAATTTATTATTTGGTTAATATTTCATTTCAGCCTAATGTCCCCTAAGGTATTCAATCAATTAATCAAATACCTTACCTTATTCATCTCTAAATTAAATAAATAGACCAACTTATTCAATTTAGTCATTAGCCTATATGAATTAAATTAATTTTTAATTCATCTTCTTCTCTCTCCTCATGTCAACATCCTCTATAATCCTCCTTAATCTATATTAATCTAATTAATGGGTATGTTCAGGACCATCATGGAAAAAATAGGCCCTTAAGTGGCAAAAAATTCAGAAAAATCAGATTTAGGCAACTTCAAATAAAAATTTGAATAAGTTATCTATATTATTTCAAAAATATGTAAGAATAGAATATGTAGAAAATTGAATGTAGTTTCTAAACTACTAGGTTTATTTTTATTTTTTAAAATCTATTTGTTGAAAATTTGAAATTTCAATGCAGTAGTACTTAAATTTCAAATAAAAAATAAGAAGTAGGTGTCTGTCTGATCACCTTAACCAAATTTTAATGATAATTATTTTTATAATAT
The DNA here is from genome assembly GCA_007258455.2 of Sequoia sempervirens. Taxonomy (NCBI): domain Eukaryota; kingdom Viridiplantae; phylum Streptophyta; class Pinopsida; order Cupressales; family Cupressaceae; genus Sequoia; species Sequoia sempervirens. The sequence continues at coordinate 717,758,139 of VDFB02270651.1, forward strand.
TTTAGACATAAGTAGAGGACTCGTGTCCAGATGTGATGCATAGTTTTTTGTAATTTTTTCTATGTAAATAATTCATTATGAATTTTTATTACAAATTTTAAAAATTATAAAAATTGTATGTCGACCACCTTAACTTGGTCAAAACTTCATGAAATTCAATTTTTCTTTTTTTAATCCTATAGTATGTGAAGCATAGAATGTACATTTTGGATTCAAAAATGTGATACCATTTGAAAGCTATAGATGTTTTTCAATCAGCCTATCAATCAAGACTTTAGTCGTAATTCAAATAGAAAATGAATAATAAATATTTATTAAATTCAAAGTAAATAATAATTTATATTGGTGGAAAGCTGAGAATCTCCTTTAAAAACCCTTTTCATTTCATCAATTTTGGGTAGAAAAAAATTCCTCAGCCACATACCCTACAAATACCTATCATATCGCCACTTTTTTTCCCATCATGATCCTGCACATACACTAATCTATGAATAGGATGTGCAAATCCCCAATCACTATTAGGGTCACATCCTCTATAATTTTCCACTTTCCCCTAATCCTTCATTAGCCCATCTAATCCTACATTTGCACAACCTTAATCACTAATTAAGCCTAACCTAATCCTCATGCCATTTATGGCATATGTCCTTAGTCAACTTTCATTAAATGTTTTCTTCATTTGGAGAAGTCATCGCCACCTTCTAAGGAATTTAAAATTCCTTTTATTTCTCCAACACCTTGGGAGGAATAAAGGACCAATTTAAAATTCTTTCTCAATCCCAAGGTCAAGTCTCTAAAATCAAGGGATATTTTAGAAGAATTTTTAATTCCTCTATCGTCACATCATCCCATATTGTGGAAGAGGAGACAAAACTCCCCTTTCCATGTCATATCCACATCACCTCTTCTCTTCCATGTCACTCATGAATTGTCCAATTGTGATGGCTTGTGAGTTCTCAACTCACCCTAACCATTGATCTCACATCCCTGAATCAATCCCAACCATCCATTCATTTAGAGGCACTTCCCCCAAAAGTGGTGGAATTTCCCTCATTTTGGCACCACTCAATGACTCTAGCAATCACTCAAGCATACACTTAGCCATTTTCACACTATCAATCATCCTCCATTGCTACATCATCTTAGAGCCACTAGATTGCATCCAATCCAATACCCACATCCACCATTGCAATCTCCATCTCACTAGCTTCATTTTGAGCACACTTGCATGTCATTTTATCAACAAAGGAGCACATAAATCAACCATCAAAAGGGCCAACCAACTCATCAATTCAAGCAAGGTAAAAACTTATCATTTTCTTGTGTTTTGTTTGAATTCATCTTAGGCCTTATCTTGAGGTGTTGTTAGTGTTTTCATTTTTTTATTTCATCTTTTTTTTGCATCTTTAGAGTAGGGAATTTCACTTGCACACATTTCTTGCATTCCTAGTGGGACCCACGTCACAAGTCTACCTTTATGGTTTTTGTTGTTTAAAATTTTGTAGGTTAGGATCTTAGACATAGGGGAAAATCCACTCTCGATAGGTGAATCCACCTAATATAGGGGCATACCTACACTAGACACAAGAAAACATGCATATGCCTTTCCTCTAGAAAGGAAAATTTTCCACCACCAATCTAGATAAGAACTTTCAGAGGCATATGTGCTCAGGGTGACTTGGACGAGTGAGCCTCCTAGAAGAAGTGGTGGTCCTGACCTGACAGTAGAGGAAAATATGTTCTTGCCCCTCCACTTAATAGGAGAATAAAATATCTCCTATTTCCTGAAAGGGTGATACTTCATCTAAGAGAAGGGCGAACTCACTTCACACAAAGGCAAACTTGAGGTAATCCAAAATGTTGAAATTTCCAATTTGAGCTTTCATTTGATTTCAGTTTTGGATACTAATATTCTCACTTTTTCGTCTGTGATTGTGATACTTTACTAACGATTGTGTAGGTTGTCCCATGTTTGACGCTGCTTAGAGGTGAAACTACTAACATGTTTATAGCAAGACGATCGGTCGAAGACCCATAGATTAGATTGTATGTGTATTTTTTTACACTGGTTTAGGAACATGTAGACTTAAAATTTTAAAGGGTCAATTAACTTTTTTTTTTGTTTTGGAATGGGTTGTTGATGTATACACTCCCCTTGCACCGTACGGTGATCCTGGGTGACAAAAAATTGCAACTCATTCCAGTCTAGTTGAGTCTACCCAGGGAGTGCTAGTACATGTACGCTCTCACCTTGTGCTACATGTGAGCCTAGGAACCATCAGAAACATCTAATATTTCCTTCCATTTAGTGAGACCTACTTAGGATTTCATCTCCTAGGGACGAACTCAACCACATGTTACTAGCAGGGTATATAAAGGGGGTAGAGCCAAAGTTGTACCCCAATCCAGTCACATCATGTCTAGTGAAGTTTCAAAGCTAGGGTGATACCTAGATAAGACGTATAGGGTTGGTCTAAGTTTTTAGTACCTCGTTGAGGCTCTTGACCCACACTTGTGATGGGTTGGTGTTCACGGTTGTACCTCACGCAACCTCATGGTGTATCGAGTACTCACGAGATAGTCTATTAAACCTAGATAGAGACTTGTGTTTAGTTGTGGCTTGGTGTAGTGCAAGGGATGTGGATTATACCCTAAAGTTACTCACCATGTACTCCCTTAGATTGAGATAGAAATCCTCGTGGTGGACTACAACAATTCCTAGGGAGAGAAAGAAGGTGAGCCCATGGCGCCTATTGACAACCCTGTGCCATTGGATCTCTAGCTATCTACCTTTGCGAGAAAGTGTGATCTAGAGAACCTTCCTAGTATCATGGAGTATTAACCTTGGGGTGTCCCCTCAAGGTGGTGGGCCTACATTAAGTTAGCAAACCTTTACTACTAAATTTAGGCTTGTCTTGGTTGGAGTGCTTTCTTGTGATATACCAATGCTTGTCATCAATTGGAGTCAGTCCAACCCATTTCTTCTTGTTTGTCATGTTTGAGTCCTTTTCCATAGTCTATTCCTACCCTCAATGGTGAGTTTTCTTATTACAAGGGTGAACTTTCATTGTGGATAGGTGATCTTGCACTAAAAGGGGTGATTCTATGTCCTAGTCCAGTCTAGTCATTCTTTAGGCGAATCTGCTCTTGTTAGGCAAAAATTTCCTTGTGGGTATCTTATATAGGAAACCCTATGTCTACCTATTCCTTGAATAGGTGATCTTGTCATCTCCACAGGTGAGTTCGTGTCCGCATCTCCCTATCATCCATATCTACTCATCCCATAGAATAGGAGAAACTATTGTCTGTAGGGGTGATCTCACTTCCAGTCCATACCTTTTTTTCCATACACCCAAAGACATGGGAAGTCTTGTTGTCCTAATAGGTGATCCCACATCTCATTCATACTAGGTCCAGTCTGTACATTCAAGTAAATAGGAAATATCATCATCCCCATTCGAATTTACATTCCCTATCTATACATTTGAAGAAATAGGAAAACTTAAGAACTAGATAGGTGAACTTGTTGTCTATAAGGGATATCCCAGGTCTTCCTAACCATACATACCCAAATTTGGGTGATCCTATTTCCTAGTTTGGCGATCCTATGGGACCCGTCAGTATAGTCCAAGATAGAGGCGAACTTGTGAGTAGGTTGGGCGATCTTGTAATACACAAAGGAAATATTGTTATCCCTTAGATAGGAAATCTCATTACTTAGAAGGGAAAATCTGTTAAACCCAGAGGCATATCTATGTCCCATATGAAAGACCTGAGAGTTAATCCTTTGGACCACTAAAAGACTGTTGTTTTCCAGGTTTTCCATCCATCTACCCATAATCATCATTTTAGTCCATCTGCATTTTTCAAAATTCATCAAATTTGCAATCAAAACACATAGGTGCATCCTAGTACATCCTTAGATTACATATCCATCATTAATTTGTCAATTTGAGTCCCTTAGACATTGTTTTAGGGTATTTTTTATCCAATTGGGTTAGGTAACTAACCCTCATCCTTATCATCTATGCTTACTTAGGATTGTCATTTGTCCTGAGTTAGTAATCCTTCACAGCCTAATCAATCTATTTCCATCTTGAGATAGATTTTGTACCGCAATCATCATTCTCATCATTTCATCAAATAATTATCATCCTACATCACCTAGTCACACTCCTAAACTAGGTTTAGAGTCAATCATATCGATCCTATCCAATCGATCAACCAAATCTAATCATCAATCCATCACTATCCTAAAAATCATCCTAGAAATCCTTTTAGTCATCATCTAGGACACCATTTAAGTGAATCTTAGGAGGTAGTGTCATCTTAGTCTTCTAGTTCTTTGCACTTTCATGCGCGTTACATGTTCACAAGTAAAGAAACTCATGGAACAACAATAGTACCAAAGTAGTCAGCCTCAGTATCCTCTAAATTCCCCCACCAATAGAGGTTCTTCACAATCCAATATGGAAACCACTACACAATCTTTCACAGAGGAAAGCATGGTTAACCAACTCGAGCTCACTATTGACGAGTATCTTAGTGATCCCACTAACTTGCAAATGACTGATTTTCTTCTCATCGATAGGGGAGACAAGATCCTTGTGAAATTACTTATGAGGGGTACCAAGCCACCTCTTGGTTTTGATATGTTGCAATACATTCACATCATACCCCCTCAATCATAAAATACATAGAGTTCTTAGGCTAATCCTAGTTCGTTGATCCCACAAGTGCCCCAAGTTACCCCATAGGATACATGGTACCAATGTAGATTTGGAAATGATGTTTCTTATTGGGTTCCACCCCCTCCTATTTGGATTTTATTCATGGGTGCAACACCTGATTCCAACAATCCCCTAAGGCCTGATCCTAACAATCCTCAGGGCTTTATCAGTCATTAGGATCCAAACAATCCTCAAGGCCCCGATCCCTTTAATTCGCAAGGAATGACTGTTCCACAAGGTTCTATCCCCATACCGTCTGCACCACCTCTTCTTCAAAACCAATGAGGGAAGTCACCTAGGAATTTTGGGGGCAACACGTATAACCATTTTGCTGCTCCCCCTCCTCTCATACCTCCTAGTCACACACACACCTCAAACTTACCCCCACCTCCATTTGCATCTCAACAATCACGTCAGGGTAACTTGCCACCCTTGCACCAATCTTAAGGTAATCCATCACAAACCCCTCATCAACAACCACTGCAGCAAATCCCATCACAACCACCTTCTCAACATACTCAAATGCTTTCACATCCTCCTCAATAGACTCAAATCCCTTCATAGCCTCCTCAACATAATCAAATCCCTTCACACCCTCCTCAGCATACTCAAATTCCTTCATAGCCCTCGCATCATGCTCATATCCAACCACAACATCAACAGCCACCCCTACATCAACCTTAGGGTATTCCACCACCACCACCACACCAATCTTAGGGTAATCCATCATAGCCTCCTCATCAATCACAAGTCCCCTTCAGCAAAAATTAACTTATCAACCACCTCCTCAACAATCACAAATCCCATCACAACCACCTCCTCGACAATCCCAGATCCCATTAGAGCCACCTCCTCATCATTCTCAAATCCCCTCACAACCTCCACCTCATACTCAAATTCTGTTGCAATCACAATATTCCTCTCAACAAATTCTAGGAAAACCTGCTTCCCAATTTACCTATACCACCCCCAAAGCACTTATTATCAACAACCCCTTGCATCTAATCCCAACAAAAATTATTATTACTATAATTCACAAAAACCCCAACAATCATCATCATACGCTAATCCCCAGTGATAACAGTAGAACACCTACTATCATCAATCCAATCCACAACAACCTCAATATGCTTCCCAACAATAATCCACATACAACTACCAATCCAATCCATTTTATTCCTAGTAGCCACCATCATATCAGTAGGGTGCCTCTTCATCATACTACCAAGCTTTGCCATCGTACCAATAAACCTATACCACCTATGCCAATCCTCAATCCACATATCCTGATCAATACCAACAAGTCCCTTCATATCCACCTCTACCATCATATGATCAATCTATTCCACCTCCACCACCATCACATCAACAATATCTCCCATATGATTAGTCCAATCCAACAGGTCCTTCCTCAGTACTGATTAATAAAGAGTGGGAAGATATGAAATCTTCCCTCAAAGACTTCCAAACAAGGATGTCCAAGAAGTCCTTCAAATTAGAGGAGATTTTCCCTTACCTATTTGATCCCCCCATTTCACTCATCCCCTTTCCTAAACATTTTGAAATGCCATTTTTTGATAAATAAAAGGGAAGGGGAGATCCTAGAAACCATTTGCAAGAATTTTACACACATTGTTAATAAGTCATGAACAATGACAATTACCTCCTACAATTGTTCCCTAGGAGCCTAATGGGGAAAGCTCTAAAATGTTTCATGGGTCTTTCAAAGGGGTCAGTTTCTTCCTTTGTGGATATTTTGGAAAAACTTGTTGCACAGTTCTCCTTCAATCTGGAGAAGGGAATTGATACTTTGGATCTCTTGAAAGATAAGCAACATGAGGGAGAAACATTTGCAAGCTACCTACAAAGTTGGAGAGCCATGACTAGTCAGATTAAATCCAATTTTCATGAGAAGGATTTGGTAACCATCTTTGTTGCTAATGCCCACCCTGAACTAACCCATAACCTATGTCTCCATTGTGTTACCACCTTTTTAGAGGTCATTGAGAAGGGTACTACTATTGAGAGGGTCCTCATTGGTAAGGGACAAATCAAAATCTTTAACCAAGATAAAGATAAATCATCTGGAGATAAATCCCACTACAAGAACAAGAACAAAAATGTTTTCAATGATGATGTCGCTGATACCAAATGCATCAAAGTAGATAACACTTCACAAAGATCGCAATATGTCCCCAATCCATAATCAATTTCCAACATCATATCCATGCCACATGGTGCACCCTATCCTCCCCCATAGTTTGATCAATATAGTTAAGGGAATAATAAGTTCTCATTCACTCCTTTGGGAGAACCTTTAAAATTTTTCAAGAGGTTGCTTCAAGTGAATTATTTAGTTACTTATCCTGTGACAAATCCTTTTGATTATTCAAAGCCCAAACCTGCTTAGTATAGAGAGAACGAGTATTGTGATTACCACAAAATCAAAGGTCATTCCACTAATAATTGTCAAGGACTTAAAGCTTATATCCAAGATCTTATAGATTGAGGTGATATCATAGTGGATGCAAATCAAGCTACATCGTCCAATGGTCAATTACAGATATATCAGAACACCTTCCCTAAGCACAATTAGGGTCCTAGTACCTCAAATGAAAACCTCGGGCCTAGTAATAACATCCAGAATAATAGCACTAATAATATCAGTTATAAAGTTGTGCCATATAATTATGATACGATTATTATGTGCATCTATCAAGTGGAGCCACATGTATCTATGATTTGTGTCAAAGGAAAAGACCTTCAATGTGTTGTTACTACACGTTGTACCTGCATATCAGTTCTTGGGCCTTCCACTTCATCCCAGCCAGCTCCTGTGAGTTCACAATATAATATCCTTGATCACTTTGGTAAGACCCTAGCCCAAATCTCCATTCTAAATTTTCTTAGGTCTTCCCCAATCCACCGAGAAATCTTTACAAGATCTCTTCAAGATACACACTTGCCCAATGATATTGATCCTATTCAATTCAAGGCCTTAGTAGGAAATTTTTCATCCACATATCAGTTGGAGTTCAGTCAAAATGATATGTCATCGACCAATTCATCCCATAACCATGCCTTTCACATTGAGATCCTAGTCATTGGCCATAAAGTAAAATGGGTCTTTGTAGATAATGGCTTTGCTCTCAACTTATGTACATAAAAGTTCATAAAACAAGTAGGATATACTCATGCTAAACTAGATAACCATACCATTACAATTAAGGACTACAACAATGCAGAAAGGGATTCAGAGGGTATTATTTGTCTTCTTATAGAGGTTGAACCTGTGGTGTAATACACTACCTACCACATCTTTGATCTAGATCTACCATACAACCTTCTCCTTGGCTGACCATGGATCCATGCCATGCAGGTCGTTCCATCCACCTATCACCAATGCCTAAAATTTCCATACAATGGGGTCAAGTTAACTATCCATGAATACCCTCAGCCTTTTGGTTACTTTCATGCTCTAGAAGCTTCCTTCCCTCACTCACAATATTGTCCAGGATTAGAAGTGGGGCACCTCATGCATCATCCAACACATAATCCAACACATAATCCACTCCATCCACCACATCTAACTCCACCATTACTAAGGTCCAAATCATTAATAAAGGTTGCAGATAATATGAGATGCGTATAACTCTCAATGTGGCAACCATGCCTTTGTCTCCTCACACCTACAACCATCCTATCAGCTCTAAGAACACTAAAGGAATAAATGAAGACTAATACTATCAGCTCTAAGAACGTGGGTTCTACCACTTTTCAATCACTAGGAACATTACAATATGAGGGAGATGACGACATCAGTGAATGGATCTACATAGAATAACCCAAACCATCACCTCCTCTCATTGAATATTTCCAAGACATTTATCTCCATGCTTCAAAGCTAGCAAAAAAATACAACTACAAGGGGGACCTGTCTTGGTGTAGAGAAACATGGAAGATTGTAGCCCATTGAGACACCTATGCAACCTAAAAATTTGGGCCTAGGATATGACAAGAAGCAAAAGGGTTCCACACCATCCACTAGCACCTCGAATAATGTCAATTCGATTAATGATTTACTTGAAGACATACCTAAAGAAGAAGCCATCATTCTCTCATATGATGATATAGATCTCTCCTCCCTCTTCAAATCCACATCCATATTTTCCATCAGCCTTTCCCTTTTTCACCTTGATCTTATTGATTAGGACCTATGAAGGAGCACACCTATAGACATGTTTCCTTCAGAGGATGCTTATGTACATCTTATAGGATTGGGGGAAGATGAACACCCTAACCACAAAATAAAAAATAAACAAAACAAAAAAGGGTCATCTAGTGAAAACCTACCTAAGGAACTTCTTGACTTATCAAAAGTAAAAATAAAGGGTGTATATTCTAGTGAAAACCTTGATGAGGCACTGGGAGATAGGGATGTTCATCTTCCCCTTGTTAGAGCTCATTTATCTGAACGATATTCCCTTCTGATCAAAGAGATGCAAGAATTTAATCTAGGAATAGAAGAAGAGCCCAAGATCACCTATGTGGCCAAGTCATAGTTAGAGGAAGAGTATCCAATTATTTTCAACCTGCCAAAGGAAGGGATCATTAAGTTTGCATGGTCCTATTTAGATATTCCAAGATTGGATCCCACACTAGTTGTACACCATCTTGATGTTCATCTAGATCCAAAACCAGTTAAAAAAAAACTTGGAAAAATGCATCCCCCTGTATCCCTACTTGTCAAGAAGGAACTAGAAAAACTATTGGAGGATAGATTCATCAAACCTATTGATTATTCCAATTGGGTATCCAACATAGTACATGTGCCTAAGCCTAATGAGAACATTAGAATTTGTACAGATTTTTGGGATCTTAATTAAGCCTGCCTGAAAGATGATTTCTCACTTCCTAACATTCACATTTTGGTAGATCTTACAATAGGACATGCTATTTTATCCCTCATGGATGGATTTTATGACTATAATTAGATTAGAATTGCACCTGAAGACCAACACAAGACTACATTCACTACCCCCTAGGGAACTTTCTATTACAATGTCATGCCCTTTGGTCTCAAGAACACCAGGGAAACTTACCAATGTGTAATGACCGTCATCTTCCATGACCTCATCCATATTATAATGGAATATTATGTTGATGATCTACTAGGGAAATCCAAGACAAGAGAAGATCATCCCAAGATCTTGATGCAAATCTTTGAGCAGCTAGAACAATACAAGTTGCGCTTGAATCTAAATAAGAGTGTGTTTGGTGTCAAATCTAGAAAATTGCTAGGCTTCATAGTATCTAGAAGGGGCATTGAAGTGGATCCATAAAAAGTCAAGGAAATAATGGAAATTCCCCTCCTTATAGTCTTAAGCAACTAAGAAGTCTGCAAGGAAAATTATAGTCTATCAGGCACCTCATTGCCAACTGGTTGATAAATTCTAGTCATTTACACACCTCTTGCATAAAGAAATCACCTTCAAATGGAATCCATAGTGTCAACAAGGCTTTGAAAAAATCAAGCAGTACCTATCCAATCTACCCATTTTGATGCGTCATATTCCTAGTAAGCCACTACTATTATACATCTCAGCTACTTTAGTTGCCATGGGGCCATTGTTATCCCAACAAGATGAGTTCTCCAAAGAACATGTTATTTACTATATTAGTTGTACACTTGTGGGCTATGAGCTTAATTATTCACCCATGGAAAAATCTTGCTTGGAAGTTGTTTTTAGTTCATAGAAGTTGTGTCACTATATTCTTAGTCATCCTATCAAGCTCATATCAAAAGTTGACCCACTCAAATATATGTTATCAAGAACGTCATTAACTGGCCTCATGGCCAAGTGGGTTATGCTATTGAGCGAGTTTGACATAGAATATATGGACCGTAAAACAATCAAATGGAGAGTGATAGCAGATCAATTGGCCGATGCTCCTCTAGTAGATGCATATTCATTAGTAGCAGAGTTTCCTAATGAAGGGGTCCTTATAGTTTCATAATCGGATACATGGACATTATATTTTGATGGTTCAAATACTCATAATGGAGCTTGTGCAGGTATTCTCTTTGTCACCCCTCAAGTTGATTACATTCTGAAGTCATTCGTGCTAGCATTCCTATGTAAAAACATTAATGAAGCTCTATGCATAGGCCTTAGAATCGTAGTCCAATGGAACATCACTCGTCTCCATGTCTCTGGTGATTCTCAACTAATAATAAAATAGGTCAATGAAGAGTTTCAAACCAAGGATGATAAGCTACTTCCTTATAAATGCATGGTGGATGACTTCAAGAAATATTTCACCTATATCCAATTTGAGCATATTCCTAGAGTATAGAACAAGGCAGCTGATGTTATGGCCACAATTGGCTCTCTTATCGACATGCCCAAAGACAATGAATTGTGATTTCCTTTTTGACAAACTATTAATCCCCACATATGATATTCCCGACAATGAAATGGTGTGTGATATCGTAGTTCCTAATGTTGGAAACAAGCAACACTAAGAGGGGGGGTGAATCAGTGTTGTGCAAAAATTAATTTTACTATTCTGATCTTTAACTCACTTAAGCATTCAAAAAAAGAAATATGCATGAATAGAAAGAAGACAATCACAACACCATAACACTAGGATTTTTACATGGAAACCTTGTTGGGGAAAAAATTGGATGGCCAATCCACAATGTAATATGAGTATACCCAAAAGAAAGATTACAAAATCATAATACACTTGCATTCAGGCACATTGCCTAGAGCTCACTACTCAAATAAGATAGGATCACTGCCTTACAATGATTTGGATTGAATCCAAAAGGGAGAACTGATAGAATAGCATCTACAATGCTTGATTATAGTTCTCGTTAATCTCTATAGTCAATCTACTATCCTTCTGACTGATTCAACAATTTTTCCCTATTCTGCACAAACTCCCTATGCCAAAAACTTTAATGCACAAGTGAAACTATGCATAATTTCCTAATCACCCTTCTCGTGTTTGCAACACACTTCTATATTTACAACTTACTCACAAAATTATATAACTAATAACTTATATATATCTGCATCAGGGATCTTGTCATTACAAGTCAACCTTTAATAAAGTACAAAATATTCTTCATGTGTCCGCTCAAATCATGAACAATTTTTGATGCATACCCATACAAGTCCCCCATGACATAGCTTGGACACAAAATAAAATTCTTAAACATAAAAAAATTTAAATAATTACTCCTTATACTTCCACAACACACCACATTCATTGAGTCGGCCACAATTAGAAAATAAATAGAAAAACATCTTGTCGGATCTCCTAACCTATACACTGATTAATGCAATGCCACAAAATTCACTAATAAGATAACATACATGGTTAAAAAACTATCTCGAGGATCTGCAACTCAAAAAGATGATTTGGTGAAGTATACAGATTGATGTAGTAACCGAATACCCTATTCTATATATTTTTTCTGGTAATATTCTATTCTCAACTCCTTCTATTGATATGACCACATTATGATATGCAGACCAAAATAGTGACTTCATTTTCCATCAATGACAACATTAGAAGCCATATTCCAACAATCTCCCCCTTTGGCATTGATGGAAACACTTAGTGAAAAATGACTAAGTGTCGAAACTAGTAAGTATATTTCCAAAGTTCAAAATTTCAAAACACTACTCCCTTAGAATTTGAAAGCATTTTTCACTACACTCTCTCCCACTTTGACATCAATGACAAAATTTGGGAAACCAAAATTTCAAAATTTCAAGATTGTGCAAGCATAACCTATGACTTAGAAAAATTTGAAGACATCCACAAAGTCATTCTTCAACACACTTAAGTGTGAGTCCCAAACACTTTTCAAATTTTCCAAAATGGTTATGTGACCAAAAAGTAAATAAGACAGAGTTTCTATAGCTTCAATATTTACTAGGTCAGGAGTGGCCATAGCATCTTTAGCCTCTTTCAATGCATTCACCATTATTTCAATTTTTGGACTGATTAGTCCTCTGAGTTCACATACTCTCCCAACAATCCTCTCATTTTCAAGCTTTAGACTCTTTATTTTGTCAAGCAAAGACATTACCTAACCTTGTTTACCAACATTACCAGCTAATGGGTCAAAATAATTAGAAATAGTGACCAAATTTTTCTCAATATACTTCACCTGGTTTTCATTTGCTTCATTGAATTTAGACAAGACTAAACAAGAATTATACACTTTTCCTCCTTCAAGAAAAGTATCTTGAACATTTTTCATGCAGGTAGCTAACAAAGTTTTGTCTTTTGCAATCAGTTCTTTCAAACTACCAAATCTCTTTTCCTTAAACTCCTTCTACACCTTAATCAAGACTAATTTCTCAAAAGATTCAAAGTGAGAACTTAAAAAATTTATCAGCTTCTTTAGCTCACCAGAAGAGGAACCAGAAGGATCCATAACATGGCTAGGCATTAATTTCTGCAGAACTCTAGATGCAAGGCTTAGCAATTCACTATCTTCTATGTGAGACTTCAGAATCTTCTCACTGGCTTTGACTTGAGCAATTGAAGCAACCTTCATCATCTGAATTGGGGACAAAGTGGATAGATTGATTGAGATTTCATCCAATTTAGGATCTAATTCTTCTTGCCGCTCCATTAGAGATCTCTTCAACCTTGGGTTCTACAAAGACCTTTTCCAGGTTGCCTTTAGGAACTTCAACCTTTTCAATATGCACCTCCTTCTCCTTAGCTAACACCTCCTTAGGAACTTTAGCTTCCTTAGGTGTCTCTATGTTTTCCACTTTAGGAGGAGTCTAGAAATTTTCAACATCAACATTCACTTCCTCATATCCATTATCCACTTCTTCAAAATTTATCTTATTCTTTGATAGAAACTCTTCCAGATTCTTCTTGGTTTCCCTAACAACAACATCAATCTCACCAATCATGAGTCTATTCATGCTTGTCTTGCTCTTGAATTCCTTTTTGACCTTTTCAAGGAGTGAATTCATCTCCTCTATTGACATCTCCAGACATAAATCAGCAAGAATTCTTTTTGTGATGTTCTCTTCTTCTATGTTGGAACTTAACCTTCTAGAATCTAAAATATTATATAGACTCTTGGGCAAGCCAGACATGATTTCAACAAGAACTTTATTGAAAATATTCATATGTTTTATTATGGCCTCTTCAAGAGTCCTATGACTAGATTCATCAAAAGCTTTGTGCCATTCACAAAGTGTCTTGAAATTACCATCTTTGACAATTGCATTCTCAACTTCCTCAACTAACATATAGGGTTTGCCAACTTTTTCCTTTTTCTCTACTTCTTCTTTACTAGAATATTTTCTCTTGTTTAACTTGATAGCTTGAGTCACGGTAGCCTTTATTTATTTTACAACTTCTTTTGATTTAGTCCCTTCCTCTTCATCTTCAGAAGAAGCTTCATATGTTTTCATGCTTTTATTCTTCTTTCTTTTTCTGGAAGCCTTGGCTTCAGTTGGTTGGGCTACAGGGGAACTCCTGGTAAATCTAGTGTGAGCAGAAGATGTTCCCAGACTAACAGACTCTATTTTTTCTTTCTCTTTTGCTGCTTCAACCTCATCTCTCTTCCTTCTCACTTCTTTTAATTTCTCCATAGGTATGCCCATATTTTTTGCAAAGACTTCTACTTCTTTTCTTACTCTTTTACCTATCATAGGTTTCTTCAATTCCCAATGAACCTGCAAGCTTTTCTCTACATAGTTTCTAAATCTTTCTTCTCTCGGATCCTAAGGTGAACTTAACAAGTGTTCTACATACATTTTCAAAATTTTCTCCTCTACTTTGTAACCAATAGGCATGATCCAAATTGTTCTAGGATCAACAGCTTCCATATTGCATCGATCAGTGTCTACCATGAAGCAGATAGTATCTTTGTACTATTCCACTATTGAGGTAGGAATTCTCTCCCTAGCATGCATCATATTCTAGAAATTTTTAAAGTATCCCTAGAGGGTGGTATTCTAATTCTGACGATAACCTAAACCAAACAACATGTTCCTTATCTAAACAACTATCGCCTCATCTAAGAAGTAGAAAAATAAACATAGCAGTCAATTACCGTATTTGAATGTATTCTTCTTATCTTTCTTGATTTTCCCAAAATTCTCCATTAACTAACTTCTGAGCAATTCACACAGATCATAGTCTACATTTTGTTTCACCATCTCATAAGCTATGAAGATAGCCGTACTAGATACAGAGTTCTCTTGGCTAGAGTAATAGATCTTATAACTAACAACCATTGATGTGAATTTTACATCTACTGTAGCAATATCCTCTATTGTCATTGCTCTTTTGTCCCATTGATAACTTGTTGCCTCAGTGACCTTATCATTCTTTATGACTTCAAAACTAGAAGTCTACTAGTGGAATTTAGACCTGTAACTGCACATATAGCCTCTTTCATTATTTTTCATGGCACATCAAACCACATGAATTCATCATGAACATGGCTTAACACACATCAGACCCATTCATTTTCCTTGAATATTGGGAATTTTGCAAACTGCATGAAATTTTCCTCTAGGGTTTTAAATTTTGGCTTTATAGTAAAATCTTCTTGAATTATGTGATGAGAATATAGATTCAGCAAATGAGATCTTCCCAATTCTTCAATATTTGCATGTACATAAGCCCTAATATCTCCAATGTGCAAGACTCTGCATAGCACAAATGAAAACACACCTAAAGGATCTATCTCTACAGACTTATAAGGATGCCATTTAAACTTTGGAAGTGGCCTCTCCTTAACTTTGACTACCAGAGAAGTAGACATGATTGCAATCTCACAAATTCACAGGCTTTTCGATAAATACCTTCCGGGATCGGAATGAAATTTGATTGTAGATCCTTGTTTATGCTAGAATATCTCCACAATTTGGAAACAATCACTTAAGAGCTCTCCAAACTGCTTTCCTCCAAAATGCAAAGTGACAACTAAGGGAAGAAAATTTTCTTTTATCGCTTGCATACCTAACTCCTTTTTGTCACAATAAATGCCTTTACCCTAATTCATCTAGTTTCTTGTCTTTCATGTATAGAGATAGATGATTCTTCCACAGATCTCCAAAATTCTTCAATACTACCTTGAATTCATTGAACGACATCTAAAAAACATCAATGCACTTACTGGACTCATTTGGATTCTAGTACCAATCACCGACAGGGAGTTTAAAAGATTTACTTGACAGCTCCCCCTAGGCTAGATGCCTAAAACTAATTCCTGGAGGGATTACCAAAAGTTGCTTCTAGTGCCAGCATATTTGCTTCAACAAAGGAATTCTTCTTCACCCATTTCTTCTGCATTTTCCTTCTGATCATATAAGTAGTGACTTTACTTTTCCCTTAACATCCTGTTGCATGTTTTTTTTTACCAGATCACTTCTATTCCAACAGAATCTAGTAGTGTGGCCAAATTTTTTGTACTTGTAGCACACAACACTTCTTTGTTCAGGCCAATTGTTCCACTAATTTTGTCTTGATCTGCATTGGTTAGCAATATGTCCAAATCTATTGCATGCATAACATCTATCATCTCTATGAAAGTTATTCATCACAATTATACATTCACTTCACTTATGACCATACTTATGGCAATTAAAGCAATGACCTGAAAATGATGGTCCTCTTGTGTTCATCATGCTCCTACACTGAGAAGCCATATGACCAAATTTGTTGCAATAAAAAAAATAGCCATTAAATCTTTGGGAATTTGGTTGTCTTATTGGATTCCTTCTAGCTCTATTCATCTAATTTTGTTGCCTGAATCTCCTTTGTCCAGTTTTCTTTTGTCCAAATCTAGAACTTTCTCCTTCGTCATATCCAAGACCTTGCCTATCACTATC
The DNA here is from genome assembly GCA_007258455.2 of Sequoia sempervirens. Taxonomy (NCBI): domain Eukaryota; kingdom Viridiplantae; phylum Streptophyta; class Pinopsida; order Cupressales; family Cupressaceae; genus Sequoia; species Sequoia sempervirens. Next base: position 717,774,760 of record VDFB02270651.1, read on the forward strand.
AGTTCTTTGTCCTTTAATCAGTTCATCAAGTTTGGTTGAGCTTGCTTTGAATTCCTCGTACTCATTCGCAGCAGAAAGTTCATTTTTGAGATCACCAAGTTGTTTTTCAAGCACTTCTTCATTGTTTTTGGATTCCTCTAGTTCATTGTCCAATCGGCTAAATTTTTCAGATTTTTCTTTCAAGGATTGTGTGAGCTTTTCTTCATTCTTCTTTCTATCGTCAATCTCCTTAGTTTTTTTCATCATGATGGATTCCATCTCATGCTTCAAGGTAGTATTCTCTCTAGAAAATTTTTCACATTCTTCTATTTTCTCTCTCAGGCCATAACTAAGTTGTTCATCTTCCATGCTTATGTTCTTCTACTTAAGCTAATCACACAATTCCTTCCTTTTCTCCCTTGATTCATTGATTTTTTCTTTTAATGATTGGATGAATTTCTCTGCACTCTCAATATTTTCTTACAACACCCAATTCTTAGAATTTGACTGGTCAAGATCATCATGGGCCACCATGAGTTGTTGTTGAAGACTACTTGTATCCATTGAAAAAATCCTTCCATGATCTCCTCGAGCTATTAGAATTCTTCTGAGGAACAAGCTCTAATACCAATTGTTGGAAACAAGCAACAATGAGAGGGGGGGTGAATCAATGTTGTGCAAAACTTAATTTTACTATTATGATCTTTAACTCACTTAAGAATTTAACAAAAGAAATGTGCATGAACAAAAAGAAGAAAATAACAACACCATAACACCAGGATTTTTACGTGGAAACCTTGTTAGGAGAAAAATCATAGTGGATAGCCAATATGCAATGTAATATGTGTATACCCTAAAGAAAGATTACAAAATAGGAATGCACTTGCATCTAGGCACATTTCCTAGATCTCACTTCTCAAATAAGATAGGGTCACTACCTTACAATGATTTGCATTGAATTCAAAAGGGTGAACTGATAGAATAGCATCTACAATGATTTATTATAGTTTCGGTTAAGCTTTGTACTCAATCTTCTATCCTTCTGACTGATTCAATAATTCTACTTTGTTCTGCACAAACTTGCTATGCCAAAACTTTAATGCACAAGTGAAATTGTGCATAATTTCCTAATCACCTTTCTCATGTTCGCAACACACTTCTATATTTACAACTTACTCATTAAATGACATATCTAATAACTTATATATATCTGTATCAAGGATCTTGTCATTACAAGTCAGCCTTCAATAAAGTACAAAATATTCTTCATGTGTCGGCTCAAATCATGAACATTTTTTGATGCATATCCATACAAGTCGGCCATGACATAGCTTGGACCAAAAATAAAATTCTTAAACATAAAAGCATTTAAATAATTACTCCTTATACATCCACAACACACCACATTCATTGAGTCGGCCACAATGAGAAAATAAATAGAAAAACATCCTACCGGATCTCCTAACTCGTACACCAATTAGTGCAACACCACAATATTCAATAATAAGATAACATACATGGTTAACAAACTATCCCAGTGAAGCATATAGATTAACGTAGTAACTGGATACCCTGTTCTTTATATTTCTATTGGTAATATTTTGTTCTCAACTCCTTCTGCTAGTATGACCACATTCTAATCTGTGGACCAAAATAGTGACTTCATTTTCCATCAATGACAATATTAGAAGCCATATTCCAACACCTAAATCCCCTTGGTATCATGACATTTATGCCTATCTACATGACAAAATCCTACAACCTGACCTTACCCATAACCAATGCAAATCATTCATCCAACGCACTTCCTAATACACAATTGTGGGAGATAAAATTTATCTTAGAGGGTATGATGGTACTCTCCTTTGGTGTCTCAACAAATCAGAATCCCATGTTGTGCATTCAACGAAGTGTGTAGTGGTGTATGTGGATTTCATTCTAATGGGCCTTAGGAAATAAAATTCTCAGAGTTGGATATTATTGGCCCACCATGGAGCATGAATCTTGTGATTTCATGAAGAAATGTGCACCCTGTCAATAGCACACAGATCTCATCCATGCTCCTACATAGGATTTGTAGCCCATCATTGCACCATGGTCTTTTTCCCAATGGGGGTTTGACTTAATTGACAAGATTTACCCTCCCTAATCTGATGGTCATGCCTTCATCATCACCACCACTGAATGATTTACTAAGTTGGTGGAAGCAATTCCACTCTCCCAAATCATGGGTATTCATATTTCCAAATTCATCTATTTCCATATCCTCTACAGATATGGCATTCCCTCTACCATCATCATCGATAATGGCAATCCTTTCAAAAACTAGTATATGAAACACTTTTACGAAACCTATCATATCCAACATCATTGGTCCACTCCCTATTACCCTCAAAGTAGTGGAAAATTTGAAGCAACAAACAAGACTCTTATCAAAATTCTCAAAAAGGTTGTCACTAAAACTGGTCAAGATTGGCACCCCCATCTTAACCCCGCCCTTTGGGCATATTGTGCATCCATCCACACACCCACTGGCACTACCCCATATTCTCTCATTTATGGCACAAATGCTATCTTTCCGATTGAAGTAGAGATCCCATCAGTTCATATCTCTCTGAAGAATTTAATCAGTGATGAAGATACTCGAGTCGCACGGTTAAGTTAGCTTGAGCTCTTGGATGAGAAATGCATCAAGGCTTATAATCATCTCCAAGTGTATCAACACCATATTAGGAGAAATTACAACAAGAAGATCCATCCCTACCAATTCAACATTGTTGATCTATTCCTAAAAGAGAATCAATACACCCAACATGATTGAGAAAAGAAAGGAAAGTTTGAAGCAAACTAGTTGGGTCCACACATAGTCACTGCAAAATATGGTTTTGGAGCATATCATCTTCTAACACCTAAGAGGGAACCGTTGGAAGAGCCTATCAACATCATGCACCTAAAATGGTTCTACACCTAGGTCAAATGGGATATACTACTTCAAAAAATACCAAAAAAAGGTAAAAAATCAACAAAAATACAAAAAAGTCCAAAAATAGTAAAGAGAAATAACCTATCCTATGGTGAAAACCACTCTTGGTGCACCTTGGATAAGTACGTTTGGTGAAATCCTAGCAATAGGCACCATTTGTAAAGGGATTAATCATTATGTACATTGCATCATATTTTCCTTTATGCTTCTATCTGTCATATTTGCATCTTTCATCCTTATATCCTATCGTGCCCATCCTCCCATCGATATCCTACCTATCTGTCACTTGGCATATTTTGATTGAGCATTAGACGATATAGATTGGCTATCCTAAATCCTTGGATTTTATCCTGAAATTAAACTTTTTGTCACCTATATATTAGTGTTGTATGTTAGTCGTGTGTCCCTATCTAGGGTTCTTCATCGTGTTGGTCATCATTAGGTCTCATATCATCTTCCATCCATTTTTCCAAACTACATTTCCTTTGCGCTTTCACGTAGGTAAGGCTAATCATTTGATTAGCCCTCGAGGATTTTGTTTGTCCTTTATTGTCATTCTCCATCATCCATCTAAGCCTTCATCATCCCTTTTTTTCTTTTATCCATGGTCAATCGTTTGTCTTTTATCGAACTACGAGGTCTCTACTCTTTCATGTAAGCAAGGTCATCAGTAAATGAGCCCTCGAGACCCTAGGTCTATCCTTAGGGTGTGTCTTGGTTCAGTGTCATTTCATCAACTGTGTCCCTATCTAGTTGGTTCCTGAAAATAGAATACCTTGGTATCATGAGGTTCAAATGGTTTCGAGTATCCTGAGTCATGTCGATCAACTAATCTATCATCCATCTTTGGTCTTAATAGGATGTATCCTTCCTTAAATCAGACTACATCAATCCCATCCATCTATTGATCCTATGGCAAAGGACGTTTGAAATTTATTATGATCTTTTGATGCTTTGGCCTTTTGTTTATCATTTGGGCTTCTTATTATTCCTTGTTAGGGTCACCATGATCTGACATATCATGAGATGTTTTGACTAGTTAACATAGGGTCATATCTTTATTTTTGTGTGTTCTTGTCTTCTAAGTTGTCCCATGTAGTACCCACCAAGATCCCTATGGTCTTGTGTTACATTGGGGAATCCTTTGTGCTTATAGTTATTCGAACACCTAGCCTGACCAAAGCCATCGTGGCTTTGGGGTGTTGGGGTAGCCTTCTTGTCTATTGTGTTTGTTCTATACATTTGAAACTAAACAGCCTTGGTTCTTCATACCCTGGCATATCGTGTCCTATGCTAAAGTAAAAATTAGTGCTCCTAATATGGAAAAATGGCATTAGGTTTTCATTTCATTTACCATCCCATTCAATTGCATTTCTCCCCATCCATTCTTCTTCTAGTCTAAGGTAAGTGATTTTTGGTTGTGCAAATGTTCTTCTCCCACCTATTCTTCCTATCGAGATTCCTATGGTTTTGACAAGTGCACTATCACACCCATCATCACCCATCTCACTATGAATTTCATTATCATACCTATCATTATTGACTTAGGCTCATTATCCATTGCATTATCATTTCCATTATCATCTTAAGTTGTTTATAAATTAATATAGATGTTTAGTCTAAGCATCTTAAGTTCATTTCATTATCCATTGTATTATCATTTTCATTATCATCTTAAGTTGTTTAGATTAATATAGATCTGTTAGTCTAAGCATCTTAAGTTCATTTCATTATCCATTACATTATCATTTTCATTATCATCTTAAGTTGTTTAGATTAATATAGATTTGTTAGTATAAGCACCTTAAGTTCATTTTCACTATCATTTTATGTTGTTTAGAGTTGTTATTCTAAAAATATTAGTTCATTTTTCTACATACATTACATTACATCACATTCATCACATCCATCCATAACATGATCACATATGCATACATAATATTTTTTCATCCATTGCATGATTTCATGTCACATCATACATACATAATTAACCATTATAATGCAATCACCCATACATTATTCCTCTTCCATGCATAATCCATCATCATATCATATCTCATATGCGTACATCACAAATCACAATAGCATCACCACCTGCATCACACACTTTTTGTATCATGTCCATAGCATACATCAAATCATAAATTATGTCACATCACATCCTACATCAAAAAGTGTCAATCATAATGCATCTCATTGATATCATCCACATAGACATAAACATAAATCATAATCATCATCACAATCATAACCATACACATGAGCATAATAAATATCTGCAACATCACATAATAATCACATAGCATCATCAATATCCATCACATAGTATACATATATATATCAAAAAATATAGTTTATGTCGCATAGTCCATCCAAAGTACATAATGCAAAGTCCATGAAAATCCATAATAAAAAATCATAATGAAATTCCATAGTCCATCAAAATCCATGAAATTAAGGTACAAGTGTAGGGAACCTAATAAAATATAGATGACTACTTCTGACACATCGTGGTGTCCTTAATCAAGAAATAAAAAGAAAAAAAGAAAGAATGAATGAATCAAATGTTTGCAATCCTCTACATGAAAGAATCTATAGTCTCTATCGTATAAAACATCCCCCTGCACCTGTCAAAAATTAGAATCATGTATCTCCTCCCTCTCTACCTACTGGTCCCTACATCCGACTACTGTGGGGATTCTACACTTGATCCTTGGCCATGAGGAGGGGTCTCTCTATATTGATTATACCCTTTGGTGTGAGTATCAGCTGATCGGGAGGGTGTTGGTGCCTATTTCACTACTCTAACATAGGGTGGTACCCTCTGTGCTAGATCTGGGATGACTTGATAGTATGTGAGCTTATAGTATGACACCTCAGTCCTAGCATCGACCTCTCCTGCTATGTGTGCCCTACCTGCATCCCTCTCCAAGAAATATGTGTCCCTCTGTTGAGTGATACTCCACCTCTCCTACTCCCAAGCCTCCTATTCCAGCCTCATCTACTCTAGTTGTGCCTCCAGCTGTGATATCCTCCATGCAACCTCATCTCTCACCCTGCAAAGTATGCACCTAGCCCTCTGCTACCTCTTCTTTCTCCAATAGAGCCCCTACCTCCCCAACTACCACCTCTACAAACTCTATTCTCTCCTGAGCCTCATCCCTCTCCCCTTCAACCCCCTCTAGATATCTCCTCAAATCATCTCCCTTAGTCTCTGTCTCTAATAATCTCCTCCCTGCCTCATCTGCTAGCCCCCTAAATTCTCTATCCCCATCCCACTGTGCATCCTACCGTTGTTACATCATGTCCTACAGTCTCCCCACCTTTGTATACATTCTATCTCAATCAGCCTTTGAGACTCTAAGTTTGTGCTTCACAATCTATAACCTGGCCTACACTCCTATCAACAGTACCACTAGGTCCTTTGGTGGTGGTGGTACACATGGTACCATGGCCAATGGATCCACTGCTATGGCATCTACGTCCATCACATCCTCCTCTCTCCCTACCTCCTACATCTCGACATCCCCCTCTCCCCTTCATCTACCAGCCCTCCTCCTCCTCCATGGCCTCGCCAGCTCCCTCTCATCATCTGATCCAAAACCCAAAGCACTTATGATCATGTATACTATAGTAATCCTCCCTAACCTATGTTGGGCCCACCGTGCTGAGTATCATATAGTAGTTCCTACATCCTTCTGTCCTCCCCTCCATGGCCACACCATAATTAGGACTACCACCCACATCTGGTGGGCATACTCAACTGTGATCTTCTCTCCACATATGGCCTTGGACTCCATGCTCACCTGCCTAAACATCTATGGACCTAACAAAATGTCCTGTTGTAGCCCATACTACTAGCTAACCCTATCAAGTCTATGTAACTCTATGATAAAGGGGTCTCATCCAATAAAATAACACCACGAGAATAGATACCCCCTCCATTTCCTATCATCATCCTGCCACCTTAGAAACCGTCATCCCATATAGGGTCTCCATGTAATGTCTCCACCCACAAGTCCATCTAGTCTCCAATGCCACTCCTCCAAGCTCCCTACCTCTTGGTAGTGAAAACTCCAGCCATACTCTAATCCCCACCAATAAGCTACTGGTAGTGTCTCATCTTGAGCTCTTGTAATTAGTATATTTGGTCATGCCACCCAGATGTGCTCCCAAGCCCATACCTGGAGTAGTGTGACATGTGTGATACTCAGCACTCATCTATAATAGACCATGTGTATATCCTGATACAACTATGCCAATACACAAGCTCCCCATTAAAAAAATCCCTCTCGCCTCTCCACAATGTTCCTAACAACCTCAATCATCTTGAGGCTGAAAAATTGACCACTCCTATCAGGAAGGAGGATCCCCACTGATAAGTTTGCATAGGTACAGAGGTAATGTTGCCATCTCTATCCCCAAGCATGTGTCAATATCTAACTACTTCTCTCAAATGGGAAGGTTGACTGGTCCAAATATTGCTAGTACACTCCTCTCCATTTGAGCTCCAAAACTCCATCAATGCCAACATATGAATTAGGCCCACCTGATCTAGTGTCACATGATCCTTAGCGATCATCGCCTCCAGAGTCATCTCCAACATGGTTGAGTGTCTCTCCCATGTTCTCAGAGTTTTGAAACTCTACATCCACTCCAACCATCCTATTAGATTTCTAACACTTGATTGCTCTCTTCTTTCTTTTTCATCCCTACCTTGGTTTGACAAGTTCGCCTCTGTATAAGGCAGGTTCGCCCATTCCCTTGTCTAGCGAGTTCACCTATTGAGCATTCACATTCACCCTTGTGGTTTCTTTTAGCAAGTTCACTTGTTCTACAAGTGAACCCACCCCTTTCTTATTCAAGCATGGATTCTCCCTTTTCATCCCCAATGGTGAACTCGCATTCACCCCTTCTTTTCCAAAGGCAAGTGTGCACTCAACCTTGTGCCTTTTCTTCCTGATTGGAGAATTGGTATTTTCTTATTCCAATTTTGGGTAGAGTCGCATCTACCTATTCCCCTTTTGGGCAGACTCGTGTTTGCATTTTCCCTCTTTTGGGAGAATTTTTATTCACCCTTTCCCCCAACAGGTGAAATCGCATCCACCTATCCCCTAACTAACTCGCCCTATGTTGTGCAAATTTTCCCTTGCCAGAGAGAGGTGATTTCACAATTTCCCCTCTCCCAATGTATCCGCCCCTATGGCATACATGTCTGCCTCTTCCCTTGTCTGGTGAATACACTTGGGTGGAAGGGAGAATCTATGCTTTTGTGGTGAATTCATATGACCTAGCTACCCACTCGAAATTAAAACATGTGTGTAAATTTAAATCAAATCACAAACCACAGATTTAGGACCTACCTGGCGGGGTACTGCTCACTCGTATTAGTACACACGTACCTCCTCTCCTCAGTGGATCAGCTCTTCATCATCCTCCATGTCACTCATCTTATCAACAATCACTGTCACTCTCTCTCTCTTTCGTCTACAAGTGTGCAAATGAAAATTAGGTGAATAGTGAATTTTCAAATTTACTATTTATAATTTTCATTTTTGACCCTATTTAGCCTTTTAATTTTTGAGTAATTTTTATCCTTTAATTAACCTTTTTTAATTCATTTCCCCCTTTTCTTCTGAGGGCTGCTATTTGCATCTCGTATGCCTATTTTCTTTTGTTGAAGAGCCATTATTTATGGTTTTTCATGCTCAATCGTGTGGTACCTTTCATTTCTTCATATTGAGAAGTCACTTGGGGCCCCTTTTCTTCCCCATCCGCCCTCTCAAGGGGGGATATCCTACCATATTTCTCCATTCTTCTTTCCTATCTACTTTCTTGCAATATTGGGGAATTTTCTAACGTTCCTTTCTTGTCGATTGCATTTAATGTTGTCTGTACCTTTGGAAAGCAATGTATTTAAGTGATTTCAGATGATTATTATGCTATTATGCTTATTGCTTTCTGTCATCTAAGCTGAGGAGTGCATTCTCGTAAGTGATGGATTTGGATTCAAGGCATTGAGTTTGCGAATTGTGAATTTGCTGGTGATTTAGAAATTGGTGCTTTCCTATCGCTGTTCTTTGTGGATGCCATTGAACTTCATATTTGTTGTTTCTGAGATCTATTTTCGTTTCACAATGGTATGTTGTCAATTGCTTTGCTTCTAATTGATGATTACAGATAGCACTTTGAAGTTATAAAGCTTATTTGGGTTTGATTCTCTACGTTATTTGAACTTTTTCACGACTAGGGTTGCGTAGCATTGTCTAATTTGTGGTCTTCCAAGTGAGCCCCAAGCTCATCTATTCCTCTGCATTGAGAGGGGTCATGCTCAAGCGGTCATGAGTTTTCCCTAGTGGGGCTTTGGAAGTTGAAATATTTAATTTTGAGCTCGTCTGTGCTTTAATGGAAGATCTGTGGGGTTTAACTTAGGGCATCACCATTTATCTCTAGTATGTTCTTGAATTGGCTTAGAATGCAAAGGGAATCCATAGAAAGCCTATATCAAACTTGCCCTAAGCTTAAATCTTTCAAATTCATGATCAATTTGATGTTATGAGTGAAATCATGATTTCGTGTCACAATCTGGGTATCAACCTCAATCTGGGATCTTTCGTTCCCTCAAGACAATCCGTCTCTGGCAGATTTTTCCTGATCTCCTTGGTTTTTCCAAAATTCGTTGTCATTTTTCAGAATTTCCTATACTCCGTGGATTTTCATCAACCTTGGACTTTCCCGATCTCCGTCGTTTTCACGATTTCCTTTGAGTTCCCGGAATCTGCATTGCTTTCATAATTTTACCTTATCCACGGATTTCCGTCGACTCTAGATTTTCCCGAAGTCCTTGGTTCCCTATTTTTTCCAGATTTGCAAAGTATCTCTACCTTCGCGAAAATCTGTTTCTAGCGGATTTTCCTGAAATTTGGTGAAATGTAAGGAAATGTGGAATAGCATGATTTATTAATGACTTATGATGCATTTTATGTTTTATTCATGCTATCTTATGATCTCCTATGTGGTTTATTGATGGATAATGATTATATTTAATTGTTAGTAGGTGTTTTATTGATTATTCCGCTGGAATCCGTCTACCCCAGAATTTCCCGAAATTCCCCCTGGCTCATATTCTACGGGTGGTCCTGGAACCCGACGTTTATCAAGATCATTTTATATGAGTTTTAATAACATCTTGATTGTATGACACTTATTCTAATGATGTTTTATGGATTAACCTTCCCTTTCCTGTGGTTTTTATTATGATTTCCATGTTGAGTGTAGGCTGAATCTAGCAAGCCAGCAGCTGGGTCTTCAATGTCTGATGCAGAATAGATCAAGATGGAAATTAAGAGCAAGATCCCTCAGAGTAAGATTACATCAGTCTGGTCAGAGGAGACTCATACAAATGTTGGCATCTGGGACTATGAGGAATTTAAAGGAAGAATGGCAGTAGAGGATTCTCCTTTGGTGGCTAGAAGGATGATGGAATCGGGATTGTCAAATGTCGCTAGTTTCCCTTCTACAGTGCAGTGTTATGAGCTGGTCCTCGAGTGTGCCAAGCACTATGATTAGGACACATAGAGAATAATTGGTCCTCAAGGGAGAGTGGTAGCAAATCTCAACCCTATTTTCATTGCTCAAACTTTTGATATGCCAGATAGGTCTCATGTGGTGGGATTCAATATGAAGGTAGCTCAGGAGTTCTACGATGAACAAACTATGAAGTAACAACATTTTACCAATTCCTGGTTGGAGAAGCCTAAGTCACACTACTCCAAGTTTCCTAAGCAGTTATTCAGAGCAAAGTTTAAGGAGTATTATGATGCCATCACCCTTCTCAGTAGGGTGGTTGGATTGAAGAATCCTAGCATGTTTGCGAATTGGATGTGCCATGTGATTGTGAGGATGGAGCAAGAGAAGATTAACCACCATTGGGCAGGGGTCATTAGCGAAGTGATTCACAAATAGTTGTATAATGTGTTGCAAACAAAGTCCTTCACAATGACCTCATATTTGGTCTACGTGCTCGCAAGATTCCACCCCTATAAGGGATTGAGTACAAGGGGCACCTTTGGACAGGATATTATCTACGAGGTTTACCCCTAGTTGTATCTAGGAAGCTCGAGCTATAGGAGGGTAAATGATGCATTCACCATGCATATCACTAGATTGCTTCAAGGTGTAGAGCATGTTAGGATTTTAGATTCAACAAAAGAACTGATCAAGAAATATGGGGCATGGTTTATTTAGTTCCCAACTTTCTCCTACATTTGGATTGATGGCTGTCAGAGAGCTCCATACAAACTTCCAAGATACCCTACTGATCACATTCTACTATTGGAGGTTACTAGGCAGATCTGTGACTTTGATGCCATTGCCAAGAGGGACAAGCATAAGACTGGATTTGGTGGAGACTTCCCCTTGAGGATTGGTACTAGAGAGGCTTGTCCTTCCATTGGTTGTACCCAAGCTTCAGAAGAAGAAATGAGTACTCTTGGCTTGTCTTTCCACTCCAAGAGCTCTAGGTTTGATATCACAGGAGAATCCCAAAAGAAAGCTAGCAAAGAGTATAGCCATAAGGTAGATTTGGAAGATTACTGGGCCAACTACAGTGATGAATTTGAGGTCAGAAAGAAGAATTTTTCTCGCCTTCCAGTTGAATCAGTCTGACTATACAATGTGAAGGAAATCCTCGACCAACTTGATGATGATGGAAAATTGATCCAAGATCATGCTTATGAGGCCATAAAGGATAGAACAATTGGTGATGTGGATTGGTTGGAAGAGAAAAATACAGAATTAAAACAACTGGTGGATCCAGTGTTCAAATTTACTAGGATGTGGCTAAAGCATAAGCTATGGGAGTTGGAAAATGATGGTGTACAGTGCACCTATGCACTAATGGGAGATTTGGATCCTCACTCCACCTCTAAAGAATCTACCGAGCAGGATCCTAAGGGAAAGGGTAAGTTGGATTCTCCCTTAAAAATCAAGATAAAAGGTGTACAAGAAACAGAAGCCCAGGAAGCAGAAAAATAGAGAAAGCCAAAGGCAAAGAAGAGGACAAGCACTAAGAAGTCTAAGCAGAAAGAAACTGAAGGGAAAAATCCTGAGGCTGATGATCCTATACCCAAAAGGAGGAGAATCATAAAATTTTTAGAGAAGGTGAGCTCCAAGGTAGGAGGGGAAGAAGTTACCCCACCAGTGGTAAATGTTGAAAGTTCAGAGGAGAAGGCTAAGGTGTATCCAAGGAGGTCTAGGACTCCTCCTAAGGATAGTGTGCCTAAGGAAGATCTCCCTGTAGTGGTTTCTCATGAGGAGCAACATGATGATGTGCCTTCTGCTCATGGGGCTCAAGGTTAACTAGGTGAGTCAGAAAATGTTGAAGATCATCTAGATACTGAACAAGAGGAGTTTCATGAGGGTGATCTACATAGTGCAGAGGTAGAAATTGAAAAGGTAATGCGGTCTCCTTTGGTGGCCTATGCGGAGTCACCTATTGGAACTAAAGAGGTTAGGACACCTCCAAAGGAGGAGGAAACATTGAAGGATCCATCACCTACACAAGAAGAACATGCTGAAGAGAAGGAAGCAAGACAGACGAGACTCCTGAGAAATAGAATGTGAGTGAGGAAGCACCTAAAGGTCAAAAAAATGAGGAAAAATAGGTTGAGGTGCAATTGGAATCCACTGTCCCTCATTGGTTGGACAAGGAGATAAAGAGAAAACAAGTTGTTGTGGAAGATAGTCCACCGAATTAGGATGCTCTACTAGTCAAAGTTGGAAAAGATAAAGGTAAAACTAAGGCTAGGGTGATTTCAAGGATTGAAAGGGATGAAGCTCATAAATTATTTGTTCAAATTTTCATGCCTACTTCAGATAAAAAAAGAGATGATGTGGCTGGAAAGGATTACAATGTTCAGACTTTCAATCTTGGGCCTTCATCCATTGAGTAGGATATTGAGGATTATGATGGGTCTAGTGTAGTCATCTTGGGTAGATTGAAAAAGGAAATAAAGACCAAGGAAGAGCTAAAGAAAGAAAATGAGAATCTCAGGAAATGCTTGGAGGATTTGATGAAGCCCTTATAGTCTATTAACCCCTCAATTTCTGCTACAAAGCCTTTACCTCAGGAGACCATTACTGAGCTTGAAAAGATGAAAGCTTCCACTCTTGCCATTGCAAATTTGTTGCAGGGGGTGTGAACCAAGGGTAATGAGGCTATCAAGGAGATTTTGTAGAGTGGAAAGGATGCTATCAGGGCAATTGATTGGTTGAAGGCGGTGTTGGCACAGGATAGGGAAGATACAGATCTTTTGCTACATAAAACTAGAACTATCATGGAGTACACTAGGGAAAAGCTAGTAAGTGATCAAATTCTTCCTTCCTCCATAGCTTTTGAGCCTTGGGAGTGGTTTGAAGCATTGCAGATTGGGCATAATGTTTTGAAGAAGATCTACAAACAAAGGAGGCAGATTGATGATACCCTAGCTGGTGTGTGTAGTGGGTCCATTTCCTTTTTTGAGATTATGATAGGAAGAAGGAAGATTGCTCCCAAATATCTAAGTTTGGAATAGTTGAGGAAGTGGTGGCATGATGTGTATGCCCCAATTAATGATGATTCCATTTCTAAGCACCAGTTGGATGATGCGACCACATACATTTTTGTCATTGATAAATACCTAACCTCTAGGGTTGATTGGGATAAGTTGGTAAAACAGTCAAGGGAAGAAATTGCATCAATTGAGAGGTGACTTAGGGTTTTTCCTTTGCTACCTATGGCCGACTTAGATGGGGTGCTTTTGAAAGTTCATGAAATACTGGATCAAAATAGGACAAAGGGGAAGGCAGTTAATGATTGGCTACATTGAGATTTGTGCTTCCCTATTATTTTGCCATGCATTGGTCTGAGCTACATTGGAGATCCCAAGCTGACCTAGATGAAGTTCATGCATTTAATGCGTATTTTATTATTTTGAGTTTCTCTTGGCCGACTTGTTGGGCCTTGTTATTATTGTAAAATCTTATCTAGGCTGACATGTTTTGGGGGTTGTATAAATTGGGAATTTTGCCTCGTTTGTAAGGGTTAAGAAGTTTTAGACATAGACACATAGAGAGATAATTAGAAGCGAATTAAGTAGAGCTAGTGTTAGCAAGTAGTTGTTCTCAAGCAAATATTGTAACAGAAAGCTAGAATTGTTGCTACAGTGGACAATTTGATGCAAGTAATGACATTGTGATTTAGTTCCCTACTTGTGTTTTTTTTATCTTGCTTGGTTCTTGTCCTTGTATCTTTAGAATTTCTTTGAGGAGGTTAATATTTAGATTAGATTTGATTTAATAGTGTTCATGATTTGATATTTGAAGTGTTGCAACAATCCCTGGTCCATACTTTTCGCAACCAACTGATTGTTAGTTGCTTTCCAAAGTTAGCCTAGACTTTATATTCATTATGCTTAGTTCAATTGTGACGGTTTATTCATTTCAATTGTAATAGGGTTGTTTGAATGAATTTTCATGATTTGAAAATCCTAACACCTTAGAAGATTGCACTGTTTCTATAAGATTGCATATTTATCTGAGTCAAGTAGAGATTAGTTTTGAGGGATTTGTCCATTTCGAGTGTTGGTTTTTTGCATTGGTAATCTTAGGTTTGGCACTAAGTTCAAAAATCTCTTTGAAACCCTTATCTTTTTCTATTTCTTTGATTATTGGGTTAAATTTAGGATTGAAGTATCATCATATTGTTAGATCTGATAAATTGAGATTCAATATTTTGCTTGTAGTAAGGTCCCATTGTGATTACTAGTATTTTCCCATTATCATTGAGTTGTTTATGCATTTTCAAGACCTTACATTAGAGACCTTGGGGTTATCTCTTGAGGCTTGCTGATAGAGATTTACCTTTCAAGTGAGATAGTATACTATATTTTGTCTAAGTTGTTACTGTGCAAAAAACACCATCAACAGATTGGCACTAGATGAAGGGCCTGAATAAGTAAGCTGGATCGTTTTTTGAATGCCATCTCTCCTGAGAGATTCAGAAGAAGAACAAGATCTACTGCAAGAGAGGAGGAATTTCAGGAATTACTAGACCCCACTAGGTCTAGAAGGACCAATAGAGGGGGAGAATCATCATCATCCCATCCACCTCCCACATCGCCATTATCCCCATCTTCTTCAGGTTCATATAAGTCTGAGGGAATTCCCGGTCCACAGCCGCAGCTAGATATAAATCAACCATTACCACCCCCACCTGCACCATTGGCTTTCCTAGCAACCAACCCATCTCCATTGAGTTTTGTTGTTTACAATGTTATGCCCAAAAACCCTTAACACTTCTATTCAAAATTTCATGTCAATGATCCAAATAGAACCGTTGAGGAACACATCAGGATCTTTCAGACTGGCCTTAAGTATAGAAGATAAACCATGAGGATGTAGCTTGTAGACTCTTTCCTTATTCACTGGGGGAAGATGCATTCTATTGGTACAACCATTTGCCTGCTGGGTCTATTGAGCATTGGACTGAGCTAGAGGTTGCCTTTTTGCAGAAGTTTTGAATTCTTATTAGTTCCAGTGAGCTCTACCATCAATTCACTAATGTTAAAAGGGAGGTCAATGAGCCTATTGGATCTTTCAACAATAGGTTTCATTGTGCTTATACCAAGCTATAGGCCCCCTATGTTGTTGATGAGCCTACTGCCTTAGAAGTTTATTATGAGGGACTTGATAGTCTGACAACTACCTTTATGAAGTGGAGTAATAACCCTCCTACTAGTCTACTTGACCCATATGCAGAGGCTGTGAAAGTTAGCACTAATCTAAGGCAACATCTATTTGGGCCTTTACCCTCATTAGGACCCGTTGCTCACCCTGGACAAGTTCCAGCTCTTAACCAGGCTTTGGCAAACCATACTCCAATCATAAATTGAGTACCTCAATTGCCTCTTGTCCCTCATCCAGGACCTCATGTGGGACAGGTATTATCCACAATTAGTTACCCTCAGCAAAATGTGAATAAACCTCTGCATACCCAACCTCAGGGTAGCTATCCTTCATACCTATAGAATTTTGAAGTTTTGAATCAATCACTGAATGCCAATGCCACAGTAGGATATTCCCAGAATAATGTGAATCAGCCTCCATACAGTAATCCTGACAAGGAGAGACTGGATGAATTGTCTAAACAAATAAAAAAGCTAAATATGGAGGTGACTTACTTGAGGAATCAGAACAATTAGTTGCAAGCTGCTCAGAGAAATATGCAGTCTAATCAGAATAGAGAGAATCCACAAGGAAAACACTTTGATAGAGGGCAACGTCATGAAAGAGGATACAATAATGAAAGAGGATATATCCAAGACAGAGGTTACAACAATGACAGAGGGTATAATAATGACAAAAGATAGAACTATGATAAAGGGAAATCCTCAGGTCAGAACTTTGGGCAAAGTGGCATATAAGGATTCGATAGGAGGCAGCCATCAGGACATAACAGGACTTCGAACTCAGGGCCCAACAATGGAGGAGTCCCCACCCCACTAGATCAACTAGTCAATCAACTTGTTAATCAGTCTTTCAATCAGCTAGTTAATCAAGAGAAGCCTCCTAGCAGTGTATATCTAGTTGAGACTGCTTTGTCAGGATGGTGTAGGCTCCACAAAACGAGTCAACATTCTGAGCTAGATTGTCAAGAATTCCAAACAGCAGCCTCAATATTTTTAGTACGAAGTAGAGAACAATGCAGGTAGTCAAGAAATAGTACCATCTAATCCTTATGATTTACCAGTATTGGTGCTAAATCATGCTCCTTTTCCACAAAGTAAGGAGAATGTACCTGAAGAGGAATCTGACCTGTTGAATGAGGAGACAAACTAGGTATGCAATGGGGATGAAATGACACAGTTATTTTATGAGAATCCAGTGAATGATAATGGTCCCAGAGATGAAGAGGAGGCTTATGTTGAAGAAGTACAGACCTTCCAGAGACCTGTCAAGAATTATGACTTGAGGGAATTGCCACATAGACGCCCACAGGCTGGAGGCCCCTTCACTACATCCATTCCACCAAACAATTTCAACACACCTCCAGACCCTAATGCTAGCAATAATCCATCACTGTCTTAGGTGTCCAAGCAATATTTATCTCAAGATCCAGGACATGCTGATGTGACAAAAGGGAGGAATGCTGATGCAAACAAAGACAGAGTGATTGAACACCCAAAAGCTACTCCTGGTGATCTGAGTGAGGAACAATTGGCCTTGTATGTTGCTGAGGAACTTAGAAAATTAAAGGTAAGCCTATCTACATTTGAGTTACTAAGAGTTCCAACTATTAGGAATGCAGTCTTAGGGACTTACAATGAAAATTCAATGTCACAAGATAAATCAGTTGGCGAGAGTGTCAATAGGGCATCTAGTTCTCAATCAGTAGGATGATACAATCAAACTCATAATCAAGTCCATATGCCCCTTGGGGATACTAGGAAGGAAAAATCTCAAGTTGCTCAAGTAGATACTCCCTTAACTCTGTTTTAAGGGAAAATAGACACACCTCCATTCTTGATTTCTGTTCGAATAATTGGTAAGAATTTGCATAATTGTTTGTTGGATTCTGGTGCCTCAACCAATGTTATGCCTTTTGGTGTATGTAGAGCTATGGGTATTACTCCTGCCAACTCACAAAAGAAAGTCACACAATTGGATAGGACTAAAGTCAATTTTGTAGGAGAGTTAAATATGATTCATATACAGATTGCTTCTAATCGCAGGATTCAACAGGTTATCAATATACAAGTGGCTGACATACCTGATGCTTATGGCCTAATCCTAGGAAGAGACTTTACCAAGGCCTTGAATGGGTATGTTTTGACTCACCACTCCCATATGTGTCTTCCCTAGAAGGGAGTACCAAACCAGATTAGAATTGAAAGAGAAACCAGAATGAAGTACATGATTATAGAATATTAGAAAACTTCTAATGAAATTTTGGTATCAAAAGTAAGTATGGGTAACTATATGCTTGCTGCTCCTCTTGAAGAGCCAGATATGGAGGAAGTTCTTATGTTCCACATAGCACCTGTTGACCTTACAGTAGAATCCAGTAGTACTAAAGTCCTAATCGAACTAGATGAAAATGATAATGATCTGGAAGATAGTCAGCTTGGTTTGCTAGACAATTTTTAAGAGTTCATTCAGAAGTGCATTCAAGATCAAGTATAGTTAGGAAGAGGAATGAACTTTGGGGAATTACTCTTTCCCAATTGGTGTAGGGTACATAATGCCTCTCATTTAGAATTAGACTATTGCTTATGTCAGGCTACAGTGGAAAAAGTACAGAAACGTATCAACCCCACTCCTGCAGCCAAAATTGATATCCAGAATGTTCAAGAAGATCCCAAAGGGAAAAGAGTAATGCCTTCTGAAGAGCCATCCAGTAGTAATAGTGCAAGTGAAAAAGTAGGAAAGATTACAGGTACTGGTTGTTGGAATTTAAGATTCAATGGGTCCAAATCAAAGAATGGAGCTGGGGCAGGTTTCAAGCTAATTAGCCTAAGAGGTAAGACATTTTTTGCTGCTCATAGAATTCAATTTCATTGTACAAATAATGTAGTGGAATATGAAGCTTTGGTGCATGGACTGTTAATGGAATTGAAGAAAAAAGTTAAGATCTTGCAATTTTTTGGAGATTCAAAGTTAGTAGTCAAGCAAGTTAGGAGATAATACTCTTGTCATGACAGGAGAATGACCAAATATAGACATAGAGTGTGGGACCTCATTGAAGGATTTGATGCCTTCAACATTCAATTGATTCCATGAAATAAGAACCAGACAACTAATTCTCTTGCTCGGGCAACTAGTACCTTGCAGCCTCTGTCTCTTTCTAGACTAAAGAAGTTTACTGTGGAGCTGACTCCAGTACCCTTAGTACCTGATAATATCACCAACTTCCAGGTATTTGAAGATGACAAACATATCTTAGATTTCATTACTAGTACTGATGTCTTTGCTTCTCAAGTCATTGATGAAACTGAGCTCCAAGAAGCAGAGACAGACTTGGAAGGGGTAATTAATCTAAAGACCAACACAATTCCCAGGAGAATGGTGCAATTAGAAAGAATCTTTGATCTGGACAAGGTTAGGGATCAGTAACAGGATACCAGGAAAGAGTCCATCAATGGACAATGTGACAAATATAATATGGGGTCCCAGGATGATGTCAAAAATGTCTTTATTGGTAAAGTATGCACTCCTGAAGAAAGGAAAGGTATCATCGATGCACTACATAGATATCCAAATGTGATAGCTTGGAGTTATGAAGACTTAAAGACTTATGATACATCAATCATAACCCATACTATTCCTCTCAATCCAGGAATAAAGCCTTTCAGATAGAGGCAAAGGCCCATCAATGCTTTACTAGAACCCATAATATAGAAGAAAGTGCAAAAACTGTTGTCTGCAAGAATAATATTTCCAATTAGACACTCTACTTGGGTTGCAAACCTGGTCCCAGTGCAAAAGAAAAATGGAAAAATCAAGCTATGTGTAGATTTTAGGAACCTAAATAGACCATCAAATAAAGATAATTATCCTGTACCCTCACTGGATGAAGTGTTCTAGATTGTCAATGGATCTCAGATGATGTCCTTCCTGGACGGTTATTCAGGGTACAACCAGGTCATGGTACAGTATGAAGATAGGCACAAGACTGCTTTTACCACCAAGTGGGGCACTTTTTCCTACAGAAGGATGCCCTTTGGCTTGATTAATGTTGGAGCCACATTTCAAAGAGCCATGGACATTACCTTTAAGGACATAAGTGGTAAGTGCATAATCATTTATATGGATGATCTAACAGTTTTTTTCAAGAAGAGAGGTGATCATATCTCAGATTTGTGCAAAGTTTTTCAAAAATGTAGAGAGTTTGGTATATCACTCAATCCAAAGAAATACATCTTTGGAGTTACAGAAGGTAAATTGTTAGGGCATGTTCTCTCTGAGAAAGGAATTGCAATCGATCTAGAGCGCATAGAAGCCATTCTTAAGATTCCATCACCTGCTAGTAAGAAAGAAATGAAATCATTCTTTGGTAAGATCAACTTTGTGAGAAAGTTCATCACTGGATTTGCGGAAATAGTTAAACCACTAAATGCAATGTTGAAGCAAGAGGCCAAAGTTGAATGGAATGCAGAGGTGAAAGAAGCATTTGCAGAGATAAAGAGGGCTATTGTCGAAGCTCCTGTTTTGGTAAGTCCAGACTATGCTAAGCCATTCTATATATATTTGTTTGCCTCTAATCATTCCTGTGCTGCTATGTTAACTCAAAAGTTAGATCAAGGGAATGAGGATCCCATAGCATTCATGAGATCACCATTGAAGGATGTAGAGCTGAGATACCCAAGTGTGGAAAAGTAGGCCTATGCCTTAGTCAGAGCTATAAATAAATTTAGGCATTATATCCTCAGAAACAAAATCTTTGCTATAGTTCATGATCCTGCAGTTAAGTTGTTATTGATGTAGAATGAGCTGGGAGAATGCAGAGCCAAGTGGGTAACTATGTTACAAGAGTATGATATGGAAATTCAACCCATGAAGCTGGTAAGAGGGCAAGGGCTTACACAGACAATGGCAGAAACAGGCCTTGATCTTACAGCTCAGAGTTATAATTTAGAGGATGTTTCTCCTGGAGAGTGGTATGATGATATTGTTCATTACCTCCTGACTTAGAGATTCCCTGATCATCTTAATTCAGTACAAAGAAGGGAATTGCACTTAACGAGTGATAGTTTCATGTTGAAAGGAGCTGTCCTATACAAGAAAAATCATGAGGGTGTTTATTTGAGGTGCCTAGGAAAGGCAGAATCTGAAAGAGTGATGTTGGAATTTCATGACAGATATGGTATAGGCCATGGATCAACACCTTCTACAGCAAACCATATTTTGAGAGCTGGTTACTATTGGCCTACACTATTTAAGGATACACACAACCACGTTTGAACTTGTCATGTGTGTCAGATTGTGGCAACCAGAGAGAAGTATGCAGCACTCCCACTCTAGCTGGTCTTCGAGGTAAAACCTTTTGCACAGTGGGGGATGGACTTCATAGGTTTGATCAATCTGCCTTCCTCTGTAGGACACAAGTATATCCCTACCGTCACTAATTATTTTACAAGATGGACTGAAGCCCTTGCTTGCAAGCAATGTACTTCAGACGTAGTTATTAAATTCATCGAATCAGATATCATTAATCATTTTGGATGTCCTATGTCATTGGTTTGTGATAATAGTCCTACATTTTCATCGTAAATTTTCTAATTGGGCTTTTGACCATGGAATTATCATTAAGTTTGCATCAACTATTACCCTTAGGGTAATGGGTTAGCTAAGTCATCCAACAAAAATCTTCTGACTGTTATCCACAAACTGTTAGAAAGGAACCCAAAGGATTGGTACATCCAACTTAGATTTTCTCTTTGGGCAGATCATACCAGGCATAAAACTTCCATAGGAATATCACCTTATCACCTAGTTTATGGATTAGAACCTGTGTTTCCAATTCAATTAAAGATCCCCACCTTGCAGTTCATTAATGAATACTATGATGAGGGGGAAAGGCGTGAGGCCAGACTTGCTGAATTGTTACACCTTGAGGAAAAAAGAGATTAAGCCCTAGAAAATTTTGCTAAACATCAGGGGGTTGTCAAGAGATGGTTTGATAAAAGAGCCAAGGTTAAAGCTTTTAGGATTTCTGACTTGGTTCTTTACTGGGATAAAGCCCATGACCGTAAGGGAGAGCATGGAAAATTTGATAAACTTTGGCTTGGTCCTTACCAGATTTCATAAATTCTAGGAGATAATGCTTTCCATTTGAAAACTTTCACCGGAGAGGATATCCCACTGCCTATCAATAGGTAGTATCTAAAGCATTATTTTCAGTCTTGAGCTGTTTTCAGCTCTTGTCTTGTATATAGTTAGATTAAGTTTCCCTTTATGCTTTGCTTTTGTTTGTTTTGGTTAGTATAGGTTTTCTCTTATTTTGTTTTGCTTTTCTTGCTTTGCTCTTGCTTTAGAGGTTTCTCTATTTTTTCCTGGATGTGTTGCACCTACATGGAAAATATATCATTATCTAGAATTGTTCTAAGTGTTTCATTGGAGGACTTTAGTCTTGTATCTTGAAAGGATGGTTGACGTCTTTGTTATTGCCAGCAGTCCCAATGTTTGATTTATTGATGTTAGGTCACTGGTTTTGATTTGAATTTGAAGTATTCTAAAAAAAAAAATCGCTCATATATCTTAAGAATCCTAATGTTACTATAAGAATCCTTGTAATGTTTTGTTAGGTGAAAAATCTTATTTCTGCTTTAGCGCCACTATGGTTCTCAGCCCTGAGTGTGAACTTTGTTGTTCATAGGTTGAAATGAAAAGTGACACAGAAAGAATATTACAAGAAAAAGTGAAATGTTGAAAATTAAAAGAATGAATTCAACTTATCAGGGGTATATGAATATCTCTATCGGGGCTATAAACGCCTGGCTGGAAATAGAGCTATGTTCAGGAGAGTCACATCGATAACCTCATTAGGGCTATAGATGCCTGACTGGCAGCAACGACCTATCCAGATTGCTTTTGAAGTTAGAATCCTTACGTAGTCTGACTTGACTGAGCTTGGTTTATGCAGTAGCTTAAGGAGGGAAATGAACTCATATGCACACACTTGGATTTTTAGTTTATGAAAGGTTCGATCTATCCTTTGGTTCTGATTCTTTAAATCTTTTCATTCTGACTTGTTTGTTTGATGGTGAGATTGAAACCAGAGATTTTGGGTTCTCAATTCCTATTCATCATCAAATGCTCTGGAGCATTTTTTCCAGCAGAAGTTGCCATTTGTTGTGCAGTTTTCACACACATGCCCTGCTGAAGGTAGGGACCCTCTTTCACTTTGGTTTTGGTCTCCTGGCCCTTTCATTTTGAGGTTTCATCTTACTTTGGCATGCGTTTAAATGTTATTTTGATTGCCTAAGTGATCCCCCTAAGTTATTCATTGAAAATCTTTGATTTTGAGCTGTTTTCAGGTTTTTGCCCTGGTTCGGGACTTTCCACCCTAGGCAGATTTTCCCAGATCCTATTTGGACTCCGGCTATGCGCTATCATTCAGAGATTTTCAGTCTTCACGGATTTCCGCATGGGCTAGATTTTTCTAAATTTTGTCCTGTTGTCGGGCTTCTGGGTTCTTTGACTGTCTTGTCGATTCAATTTAATGTTGTCTGTACCTTTGGAAAGTGATGTATTTAAGTGATTTCAGATGATTATTATGCTATTATGCTTATTGCTTGCCATCATCTAAGTTGAGGAGTGCATTCTTGTGAGTACTGGATTTGGATTCAAGGCATCGAGTTTGCGAATTGTTAGTTTGCTGGTGATTTCTTTGGTGCTTTCCTGTCCCTATTCTTTGTGGATGCCATTGAACTTCGTATTTTTTGTTTCTAAGATCTATTTTCATCTCACAATGGTATGTTTTCAATTTCCTTGCTTCTAATTGATGATTATAGATAGCTCTTTGAAGTTATAAAGCTTATTTGGGTTTGATTATCTGCATTATTTAAACTTTTTCACGACTAGGGTTGCGTAGCATTGTCTAATTTGTGGTCTTCCAAGCGAGCCCCGAGCTCATCTATTCCTCTGCATTGAGAGGAGTCATGATCAAGCGGTCGTGATTTTTCCCTAGTGGGGATTTGGCAGTTGAAATATTTAATTCTAAGCTCGTATGTGCTTTAATGGCAGATCTGTGGGGTTTAACTTAGGGCATTGCCATTTATCTCTAGTATGTTCTCAAATTGGCTTAGAATGCAAAGGGAATCCATATAAAGCCTATATCAAACTTTCCCTAAGCTTAAATCTTTGACATTCATGATCAATTTGAAGTTATGAGTGAAATCATGATTTCGTGTCACAATCCGGGTTTCAGCCTCAATATGGGATCTTTTGTTCCCTTGGGACAATTCGTCTCTGGCGGATTTTTAGTGATCTCCTTGGTTTTTTCTGAAATCTGCTGTCATTTTCAGAATTTCATATACTCCATGGATTTTCGTCAACCCTAGATTTTCCCGATTTCCTTTGAGTTCCAAAAATCTGCATTGCTTTCAGAATTTTACCTTATCCATAGATTTTTGTTGACTCTGAATTTTCTTGAAGTCCTTGGTTCCCTATTTTTCCTGATTTTCAAAGTGTCTCTACCTTCGTGGAAATCCATCTTTGGCGGATTTTCACAAAATTTGGTGAAATGTAAGGAAATGTGGAATAGCATTATTTATTAATGATTTATGATTCATTTTATGTTTTATTTATGCTATCTTACGATATCCTATGTGGTTTATTGATGGATAATGATTATATTTAATTGTTAGTAGGTGTTTTATTGATTATTCTGTTGGAATCCGTCTACCCTGGAATTTCCCGAAATTCACCCTGGCTCAGATTCTGCGGGACGTCCTAGAACCCGAAGTTTATCAAGATCATTTTATATGAGTTTTAATAACATCTTGATTGTATGAGGCTTATTCTAATGATGTTTTATGGATTAACCTTCCCTTTCCTATGGTTTTTATTATGATTTCCATGTTGAGTGTAGACCGAATCTAGCAAGGCAACATCTAGGTCTTCAATGCTTGATGCAGAAAAGATCAAGATGGATATTAAGAGAAAGATCCCTGAGAGTAATATTACATTGTTCTTGTCAGAGGTGACTGATACAAATGTTGGCCTCTAGGACTATGAGGAATTTAAAGGAAGAATGGCAGCAAAGGATTCTCCATTAGTGGCTAGAAGGATGATGGAATCAGGATTGTCACATGTTGTTGGTTTCCCTTCTACAGTGCAGTGTTATGAGCTGGTCCTCAAGTGTGCCAGGCACTATGATCAGGACACATAGAAAATAATTGGTCCTCAAGGGAGAGTGGTAGCAAATCTCAACCCTATTTTCATTGCTCAAACTTTTGATATGCCATATAGGTCTCATGTGGTGGGATTCAACATGAAGGCAGCTCAGGAGTTCTACGATGAACAAACTATGAAGTCACAATAATTTATCAATTCCTATTTGGAGAAGCCTAAGTCACACTACTCCAAGTTGCCTAAGTAGTTATTCAGAGCAAAGTTTAAGGAGTATTATGATGTCATCACCCTTCTCAGCACAGTGGTTGGATTGAAGAATTCTAGCATGTTTGAGAATTGGATGTGCCATGTGATTGTGAGTATGGAGCAAGAGAAGATTAACCACCATTGGGCAGGGGTCATTAGTGAAGTGATTCACAAACAGTTGTCCAATGTGTTGCAAACAAAGTCCTTCACAATGACCTCATATTTGGTCTACGTGCTCACAAGATTCCACCCCTACAAGGGATTGAGTACAAGGGGAACCTTTGGACAAGATATTATCTACGAGGTTTACCCCCAGTTGCATCTAGGAAGCTCGAGCTATAGGAGGGTAAATGATGCATTCACCATGCATATCACTAGATTGCTTCAAGGTGTAGAGCATGTTAGGATTTTAGATTCAACAAAATAACTGATCAAGAAATATGGGGCATGGTTTATTCAGTTCCCAAATTTCTCCTACATTCGAATTGATGGCTGCCAGAGAGCTCCATACAGACTTCCAAGATACCCTACTGATCACATTCTACTATTGGAGGTCACTAGGCAGATCTGTGACTTTGATGCCATTGTCAAGAGGGACAAGCATAAGACTGGATTTGGTGGAGACTTCCCCTTGAGGATTGGTACTGGAGAGGCTTGTCCTTCCATTGGTTCTTTCCAAGCTTCAGAAGAAGAAATGAGTACTCTTGGCTTGTCTTTCCACTCCAAGAGGTCCAGGTTTGATATCACAGGAGAATCCCAAAAGAAAGCCACCAGAGAGTATAGCCATAAGGTAGATTTGGAAGATTACTTTGCCAGCTACAGTGATGAATTTGAGGTCAAAAGGAAGAAGTTTTCTCACCTTCCAGTTGAATCAGTCCAACTATACAATGTGAAGGAAATCCCAGACCAACTTGACAATGATGGAAACTTGATCCAAGATCATGCCTATGAGGCCATAAAGGACATAACAATTGGTGATGTGGATTGGTTGGAAGAGGAAAAGATAGAATTAAAACAACTAGTGGATCCAGTTATCAAATTTACTAGGATGTGGATAAAGCATAAGCTATGGGAGTTGGAAAATGATGATGTACAATGCACCTATGCGCTAATGGGAGATTTGGATCTTCACTCCACCTCTGAAGAATCTATCGAGTAGGATCCTAAGGGAAATAGTAAGTTGGATTCTCCTTTCAAAATCAAGATAAAAGGTGTACAAGAAACAGAAGCCCAGGAAGCAAAAAAATAGAGAAAGCCAAAGGCCAAGAAGAGGACAACTGAGGCTGATGATCCTGTACCCAAAAAGAGGAGAATCATAAAATTGTCAGAGAAGGAAAGCTCCAAGGTAGGAGGGGAAGAAGTTACCCCACCAGTGGTAAATGTTGAAAGTTCATAGGAGAAGGCTAAGGTGTATACAAGTAGGTCTAGGACTCCTCCTAAGGATAGTGTGCCTAAGGCAGATCTCACTCCAATGGTTTCTCATGAGGAGCAGCATGATGATGTGCCTTCTGCTCATTGGGCTCAAGGTAAACTAGGTGAGTCAAAAAATGTTGAAGATCATCTAGATTTTAAAGGAGAGGAGTTTCATGTGGGTGATCTCCATAGTGCAGAGGCAGAAATTGAAAAGGTAATGTGGTCTCCTTTGGTGGCCTATGCGGAGTCACCTATTGGAACTGAAGAGGTTAGGTCACCTCCAAAGGAGGAGGAAACATTGAAGGATCCATCACCTGCACAAGAAGAAGAACATGCTGAAGAGAAGGAAAGCAAGACATACGAGACTCCTGAGAAACAAAATTTGAGTGAGGAAGCACCTAAAGGTCAACAAGAAGAGGAAAAATAGGCTGAGATGTAATTGAAATCCACTGTCCCTGGTTGGTTGGACAAGGTGATAAAGAGAAAACAAGTTGTTGTGGAAGATAGTCCACCGAATTGGGATGCCCTACTAGCCAAGATTGGAAAAGATAAAGGTAAAAGGAAGGCTAGGGTGATTTCAAGGATTGAAAGGGATGAAGCTCATAACTTATTTGTTCACATTTTCATGCCTACTTCAGATAAAAAAAAGAGATGATGTGGCTGGAAAGGATTACAATGTTCAAACTTTCAATCTTGGGCCTTCATCCGTTGAGTAGGATATTGAGGATTATGAGGGGTCTAGTGTAGTCATCTTGGGTAGATTGAAAAAGGAAATAAAGACCAAGGAAGAGCTAAAGAAAGAAAATGAGAATCTCAGGAAATTCTTGGAGGATTTGATGAAGCCTTTATAGTCTATTAACCCCTCAATTTCTGCTGCAAAGCCTTTACCTCAGGAGACCATTACTGAGCTTGAAAATATGAAAGCTTCCACTCTTGCCACTACAAATAGGTTGTAGGGGATGCAAACCAAGGGTAATGAGGCTATCAAGGAGATTTTTTCGACTGGAAAGGATGCTATCAGGGAAACTGATTGGTTGAAGGTGGTGTTGGCGCATGATAGGGAAGATATGGATCTTTTGCTACAGAAAACTAGAACTATCATGGAGTACACCAGGGAAAAGCTAGTAAGTGATAAAATTCTTCCTTCCTCCATATCTGTTGAGCCTTGGGAGTGGTTTGAAGCATTGTAGATTAGGCAGAAGGTTTTGAAGAAGTTCTACAAACATAGGAGGAAGATTGATGATACCCTAGCTAGTGTGTATAGTGGGTCCATTGCCTTTTTTGAGATTATGACAGGGAGATGGAAGATTGCTCCCAAATATCTAAGTTTGGAATAGTTGAGGAAGTGGTGGCATGAAGTTTATGCCCCAATTAATGATTGTTTTGTTTCTGAGCACCAGTTGGATGATGCGGCCACATACATTGTTGTCACTGATAAATACCTAACCTATAGGGTTGATTGGGATAAGTCGGTAAAATAGTCAATGGAAGAAATTGCATCAATTGAGAGGCGACTTAGTGTTTTTCCTTTGCCACCTATGGTAGACTTATATGGGGTGCTTTTGAAAGTTCATGAAATGATGGATCAGAATAAGGACAAAGGGGAAGGTAGTTAATGATTGGCTACATTGAGATTTATGCTTCCCTATTATTTTTCCATGCATTGGTCCGAGCTAAATTAGAGATCCCAGGCCGATCTGGATGAAGCTCATGCATTTAATGCATATTTTATTATTTTGAATTTCTCTTGGCTGACTTGTTGGGCCTTGTTATTATTGTAAAATCTTATCTAGGTCGACATGTTTTGGGGGTTCTATAAATTGGCCATTTTGCCTCATTTGCAAGGGTTAAGAAGTTTTAGAAATAGACATATAGAGAGATAGTTAGAAGTGAATTAAGTAGAGCAAGTGTTAGCAAGTAGTTCTCAAGAAAATATTATAACAAAAAATTGGAATTGTTGCTACATTGGATAATTTGATGCAAGTAATGAGATTGTGATTTGGTGCCCTACTTGTGTTTTTCTTATCTTGCATGGTTCTTGTCGTTCTATCTTTAGAATTGCTTTGAGGAGGTTAATATTTAGATTAGATTTGATTTAATAGTGTTCATGGTTTGATATTTGAAGTGTTGCAGCAATCCCTGGTCCATACTTTTTGCAACCAACTGATTGTTAGTTGCTTTCCAAAGTTAGCCTGGACTTTATATTCATTATGCTTAGTTCGATTGAGAGGTTTTATTCATTTCAATTGCAATAGGGTTGTTTGAATGAATGTTCATGATTTGAAAATACTAACACCTTAGAAAATTGCACTATTTCTATAAGATTGCAGATTTATTTGGGTCAAGTAGAGATTAGTTTTGAGGGATTGGTCCATTTCGAGTGTTGGTTGTTTGCATTGTTAATCTTAGGTTTGGCATTAAGTTCAGAAATTTGTTTGAAACCCTTATCTTTTTCTATTTCTTTGATTATTGGGTTAAATTTAGGATTGAAGTATCATCATATTGTCAGATCTGATAAATTGAGATTCAATATTTTGCTTGTAGTAAGGCCCCATTGTGATTACCAGCGTTTTCACATTATCACTGAGTTGTTTATGCATTGTCAAGACCTGACATTAGAGACCTTGGGTTTATCTCTTGAGGCTTGCTGATAGAGATTTACCTTTCAAGTGATATAGGATATTATATTTTGTCTAAGTTGTTGCTTTGCAGAAAACACCATCAATAGTATTTAATCAATTAATCAAATACCTTACCTTATTCATCTCTAAATTAAATAAATAGACTAATTTATTTAGTTTAGTCATTAGCCCATATGAATAAAATTAATTTTTAATTTATTTTCTTCTCTCTCCTCATGTCAACATCCTACATAATCCTCTTTAATCCAAATTAATCTAATTAATCTGTGATTAGGATGTGCACATCTCTAATCACTACTAGGGTCACATCCTCCATAATTTTCCACATGCCCCTAATCCTTCATTAGCCCATCTAGTCCTGCATTTGCACAACCTTAATCACTAATTAAGCCTAACCTAATCCTCATGCCATTTATGGAATATGTCCTTAGTCACCGTTCATTAAATTCTTTCTTCATTTGGAGAAGTCATCTCCACCATCTATGGGATTTAAAATTCCTTTTATTCTCGCTATGCATCCTAGGTGGAATTTTTAATTCTCCTTTTATTTCTCCAACACCTTGGGAGGAATAAACATAAAATTTAAAATTCCTTCTCAATCCCAAGGTCAAGTCTCCAAAATCAAGGGATATTTTAGAAGAATTTTTAATTATTCTATTGTCACATCATCCCATAATGTGGGAAGAGGAGACAAGACTCCCCTTTTCCATGTCACTCGTCACATGTCCAATTGTGATGGATTGTGAGTTCTCAACTCACCCTATCCATTGATCTCACATCCCTGAATCAATCCTAACCATCCATTTGTTTAGAGGCACTTCCCCTAAAAGTGGTGAAATTTTCCTCATTTTGGCACCACTCAATCACTCTAGCAATCACTCAAGCATACACTTAGCCATTTTCACACTATCAAGAATCCTCCATTTTTGCAGTGTCTTAGAGCCACCATCTTGCATCCAATCCAATACCCACATCCATCATTGCAACCTCCATCTCACTAGCTTCATTTTGAGCACACTTACATGCCATTTTGTCAACAAAGGAGCACATAAATCAACCATCAAAAGGGCCAACCAACTCATCAATTCAAGCAAGGTGAAAACTTATCATTTTCTTGTGTTTTGTTTGAATTCATCTTAGGCCTTATCTTGAGGTGTTGTTGGTGTTTTCCTTTTTTTATTTCATCTTGTTTTTGTATCTTTATAGTAGGGAATGCCATCTGTACATAGTAAGTTCTGTAAATATGAGATTTTTCTTAAGGAGTTGAGTGAGAGCGATTGAATTCACAAGGGTTATGCTGCAAGATTTTCTCCAGATGGAACAAGATATAAATCTCTAGGTAAAGGCTTGGAGCTTGAAATTGTATTGTAACTATGTATTTGGTTGTTTAATAATACAATGGATCTATGCTTTTGGAGGGTGGGGTTTTTTTCCTGAAAGGGTTTTCCCCACATAAATATTTGTGTTCATGTCTTACGTTCTTTCATGTTTAATGATTATGTTTATTGAATCTGTTTAGTGCATTTTTCTGAAATTGGTTGATGTTGAATGATCTAAAATTGCATGAACTTTCCTCTAAGGATTAATGGTGGGAAATAAACTATTTATGATTTCACTTTATTGCATAGTAGTACGTGCTTTTTGAGGTTCTCTGAAGAAATGAATGTTACCGATGACACTTATTGATCTTAGATGTTCATTCTAGGATGAATCAATTTCCCTTTAGAGGTTCTCTCACTTTCCTTTCTATTCATCTTTAACCTCTTCATAGCCTTATGATCAAGGTCCTCCTATATGGCTAGATTTAAACAAGATTTATCATTTAGTTATGATATTTTTTCTTGTTTGTGCTAATCTACTTACTAATAAAGATAAAGAGAGAGGAGGTATTGTTATTAGTTGGGAGTATGTCACTAATGGCTCCCATTTTGTTAATCTATAGGGCTCATGAGTTTTGGTGTAAGAAAAATATATTAACTAGATAGTCAAGATATAGGACCATTTCACACCTTGTTGCTTATGTTTAGGTCACCTTCATTTTATATATCGTTTAATATGATTTAGACACATGTCATGATCTTAGTTTTCCTTAATGTTTTATCTTTGCCTATATATCAAGGTCATCTGATTGTAGTGTAACATACAATATACATTTTTTCTATGGAACCATAATAATTATTCCATTGCGTCTCTCTCTTGTTGAAATATTTTTACTTGTGTTAGTACATTGTTGCATCTATGAGTTCTTCTATTATTCCAACATAGTATTAGAGCTTCAAATTAATAAAATAATTCTCATATTTTGAGAAATTTTAATAGAAAATTTAATGGGAGGCCTCTTAGAGGAAAATGGCCTCATCATTGAGTTTAGAAGGCTCTGAAACCTATAAATTTAAATAGGGAATGATAGAGTTTGGAGCTAAAAATCATTGAAGCCATTTTTTTATTAAAATATTGCTCAAAAAAATCATATAAGTGGATGGATGCATACAATTTCATATAGTTATTTGTTTCCATACTATATCAACCACCATTTCTATAGATATTGAATCTCATATAGAATCTTCTTCGTGTCCTTTGCTTGCATCGGTTTGGATCATCTTAGAGAGAATATGATATAGGTTGTATTTTTTTATTACTCCAATATATACAGGTTCAATTATATATTAAACACATATTCTAGTTTTAATAATGTCAAAAATTGAAATAATTTTACATTATCATTAATTTTATGTAATTTGACTATTAGTCTAGTTATGGTAAAAGTGATGTAAATGTAACTAATGGACTAACTATACTCTATGAATGATTAGGTGGATGTAGGATAGTATATTTTCCACCTCCTAGTCGAGGAGGGAGAGTATCATCAAGGAGAGGGCTACAGATTAAGATGACAAACAAGCATATCATGCCTATGAGAAAAAATATTTTCATGCATGGGGTTTTGTATGCATTTAAAAGTGTCGATCTATTGAAACAATATTTGTTATGTCAATTCATATGCAAGTATTTATGTTGAAATTAGTACTTTAATTGTTAAGAGTTGTCTTATGTCTTGGTTATGACCATTGTAGGATTTTTTCGTGATCTTATTCTCCAAGATGTTTTTTATCATCACCCTACTCTTTTTTCATTGATTGGGTAGTGTGGAGAGAAAGAAAATATATCCTCTAGTTAGGAGATTATTTTTATATGTTAGCATAATTAAAATTAAACTATAGTTGTTAAGGAGTATTTTAAATTAAAATAAATAAAAAAATTATAAATGTTTAATTCTTGTATGAGGAAATTAATAGTGGCATACTTGAAAATGAATTATATCTCCTCTTAAACTATCTCCACTTATTAGATTAACTACCTAGAAATGAGGAAAGGAAAATAATTGAGATAAAAGTGGGAATTTACTCTAGTCAATTGAAGAGAGGTGCAATTATGCCATGCATCATGGTGGAACAATAAGAGAGAAAGACATAAACATAGTTTGAGAGGATTATTTAGAAAAATTCCAACAAAAAAGGAACACTAATTATTTTTGGTAGTGATTAGGGTTTTGGAAAAGAGGAAAGATATGGAGAAGAAAATAAAATTAAAGCTAAGTAATTTTCACTAGGTGATATGGATATTTATTCTTATATTTTTCAAATTAAGGATTTTGATGAAAATTATTGTAAAAGAATTCTCTTCTTTTGGAAAATATAAACATTACTATAGAGAAAAGTTGAAATTTTCTCTTAGGAATATAAATAGGGATTTTTTAATGGTGAATCTTTACCAGTTTTTGAATAGTTCATATCGGGCAAGTTAAAATTGGTAAATATATTGCATCCGTAGGGTAGTCAAATCACCTAGATTCTAAAAATTATTGGTCTTGTAGATCATCAAATCTTATGCTTATTTGATAGCCTTATGGGAAATTCAGTGAGTGGGGGACCAATTTGCACCTCACTAATGACCTCTAGGGTTTTTATAGAAATCCAACTCTTCTTTGTTTTTTGGGGGGAAAGGTAGAAGGAAATTCAAACAAAACATAAAAAAGGTGGTGTTCCAAATATTTTACAACATTTCAAACATTAACTATTCTTTATAACTAATGTGATAGACACAAAATGTTGCAAACCCTTCATTTTTGGGAAGATAATGAGCAACAAAGGCTAGAGAAAGCATAGTGCCATCTTTCAAATCTCCCCTTGGGAAGCACCCATAAAGGTCCAATCAAACATAAGAAAAAATTTAAATATTAACAAAGATATCAAGCAACTTATAAAACCCTTCTTCCTTCACCACATAGTATGGAAAATGGAAAACTCTTTACAAAAAATGGAAAAGTGCAATAGACAATCCAGTTTTTGAAAGCTAGCATTAAACATAAAAGCTTAACAACATGAAAACTAGCTATCTTAACTACCAAATAAAACTTAACACAATTTTTTTAACATGAATGAAATATAAAAAAGAAACTTCGCAAAGGCCATATCATGTACAATTTCAAAGATTTCTCCTAAATAGATCAAACTTCAATAATATATGAACTGAAAAAAAAGGTCGAATGCCAATCTGATGATAGTTTGAATTAAAATATAAAATGCCAGAGAGAATATTAGTATTCTATAAAAGCCTTCTACTTCTGAGGAAATATAAAATCCCTAATAAATTTATATCCTTTGAAAATTTTTTCCAAGAATTTTTTCTAACTTTTTACTTATGTTGCCAACTCCTATTTATAACTAGAAGAAGAGAGTGCCACCACAAACATTCCAAAAGAAAAAACTGCTAGATGCCTGATCCTAATAGCCCACAATTTGATATTCAACCTTGATTAGATCACAACAATCTTCGCTCATTAAGTCCCAACTGCTTCATTAATGGATTTTAGATATTTAGCGAAGATAGTTGTTAGAAATAAATAGATTTTGGCATATCTTGGAAAAAATCTAATCGATCAACCATAGAGATTGATGACACCAACTAGAGGGTTCCACCCCGCAAGAAAGACACCTACTGTGTTCCTAACAAAATCCAACTAAAGAGATTGCTCCACAAAAATTACAAACTGCCCGAAGCGAATAGATGACATGTCAAACAAGTGGGAAATCTTAGATTTGTGAGAATAGATTTGAAGAAAACCCTTCCAAGTTGACACATGTCCTAACCTATGCCCAAAAGGAAAATAAGATGTAAATAAAGCCATGTAGCCACCACATGGCACATTGTGTGCCTTTATGTAGGAGCCATTTTTGAATTTTGGGCACGGATTGATCCTAAAACTAAAAAGAGTAAGTGCCAAAAACCAATAAGAGATTAAAGGAAAAATTGCTTTATAGTTCTAGAACTCGCAAGGGGCCTTCACTTTTGGAGGCACAAACCTATAGCTCTAGTAATTCCTGGAGGTTTAGAAAGGTAGAGTGATGGACTTCCCAATCCAAATCAGTGGTCTAGATGAGGGTGCATAGAATCTAATATGCTTGATCCAACTCAAGGACTTCCTTAAAAGAAATCCCTCCCCACCTTGATGAAACAACCTCAATGTGGTAATAAAGATGAGAAATGAGAAGAATCTCCTTGATTTCCTCAATAGTGGGTGATGGTCTTAGAACTGGGAGTGTTGTGGAACATTGGATTTTGAGTCCGATCACATTCGTAATTTGATCAATTGATAGGACTCCTCCATTTGGTGAGAAAAGGATGGGTAATCCAAAATCAATTAGAATATTGAACTCCTTGACCTCATTGACCTTCCTATTCAACACTACCTGACGATCTTTTATTTTTTATGCAAATTTGTGGTAGTTGATGAATTCGATTGCTTTCCTTGCGGCAACCCTTCAATTAGGAATTCCTAGGTCTCCAAAAGCTTATTTGGTGGTCTTACATAACTTGGAGATCAAGCTCTTTGATTTCTTGGCTTGGGGAGAATATATGCAAAATTTGGTTAACCACTAGGCCAACCTCCTCGTTTAATTTTTGAGCATCCCTCAAAAAATGCAAGACTAGCTTCAGGGCAGCAACTGCAGCTATGATTCTTTCCCAATGCATGGATATAAGTGTTTTCAGTGTTAGGAGGATCCCAGATCCTTGTATCGCAAGAAATTCCTGATGGAATTGAGAATCCCTTGCTTTCATGTTCTCATCCATTGGGATCTTCTCTTGGAGGGTGTTTGTGAGCTCGAAGCTTAGCTTTGTGATCTCTTCTTCGCGAGTCTACAAAATAGACTCAATCTCCTACTTCTCTTGTTTCACCTTTTCTGTTTCTATCGAGGCCTTTTGGACATTGTTGGAAGCCTGAGATTGGACGCTTTTTAATTCCTTCTGCATGTCCTCCTTTTGTTGATCCAACATCCTTATTTCCTTTTGCAACACATTGGATACACCATTTATTCTAGTCATATCTTTGTGTATCTTCTCCTAGTTGTGTTGATATTTTTCATGTGTCTTATGTTTTGCAACAACCTCACCCTTCAATTTCTCTATCTCAGTATGAAGCTGATCTTGCTCACTTTGGGCCTCTTCAAGCAACTTAGTTGCTTCCTCCTGTTGACTCTTTAATTTCCTTATGTGAGGCATCTCCACATTTTTTCCCTTGATTTATGCTTGCAGCCTATCCACCGTGTCTTTTACATTTTCCAACTCTACCTCGCGCTTATTCAATTTTTTTCAAGCTTCTCATAATTAGTGCAGACCACCTTCTGAGTGGCTTTAGCAAGAACCACTTTGTCATGTGGGAGATTCTCACTTAAATCAAGGCCCACAACTCAGATGTCATAATATTCTAGTTGCATTTTTCCCTCTGGCATGGAAGCTAGTGCATTCATGGTAGCAATCAATAGGGAATTCTGCTTCTCATTAAAACAAGCCTCAATCTTCTAAGCAATTGGTTTTTTCATGACTTTTATTTACAGTTTCTATTTTCTAGCTTCTCAGGCCTGCTTCATTGCATTCAAGTGGCTTTAGAGACTTTGTAGGGTGTTGATACTTTGTACAAAAATAGAAGCACCTTGAGGGAGACTAAAAAAGGTGAAAAAAGGAGAAGCCTTGACTATATGAGATTAAAGAAAGGGAAATCGCATGGAAAAAGATAGGATGCCATATGCGGACTGAGAGGGCGGAACACCCATTAGAGTGAAAGGGGAAGTGGGTGGAAAGAGAGACATTTTACTAGAGGTAGATGGTTTTGGTGAAACTAGCAACATGGATGCTTCAATATTTTCAATAGCATCCCTTGATAGGGTGATTAAGAAATCAATTATGGCTAATGCAGATGATGCTTGCTCGATGCACGAGTTTTCTTCACATGGTTCATTTTCTAATATGGTTGGGGGTTTTTTCATAATGAAGAGATCAAAATCTATGAACAAAGGACTCTTTTCAATAGATGAGGGTGGAGGGAAACTAAAAATGCAAAATTAGATAGAAGAGCAAGAGAAAAACTTACCTAGGCTATTGAAGCCGAATGTGTTGGCAGAGTGGACTCCACCTCTTCCTCTCCTTTACTTGATGCACCAAGTCCAAATAGGTCCTAGACTCATCTCCTCTTTGTAAGGGTAGAACTAGTAGATTCAGATCCCATGGTGGTCGATCCCACTGAGACTTGGGCTTCAATAGCCACAACTAGCCTCTTTGGGGATCGTCGGGTCCTCTTTCCTTTCACTCGTGTGCTAATGGAAGATGTAACCTGTGAATCCTTCTATTTTGATCCCTTCCCCTTCCATTTTCTTGTGTTGGGCTCTTGAGGCTAGGAAGTGTAGAGTGGAAGCTCCTCTAGTTCAATCTAATAAATAGACTCAGGATTACTATCATCAGTGTCGGCCTCCTTGTCATAAATTTGGTCAAAATTTTCATCATCTAGCTTAATATTTCCATACATGGTGCTGAGACATTTTATTTCTTTTCAATACCTCTATAAATTTGCTTTCTTTCTTTTTGACGATCTCAATTGCTTTAATTGCATGTCGAGGGACCTTCCTATTAGGATGCCCTACTGGTATTCTATCATCTTGACATAAAATTCAAGCCATGGTGGCTGGTCTAATGGTATGAAGGCTAAGGCGATGTAGAACTCCAACTTATCCTCAGTCAGGTTCATTCTTGATTCAAAGTACTCCCACCTCTCATGCCCTATGTTAGGGAGGTGCCTTATTGGGTTGTAGCTCCATGCATTGCAAATGAGGACTAGGCCTAGGCACACCAATTTGTTAGTAAGCACCCCCTACTCCTTTCTTTTCACAAGAATTACTTGACTATTGGCAATGGTGAGGGTAATCAGGTAAAGTGTTATCTTGTTCCTTTCAATGCCATAGGCTTTGTCAAAAATAGTATCTTGATGGCATAACTCCAAATTAAAAACTCTATCTGTTACAAATTTAGGGAGCCTAAAAGGATCCTCAACAAAACCATGGAATTTAATGAAGGTAAACTCAACTCCAAGAAAATAATCCACTGGGATTTGTGAGCTTTTCATCCATTGCAAGACTTCAGGGGAAAAACAGCTTGAAGGGCATGGGATCATGAAGTAATCCACAAACTAGTAATAATCCCATGTCCTTGAAAGCACATGGGTCCAGACCAAAATTGGTTGGTACAACCCCTTTACATTAGACTTAAACAAAAACAAATTCCTTTCGAGAAATTTAGAGTTTTGATGCAAGATAAAATGTTCTAGAAAAGAAGAATACTTGAATTTACACTCAGTGCTAGAATTTTTCAATTGTTGCAGCATCTTTTTAATTATTATTTCAAAAAAATCAAAATATTTCTGGCTTTTTTCCCTCTTGAGCATGAAAGCCAAGCCCATATGAAAAGCATAAACCCTTTCATCATTTTAATGATCATAGATACATGCCAACATTAATAAAATGACCTATATATCTGGTTTGAACTTCCTGCATGATAGAGGGAGAGGAGCTAATTTCCTTCTTACTTCTCTTTTGTTTCATCCTCGTAAAAATTCAACTGTTTAGTTCTGGTCCTCCAAAACTCTTCCATTATTTTGTGCTCAAATATTTTGACACCCTAGTTTGTATCCTTCATTCCACTAGCCTTAGCTTTTTTGTCGCTATGACGCCTAGCCTAGGTACCCTTGTTCAACTCTTACCACGAAGGCTACAATATTTCTTTGTGGGTGAGATTAGCAGCTACAGAATTAAGTTCCTAGTGAAGAAGAATGACCGCTTCACTGTTGTGGCGTTCAAATGGGTACTCGACAAGAACTACACGAAGGATGAAAACTATTTGTGATCCAACTCCAATGTTGTCTCTTGCTTGGCTCCCCACTTGATTTTGATATCTCCAAGCCTTGGATAATTGAACTGTGTCATGCCATGTTTTATTTTGCATATTTGGATGGGCTCGGTGAGATTGTGCAAGTAGGTATCCCTGGTAATGGAATTTTGAGCTCCATCAACCTATGCAGACACATTGATTATGGGGAGGATGTGCCCTAGTTGCCCCTCCTTACCAACTTTCACACCATGGAATTTGAGAGGCATCACTAACTATCCTAACTCATGGCGTGCTTCCCATTGAGGGAGTATGGTGTGGAGTGTATTCCTAGGCTTGCCTAGAAAAATCACTTAGAATTTATAGTGTATAGCCATGGTAACAAGGACTAAGGTTCATTTCATGCTGACCTTGCTTGTGATGTGTGTCAACCCCCCTTACCACCCTATTAAATACAAACCCAAAGGAATTTCATTTTGAACGCTTAGTGTCATATGGAGACTTCAATATTACTCCTTTTTGTGTGTTGCCTCCCTTTTTTCTTTTTGTAGTGTAACTCTTTTTGGCTTTGCATGAGAAGGCTTCAATATTCTCTCAGAGCTTCAGGCTCATATTATAGTGTAAATATTTCAATGAATATAATATAATACTTTTTTGCTTATTCCTATGCTCTTCTTATGGCTTATTCACAAAAATACCATACTCTACAAAAAATTTACATATGGTACATAACTGTGAATTTTTTTTAAAAGAACTTGCATGTTTGAATGGAACAATTTTAGATGAATATCGTTTACTGCTATATCTAGAATGTTACCATCCATTTCTTCTAGCTCATACACATTATTTTCTTTGTACGTGTGAATGCGAAATGGACCCTTCCATAGTGCTTCAAATTTTGCATGTTGTCCTAGTTTTGCAACACACTTTTTGTACTTTAGCACTAGGCTTCCCTCTCAAAAATATGGGTTGTAGGCCTTTTTATCAAATGATCATCTGACTATATTTTGGTGCCTAATCATGGCATCATATATTATTTTTCCCTATTTTCTTCAAGATTCAAGAGTTCTACCAATCTCACTTCCATTCCACCGCTTTCTTCAATTTCCAAGGCCTTTAATAGCTGAAATATCAAAAAAAATATAGAAATTGGTAAAACTACCTCCTTTCCATACACTAATTCATGAGGAGAGGCCTTCAATATTTGTTTAGGTGTAATTCTATTGGCCCATAGAGCTACTCACAGATGCTTGTGCCACTCCTTTTGGCATTCAGACCCAATGCACTTAATTAACATAATCAAGTTCTTATTGGTCAATTATGCCATCCCATTTCCTTACGGGTAATAATTTGATGAATTCTTGAGGTAGATCCCATGCTTGAGAGCATAGTCCGACATATCAAAACCCACAAATGCTCATGTGTTATTGAATATGACATTTTTTGGTGAACCAAACCTTGCTACCTGCTCCTCAAGGAAATTGACAATTTCAATTTATGTAGCATTTTTTAGACAAATGACCTCTATCCATATTGTGAAATAATCAGTTGTCATAAGTATCCACTTATGCCCAGTGTTGGAGATAGGATTTATCATCCCAACACAACCCAATCCCCATTGATCAAAGGGTTCTTCAGTTACGATTGGGATCAGTGGCATGGCAGAGTTCTTTCACTTGCCAATGAAATATTGGCATTGAGTACATTTTCACACAATGTGGTGTGCCTCGAAAAACATGGAAGGAAAGTAATATCCTATCCGCATTATCTTTAG
This sequence comes from Sequoia sempervirens, assembly GCA_007258455.2. NCBI lineage: Eukaryota > Viridiplantae > Streptophyta > Pinopsida > Cupressales > Cupressaceae > Sequoia > Sequoia sempervirens. The sequence continues at coordinate 717,814,904 of VDFB02270651.1, forward strand.
AGTAGTATTTTTGGTGGAGAAATTTCCTCCCTCAAGACTACTATGAAATTCATTTAAAATTCTTTCTACCTATGGCTTATCTAAGCAATGAAGTAGGATGACATCATAATTTTTTAAAAACTAAATACCCTCAATAAGAACATACCTATTTCCTTTTAGTTGGTAGTAACATATTTTTTAAGGTATAATATTCATTCGGTACTGCACCTTCTGCATATTTGATGTCTGATCCATCACCCATGACTCGTCATACTCAAATTGATTTCTATAGGCTTGATCGGTCTCTTCCTCTACCATGGAGCTTAATTCTTATGCAAGGTATTCCCAAAGACCTCTTCCCTAAACCAACTTGGTTGGTCGAATGTCTACATCATATTCTAGGATCTTGGTAATCCAATTGGATCTATTTTCAATTATTTCATCTTCGGTGATATACTCTAGAACACTGGGATGGGTGACGAGGATGGTGATTTTGTTGGCTGACACTAGGTGTCAAAAATTCTTGAGGCTTTTAACAATAGAAAAAGATTGTTTCTCAACAAAATTTTGCATGGCCTCATATCCTTTGAGATTCCTAGAGTGCAATGCGATGGGATGCTCCCCGCTATTATCTTTGTCTTTCTGAGTGAGCACTGAAGCTATGCTATGTTGGCTACTGTAGACATAGAGTAGGAAATCTTTGGAGAATTCTGGGTTAGCTAACACTGGGGTCGTGGAGATGGCTACCTTTATTTGCTTGAAAGTTGTCTTACCTTTGGAAGTCCATTTGAACACTGGATTCTTCTTTAACATCAGTGTGATAGGTCTTGTGATGCCTGCAAAGTCTGAAATGAACCAACTAATGAAATTAATCTTCCCCAAAAAGGACTATAGCCCCTTTTGGTTGGTTGGTAGTGGTAGCTCCATTATAGCTTTTTCCATTTTGGGATCTATAGCTATTCCTTCCTTTGATAGCACAAAACTGAGTAGCTTGCCTTGGGGCACTCCAAAAACACATTTCTTGGAATTTAAGGAAATATTGAACTGTTGGCATTTCTGGAAGACCTTTTCTAGATGATCAAAGTGATCATCCTTTGATTTTGAAAAATCCATTATGTCATCTAGATAAATTAAGATAATTTGATTAATTAACCCCTTGGAAGTGATATACATTGCTCGTTGAAAGATTGCACCAACATTGGAGAGCCCGAAGGGCATTTTTGAGTATGTGAGTGTTCCCCACTTGGTGGTGAACATTGTTTTATGTTGGTCTTCTTCCCTTACATAGACATAGTTATAACCCAAAAAACCATCGAGCAACAAGAAAATCTCTAATCCATCCACAGTTTGTAGAATCTTCTCCATTGAGGGAAAAGGGTAGTGAGTTTTTAGCAAAGCTTTGTTCAAATCCCTAAAATCCATGCAAAGCCAAATATTGCCATTCCTTTTTAACACTCATACAAGATTAGACACCCAGGTGGAATGTTTGATCAGGTATGTGATCCTTGATCTAATTAATTTGGTGAGCTCTTGTGCTATCAATGCTTTGACTTTTGGATTAACCATCCATTGTTTCTATCATATAGGCTTTGAGCATTCATCCAAGTCAATAGTATTGTAGATTAGTCAATAGTATCCTCTTAGATCATCATAGGTCCAAGCTATAGCCTCGTCATATCTAGAACATAGCCATTTTAGTATCTCTTTATTCTTCTATGGAACATCTCTTCTGGAATTTAACTTTCTACCATTTTTTGACATTGAGATGATCTTCATAGTCTTTCTCATCAGAAATGAATCTTTGTTTGTTATTTCTCGCGTCCTTGCAATCAAAAATATTTTCAAGAGAAATCAAACTTCGAGGGAGCTTATTTCCTTTTAGTTTGATCACTTTCCCTTCTGTAGCACTTCTAGCCTCACACTATGAATATTTAAAATATTTTCTTGATTTATGTAAAAGAGTGGAAATATGAATGTCATCCTCAAAAACTTGTGAGTTCTGATCATTGTCAAGAATTGATAGTCACACGATGATCTACACTACATTTTGCTTCATTGCTGGTTTGGAAATTGGCTCAAATTGTGAACCAATTGAAGCCATCTAATTAACAACATTATTCTAGGATACTAGGATAGCCTACATATTCAAAGTGTCAAATCTCTTGATCAAATCCCATACTCTATGTCTATAAGACTTCATTCTTACATTTTTTGCAGCTGCCTACCTACAAACTTGTCTTACAACCAACTCTAAATATTTGAATTCTTGTACTCCCTTCACACCCATCTATTCTATGAGAAAAAAACCATGGACCAAGGCCTCATACTCAACATCATTATTCGAGCATGGGAACTAGAAAAAAAGGCTTTGAGGGTCTCTGATCCAATCGGGGATACTAATTGGATACCTGCTCTAGAACTGACCTTGCATTTGGCACCATCAAAATATAACTTCCATAAACTGTTGTCACCTAGCCCACTAGGCTCTTCTTGTTCTTTTACCAATTTTGGGAAGACTTGGTCATCATCAAAGATCACATAGGTTCCTAATCTGGTAGCATGGAAGTTCCTAAATGGGTCAAAGTCAATAAACTAGTTGAGGAGGACCTCCTCTTCAAGGGTTTCATCACTCGTTTCCTCCTCATCTTCTAACATTTCTAAAAAATATGTCTCACTTTCTGAGAAGCAGGTATGTGTTGCTTCAAATCATAGGAGCATATTATCCACTATATGTTCTTGGTACAAGGATTCAGACATGATCTTCATCTTTTCCCCATGCTTGGTCCATAATATCATATGAAACCAATTGAGTGCCAAATATCTGCCAAGCTTTACTGTAAAGTCCCTTAAAAGGCACATCCCAAATACTATGGGGATGCCAATTACAACTACTTCTTGCATAACCATTTGGCTTGGACACAAGAAGAGATTCAAAGATAAATCCTTGATGTGACTAATAGTCAAAACCTTCTTCCCATCTAATTGCATGATCCCTTTCTCAAGAGGCTCATACTTGAGTTTTAGAGAATTAGCCACTTGTTTAGGCATGACCATATTACTAGCTCCCAAATCAATCATGTTATTGTGTAAAATCTTATCTCCCATAATAAGTGTTAAATAGAAAGGTGTGGGATTTGACTTGCTTACCTCTTTCACCTTTGCATTGCATGTGATGTTCATGTATGTCGTGGCTCTTGAATATTAGGGGTCCAACACATTCTCTTTGTCTTTAACTTGATTGTGCAGTGGAATCATATTCATTCATGGTGTTTGTTCTTCCTTCCTTAATGCTTCTTGGAGCGTCTTTTGTTCCAGAATCAATATAAGGTCCCACATAGATACATTAGCATGGACCTTCTTCAACTATTCAACCATGTTGAGAATTTTGATTGGTGAGACCTTGGGTTTGAATGATTGTATTTCTTTCATATTTGGGAGAGGTCGATCTGAGATGGGTGGGCTTAGTGCTTTGTCTATCTCCTTCTCTGGAAGCTGAGAAGCTTGCGAATACTGAGTGGGTGGGCCCTGTGTAGCTTGCTTTTCTTGGTGGTATGTTTTACATTGTTTTGGATGCTATGGAGCTTGTTGCACATATTCTCCAATGAGCCTTCTTTTGGACCTCATGTTGTAGTCTAACTATACTTGTGGGGAACTAATCATGGGAGCATCATTTATAAATACTACATCTTATTCCATCCAAGAGAAGAGCGCTTGGTCTAGTGTGATATCCAACTCTTGTTCTAAGGACATTCCTTGTGTTTGTGCTCTAAAGCAAGCATTCTCCATTTTGAGAGACTGATATTCTTCCATGTTTGAGAACATTCCATAGCTTCTTTTCCTTTCTATCTTTTTTTATAGATTTCCCCTTGGACAACTCCAGGGCATATGGTTATCATTACACAAGAAGCACCATACGTTCTCATCCTCAGCTAGGTTGTTCTATCCTAAGACTAAATCTTTGCTTGGACTATTCCTGACAATTTGAAGTGGCATGGTAACCAGGACTATTTGGTTTACAGGCACCATTTGTTGACTTACTCCTTTCAAGTCTCCTTGCTATGCATTCTTTTGATAAGATGTCCTTCCTCCTTGATAGGTTTGTGTGGGAGGCATCAAAGGTGCTGCTTGCTATTGTTGGATGAGGACTAACTCATTCACAAAGACCACATGAGATTCTTCATATCATTGACATTTGTTGCTAATGAAGAGGATCCTAATGTGCTTGGTTTTAAACTAGGATATATGTACATGGATGGTGGTATAGCTGACGTGGTTACTTATGGAGTGGAAGCACTTGGATTTGCTTCTTTCTAGGGGCCACCAGCGATTTCTATAAACATGGCCATTAACAGACATGCTGGAAGCTTCGTGACATTGATAAGACTATTTTCTATGTGCACAACTAGATTGTACGCGTCAAGAAAAATATCTCCTCTCATGGACTACACCATGACCGTGATATCTGAATTGAGATCCTTTGGATAAAATATGAACACCATAGTATCCAAAGGCCTAGAAGTCACAAGAATTCTTTGCTAGGTTTTGTGAAACCTAGTATTGAAGTCACTCATGGCCTCTTATGGGGCCTTTTTGATAATGATTAATTGTTGCAATAAATAGGAGTGATTTCCTGATGTAGAGGAGGGAGGAAACCTTATACCAATAATAATCTAAGAAATTTCAAACAACCCTTCAATCCTAAAACCCCTATCTCAGAAAATTTTCACAACTCCTTCACAAACTCCTTATAGCATAGCAAACTGAGAAATCTAAACATATCTCCCAAAATAAATTCAAAACCGACAAAAGAATGGGTATTTTAGATACCCATTAAGGCATACCTTAACATATCTCATTTGTACATGTGATTGTTTCATAATTTCACCTTCAAAATAGGACTAGTATGCTTAACAAGAGCTTAATTAGCCCTGTTTTCCAAAGCATCACCAAGATAAACACTCCTCCAACCTAAAAACTCAGTTGTAAAACCTTTACCAAGCTACAAATAGCCAGAAAACAACAATCTTTATCAAGATAAATTCCCTCCAAGATATCTAATCACCAAAACCTCATTTAGACTAGTTTGAAGAGGGTTTATTGGATCTCAACACTCCCAACCTCATATCACCTTATCAATGCCTCAGTATAGGTCCGTACAGAACCCTGTAACAAAACTAGTTAATGAAAACACAAAAAATTGAATGTAAATAGGAAACTTTATTGTTTGAATCTTCAAATACAACTCTACAACCATTCTTCGAGCCTTTCAAGGCCTTTTTAAACTTGTTTCATAAAGATAAAAGGACTCCAACTAATTTTTAAACTACCCAACCGTTGGTCTTCCACATTTTGCATGTTTGCAAATTTGAACATGACAACATTTTGACAATATTGCAAAATATGACAATATGAACTCAAATGACTCAAATCACATAACACATGGTCTATTATGACCTTATTAGACTCAAATAAGTATCAACAAACTAGAACCTATCAAAATACTTTATTTATAGAATGATCTAAGATGGTGCCCGTGCACCATACGCCTAACTTGAAAAAGACCTCAAGTCTCTTAGAGGACTATATGACATCAAAACATGATGCCTCTTATCATTCAAAGGTCTCCAAGTTACATCTTCACCTGGTACTCCCTTCCACTAGATCAGGTATTGAAAATTTGCATCACTCTCTATAGTAGTGAACTTCTTGTCACTTAGACATTGCCCCAACTTTGCAAACTGATTTGATAGATGTTCCCTGACCTTTCCCTTATTTGAAACTAATGCTAATCTTGCTTGAACACTTGCAAACTTACCTCTTCCAACTTTTTCTTGGATTGTCCTCTTCTTTACTCTTGAAGCATACTCAAACTCATCCATTTGTCCTTTCCATTCACCCATTTTAATTCCATCTTTTTCCTTCATCACTATCCTCAAATTCATTTCCCCTAGTATCATTGTCTTATCAAACTTATAAGCCATTGTTTTGACAGAATTAGACTGCCCTATAACCTCTCTTGAAACCAAAGGATAAAGCATTGTCCCTATCATGATCTTATCATTCTTTTCTAAGAAATTTTACATGTCCATAATCAGTTCATCCTTGACCTTCTCTTTATCATATTTTGTCACCATCTCATCATCTTTTCCTTCCAAAACTAAATCATTCTTCAAACTGACTATCCTAGCACCTTCAAATTTTTGCAATGGCTACAAACTTTTCATGCTTGTCTTCCTCAAACTTTACAAACTCCTTTTTGATAAACATAATCACTTATGCTCCCTCACTCTATCCTTTATCATCCTCTTGCAATGGTGTTAGTGTAAAAGTGGTTCCATCCTTTTCAATATTATAGGTATTGTGTCTACCATCATAAAGTGCATGCCTATCAAATTTCCATGGTCTTCCAAGCAATAAATGACAACAATCCATTGGAAAAACATCACAAATAATCTTGTCCTTATATCCACCACTATTAAACTCAACTAAATCTTGTTCAGTCACTAAAATAGATTGATCATCATTCAACCTTGAGACACTTTGTAGGGTGTTTCATGAGGTACTTTTTCCAATTTTAGTTTTTTAACCATTTCATTAGACACCATATTATCAGAACTCCCAGAGTCTACAACAACTTTACATACCTTTCCATTACATTTGCAAGTTGTCCTAAATAGTGTTCTCCTTTGTGTTGATTCTTTCTCTTTGGATTCTTTAAGTAGAGTTCTCCTCACCATCAAAAGTTCCCCAAATTATGGAGCAACAAGCTAAGTAGGAGAATGAATGCTCTCACAATCTTCCTCTTGAACCAAATAGACTCTCTTATCACCACCACTTGAAGTACTAGAGCCTTGTTTCTTTGGACACTTCCATGCTACATGGCCAAACTTATTGCAACTACAACATCTTCTTGAAAATGAACTTGAATCTCTACCTCCATCAAATTGTCCACTGAAACCTCTAAAACCACCTCTTTGATCAACAACTTGGTCTTTTTTCTTGCTTGGATCTTCTTGTTCTTCATAGGATTTCCTTGTGCCTCTTCCCCTATTAGTGTTACCTCTTCCTCTTCCTTATCTTTCTTGCCTTCTTCTTATCCTTTCCTCTCCCTTGACAACCAATTGAAGACACTCTTCAACTATCCTAGGTGTTGTGAGACCAATTTCATCTTGGATATTGAGCCTAAGCCCATTCAAATATGTTGCAACCTTTTCTACCTCATCTTCAATATGTCCTGCTCTAATACTCAACATATGGAACTCCTCAGTATATGCCATGAAATCTAACTCCTTTTTCCTTAAATTTTGTAGCTTCCTAAAGGTCTGAATTGTATAATTTGTGTGTAGAAATTGTGTCTTCACCTTTGCTACCATTCTATCCCATGAAATTATCTTTTCTTTTCCCTTATTGACTCTCTCTTCTTGGACATAGTTCCACCATGTTAGGGCAAGGCCCTTCAACTTGTTTTTTGCAAAATTCATTTTTGTATTGTCTTCCACCTCTTGAAACTCAAAAAAATTATCCAAAGCATCTATCCAACCCAAAAATTCCTCACTGTCCATCTTTCCACCGTACATAGGCACTTCAACTTTTACCTATGGAGGATTATCCCCCTTGAATTCCTTTAGCATCCTAACCATTCTAATCTCTTTAGGGTCCAAGTCCTCATCATCATGGAATCCTACTGGAGGGTTCTCACTCTCACCCTCATCCTCCTTATTACTTTGGTTACCACTAAACATTCCTCTTCTTTGATTCTTTTCCAGTGTTGCTATTCTAGCAAGGGTAGCTTCATAAGAATCCTTATAAATTATCACCTCCTTTGCATACTATTCTTTCAGTTCTCTAACTTCCTTGGCTATTGGATTCCTCTTTGGAGGCATCTTGCCTTTTCAAATCACCACTCTTTCTTTCTCAACCTTCAACTTTTCTTCTTCAAAAGATCTACTACTTATGCTCTAATACCAATTGATGTAGAGCAGGAAGGAAACCTTCTACCAATCACAATCTAAGTAATTTCAAACAACCCTTCAATCCTAAAAAACCCTATCTTGGAAAATTTTCACAATTCCTTCACAAACTCCTTGTACCATAGAAAACTGAGAAATCTGAACATATCTCCCACAATAAATTCAAAACCCACAAAATAATGGGAATTTCATATACCCATTAAGGCATACCTTAAAATATCTCATTTGTACATGCGATTGTTTTAGAATTTCACCTTCAAAATAGGACTAGTACGCTAGACAAGGGCTCAATTAGCCCTGTTTTCCAAAGCATCACCAAGATAAACACTCCTTCAACTGCAAAACTTAGTTGCAGAACCTTTATTGGGATACAAATATCCAAAAATAATAATCTTTATCAAGAGAAATGCCTTCCAAGACATCTAATCACCAAACCCTCATTTAGACTAGTTTGAAGGGGGTTTATTGGAACCCAACACTCCCAGTCTCATATCACCTTATAAATGTCTTAGAACCTTCACAATAGGTTTGTACATACTCTCCAAATCATCACGCAACCTATATCAATGCTTTTGGAGCAAACTCCAACTTGTAGCCATCAAATTCAAGCCAAACTCATGAAAACACACCTAGGGAATCACTCCAAACCCTTAAAACTGGCTTCCCTACTCATTCCAACTAAATTAAAATAAAAAATAATCCTAATGGTTTCATTCCATGAAGTTATAGCCTAATTCACCAGGTGGAATGGCCTAGGTCTTCATTTTTGTACTCTCAAAACCACAAATTTTGAGTTACATACCACCTACAGAAAATTAGTTATAAAAAAATTATTTCTTTATGAAATAAAATCCCACAAAAACCAAAATATATTTAACACATGTATCTACCTATTTCAAATCTTCTTTAATCAATTTCCCTTAGTACGGGTCCATACAGAACCCTGTAACATAACTGGTTAATGAAAACACACAAAAAATTTAATGTAAACAGGGAACTTTATTGTTTGAATCTTGAAAAACAACTCTCCAACCATTCTTCAAGCCTTTCAAGGAATTTTTAAACTTGTTTCATAAAGATACAAGGACTCCAACTAATTTTTAAACTGCCCAACCTTTGGTCTTCCACATTTTGCATTTTTGCACATTTGAACATGAAAACATTTTGATAATATTGCAAAATATGACAATATGAACTCAAATGACTCCAATCACATCACTCACAGACTATTATGACCTTATTAGACTTAAATAAAAATCAACACACCAAAACCTATCAAAATAATTTATTTACAAAATGATCTAGCATGGTACCCTTGCATCATCTCCCTTTTCGGAGAAGCACTTGAACAACTTCTCTTCGAGTTGGTCCCAAGGGTTGATAGAACCAAAATCTAGAGACCTATACTATTTTTGGGATTTTCCTTTGAAAGACACCACCAATAACATAATAGCAACATTCTCTTCCGCAATGTTATGTACTCTGCATACCTCCGCTATATCTTGGAGATGTTTGGAGGGGGTCTTGAAATCCTCCCAGGAAAACTTTGGGATGGCCTTGAGAGCATTGGTGCATATGGAGGGCTATATGTTTGGGGGAATAGGTGGTTGTAGCAGACTACCATTATCCTAGGTTATAAAATTTCTAGGAGTAGGGGCACCTAGATGAGCCATTGTAAACAGATTCCTATGGATAGGGTATATAGGTATTCTGATTTGGAAAGTTTGACCTCCTCATGGACTAGATCAAGCTTTGGATCATGGGCTAACACTTCTTTCCTTGCTTCTTCTCCTTGATAACGAGGTAGGTAACTAGGAGTACTAGAAATGGCCTCTTGAAAACACTCTTGTTTGGATTTTGGGCATGAAATTTCTAGCCTCTTTTCTTGGTCTAATTCAAGAAATTTTTCTGACCTCTAATTAGACATTTGAAAAATATTATGTCCCACCGGGCGTACTAGAAAAATAATTGTTGATCATCAAAGCTTATGCTTCTCTGACATCCTTATGGGAAATTCAGTGAGTGGGGGACCAATTTGCACCTCACTGAATGACCTCTGGAATTTTTATAGAAAGTCAACTCTTCTTTGTGTTTTGGGGGGAAAGGTAAAGGGAAATGCAAACAAAACATAAAAATGGTGATGTGCCAAAGATTTTACAACATTTCAAACCTTAATTATCCCTTATAACTAGTATGATAGACACAAAATGCCACATTCCCTTCATTTTTGGGAAGAGAATGAGCAATAGAGGCCAGAGAAAGCACACTGCAATCTTTGAAATCTCCTTATGGGAAGCACCCATTAAGGTCCAATTAGACATAAGAAAAAATTTAAAGATTAACAGATATATTTAGCAACTTACAGAACTCTTCTTGCTTCACAACATAATATGGAAAATGAAAAATTCTTTACAAAAAATTGAAAATTTTAATAGACATAATCCAATTTTTGAAAGCTAGCACTCAACATAGAAGATTAATAGTATGAAAATTAGCTATTTGAACTACCAAAGAAAAATTAACACAATGCTTTTAATGTGAATGAAATATAAAAAAGATACTTGAAAAAGGCCATAGCATGCACAATTTCAAGGATTTATCCCAAATAGATAAAACTTCAATATTATATGAACTGAAAAACAAAGGTTAGATGCCAATTTAATGATAGTTTAAATTAAAATATAACATGCCAGAGAGAATAGTAGTATTTTGTAAAAACCTTCTACTTCTAAGAAAATATAAACTCCCTAATAGATTTATATCCTTTGAAAATATTTTTGAAGAAAATTTTCTAACTTTTTTACTTATGCTACCAACCCCTATTTATAACAAGAAGAAGAGAGAGTTGTCATAAACATTCTAGAAGAAAAAACTACCAGATGCTTGATCTTGATAGCCCACAATCTGATCTTAGATTTGGATTAGATCATGGCAATGTTCACTCATTAAGTCCCAACTACTTCATTAATGGATTTTAGATATTTAGCAAAGATAACCATTAGAATACAATCAAATTTTGGCATAGCCTGGCAAAAATCTGATCAATCAATCATAGAGATTGACGACGTCGACTAGAGGGTTCCACCCCAAAAGTAAGGTGCCCATCGTATTCCCAAAGAAATTTGCTTGGAGAGATCACTCCACAAAAAATACAAACTACCAAAAGTTAATAAATGATGTGTCAAACGAGCAAGAAATCTTAGATTTGTGATAATAGCTTTGAAGAAAATCCCCACCAAGCTGACATGTTCCTTGACCTAAGCCCAAAAGGAAAAAGATATGTAAATAAATTTGTGGACCCACCACATGACACATTGTGTGCCTTTATGTAGGAGCACTCTTCGTCTTTTGGGCACAAATTGATCCTAAAGCCAAAAAGAGTAAGGGCCTAAAACAAAAAAGAGATTAAGGGAAAAATTTCTTTACAGGTCCAATGCATTTCAATTTTTCATCAATTTATTTTATGAGGCAATGTAATTAACATTTTTTCTATAAAAATCTACGTCTTTGAAATGAACTAATTGATATTTTCACCTCAAATATCAGAACCATGTATTAAATTTCCTACATATTCACAAATACTATTAAAACAACATTGTTTATTAGGACATGTTTCAAAATCATTAAATGTTCACTATGTGTGAGGACCCATTTGACCAATAATATTTAGAAATAATTTCCTATGTGGCCCCATTTCACAAATAACATTAAAAAATAATTATGTATGAGGACACATTTCACCAATTACTATGATAACTCAATGCTAATCATAGGGTGATAATCACCATAAAAATTACAATGTATGTGTTCTATCGAGGTTTGGTCACCGAAAATTTAAATGTATCATTGTATAATCACACGGGATTCAACAAATTTTAACTTTACAATTTAAAAATCTCATGGAATAAAATCGAAACTATAATTTATTCTTACACATTTTGTTTTGTTTTGAACTTGTGAGCTCTTGATTTAGAATTTGGATTTGGAACCTTGATCATAGGCAAGTTAAAAACTTACAACTACAAGCCTTCCTGCATTAACATATAGCAAGTCAGAGAAAACTTAAAGGTAAGTGATCATTTATTCATAGTGTTATAAGATTTTTTTATCTCTTTTCCATTCTTGTTTCAACCTTAAAGATGCGACTGAGTAGGGAATGGGATCTATATTCTATGTCCTTATACAAGAAGACATTTTTCCAGCTTTTATTTGAAGTGAGACATCAAGATGTCGAGAAGCAAGTGCAACAAGAGTAAGACTCCTTAGAGTGGTGAATACATTGGGAGTCGATCAAAATGCCCAAAATGTGTAATGATGGAAAAAGTACTCCCTAACATGGCCTTGATTTAGTGTTGTAATATGTCTAACATATTCACATTAGGTCTTGGGCCCTTATGAACTAAATCAGCTTATTGGTGCCTTGTTTGGAGTGTTGTAAAGTGTTGTAACACACTTTCACACTTTTCTAGGGTTTTATTAAATAATTGGGCTTATTTATGCTTTAATTGGCCTTATTTTATATCCACAAGCATCATTTAATGCATCTTTTTGAGGATGATCTTGACATAAATCAATATCCAATCATAATTTAGGTGTTTTCAAGTTGTGTGGCCCAGATTTGATGGTCTTGGAATCATACTCCACCTTGGGCATATGGGTCTCACCTGGGGTTTTGGGTCTCAATCCTAGTTTCAAACCTTTCTAAGCATTTTTTAAATTGGTCCCATAAATTATGCCTAATGGGACTTATATGCCACCTTGGGTGTATGAGTCTTGTGTGGCCCAAAGTTAAAATTAATTCAAATTCTTGGTGGGATTTTATTCTCCTAGATCTGATGTCGGCTTGTACTATTGTAATTTTGAGAATTTTTGCATAATTAAGTATAAATACAAGTTTATTTCATTCATTTTTCACCTAGAAAGTTGAATGAGCATCCTTATAGAAAATTTGAGTTCACAAGAGAATTCAAGGGAAGATTATCAAGCATTTTAGAGCATTATTCAAGCATCAAGCATCATGTCAAAGTCTTCATGCATCATGTTTGTCTTTTAGCTAATAATTGTGATGTAGGGTTTTATGATTCAAGCAAGTGTTCAACTCAAGATCTATCACATTCAAGCAAGAGTTAATATCTACATCTATTGGAGCCACTTCATACATGTTTGTAGCACTTTATTGCTAGGGTTTGGTGAGTTGCAACATCATATTTTTTTCATTCATCACTCTCCATTACTATTTCATTTCATTTCAAGGTTTGATTACCAAAATTGGTTTTGACCAAGAAAAACCCCTTTCCACTAAAAAAACAACATTTTCTCCTCTCTTTAGTGTGTGATTTGTAGGTTTAGGTTGAAGCCACATTGAAGAGAAAATTTGGAGAAAGTTATCTAAGTGTTTAAAGTTGTCAAAGTTGTCACCTTGCATTGGAGATACTTGGAAGACTTATACAAGTTGCAAATCAGGGTTTCAGATTTAGAAATCAATTGGAAAGCATAGAGTAGACATTAAAGACTAGATTCATACTTTGAAGTTTCAAAAAACCCTAACTAGACTGATATACTAGTTTTGGCATATGAGTCCCAATTTAGGTCATTTTTCAGGTTTTTGTACTTTCAGACACCCATTTTCCAGATTCCTATTTTTGCATAGAAACATGGAGATCTGGGACTAAATCGCCTAGTCTGACGTATGAGTCTCGGCAGGCATTAAAATCAGTATTTTCAACATTTCATGCCTTCATTTAGTCATTTTCATTTTTCCAGGTGCACATAATTCATCTTGTGATTTTTGTTTTGATTTACATGCATTTTGAGGCCATTTAGTAAAATATTGCATTGTATTAGGTTTAAGTAATACAACTTGCATTTCCTTTATCTTTCCAAGGCCTAGCTCAGTGGTGAACCCCTCATTAGTTTACATTCAGACCTTAGGATAGCCCCATTGCAATATCTCTTTCTCCTTTGCATTCAGATCTCTAGGGTTTCCATTCAATGAAATAATTGGAAAGTGGGTTTTGCTCTATGTCCTAAACCATACGAAAGTGAATATCCCATTTTATGTCATTTCATTTTAGTGAACCTGCATTCAGAACACCATAATTATGATTTGGAGTGCATTATAATCCTAGATCTTGCTTGCATTACCTTTGCATTAGGATTTGCATTAGTTAATTGGAATTCTAGGGTTTCTAATTTTGTATTACTGAAAGCACATATAGGTTGCATTTTCTCATTTCAAAGGGTATGTGCGAGATCATGATGGGCCAAAAAATGGCAATATGATGGGTATGTGTAGGGTATGTGGCTGATGACTTTTTTTTACCCAAAATTGATGAAACAAAAAGGGTTTTTAAAGGAGATTCTTAGCTTTCCACCAATATAAATTATGCTTTACTTTGAATTTAATAAATAATTATTATTCATTTTCTATTTGAATTATGACTAAAGTTCTAATTGGTAAGCTGATTGAAAAACATCTATAACTTTCAAACAATATCACACTTTTTGAGTCTGAAACATGCATCACATTCTATGCTTCACATACTATAGGATTAATAAAAAATGAATTTCATGAAGTTTTGACCAAGTTAAGGTGGTCAGACATACGAGTTTTTATATTTGTTAAAAGTTGTAATAAAAATTCATAATTAATTATTTACTTGGAAAAAAATTTAAAACAATATGCATCACATCGGGACATGAGTCCTCTACTTATATCTAAAATCTTATAAAAAAATACTATCATTTTATTGTGGTTAGGGTCATTAGACAGACACCTACTTCTTATTTTTTCCCTAAAATTTAAGTACTACTGCATTGAAATTTCAAATTTTCATGAAATAGATTTTTCTTTAAAATAAACCTAGTAGTTTAGAAACTACATTCAATTTGCTACAGATTTTATTCTTACATATTTTTGAAATAATATAGATAACTTATTCAAATTTTTACATCAAGTTGCCTAACTCTGATTTTTTTAAAAAAATCACCACATAAGGGCCTATTTTTTCCATGATGATCCTACACATACCCCAAATCATCAAAAATAATCTAAAATATGCATTTGTATTTAGGTTATAGATCATACAAATTGAAAAGCATAAAAATCACTTGAAATTTTTGAAAAAAATCCTCACTAGGACTTGTACCCTCCTTTGGGTGATTTAGTCCCAGTGTAGATTCTGCACTATGTTTTCTAGAATTTAAAACTCTATTTTTGAGCATTTATTTGCTATTGATACCTTTATGTTTTATTTTACAAACTTTCTAATTCATTCAATTGGCTGCATCTATTTTAAATTAGTTCATCTTGTGCATTACTTAAATTCAAAATTGTGTTTAGAACATTCATTTAACATTATTGCATAGTTTAGAATATGAAATCTGTATCATGGATATATGTGCTTTCGTAAGCTTTGGATGTCCTTGAAGTCCTTAGTGGATGTGTCAAGTTATTCTTTTGGAATTGACCCTAATGAAATTGAACTTACTCAAGCTCACTTAACTCTTAATGCATGTCCTCATGATGTTGACACCATTGGAGAAGATGATGACAACATGAATAAGTTCCTAAATGATTTCCTTAACAACTTTGAAGCTAATGCATCCTTTTATCCATCCATGAAACAACCAAAACCTCCTATAAGACCACCACCTAATATGTTTAGCTACTTACAATAGGTGAACATAGTTTCTCTAAGCAAGCAAACACTCAACCATTTTATGTTAACAAATTGACAAACACTCCCATCAACCTACAAGAGAAATATGGAAAAGGATTCACAATCTGGAGTAGACAAGGATGTGATACAACAAGTGAACATAAAATTCATCAAATCTTAGAGAAAATACCAATTGAAAATACTAAAGGAATAGAATATCAAGATCCTCCCCCTGATATGAATGTCCTTCCTAAAGAACAAAAAATAATTCGTAATGATGATAAGGATGAAAGGATCATCTTCGGTCCTCCTCCTCAACATTCAATTTGAGAAATTGGTGAATATAGAAAGTGCCAAAGACCTTACAAATTTAAGAAACTACAATTCCCTTACCCTCCAACTGATATTAAAAGGAATTTGTAGATACTTTTACATAGAGGACTGATTGCATTACCTCCCATAAGATAATATTGGAAACCAAATCCTAAAAACACAAACACATCGCATTGTTGATATCACAGAGTTCTTGGACATAGTACCAATGAGTGTCATCCTTTACAACAAAAATTCAAAAAGATTGATATCATAGAAATAGTCCCTTAAAGTGGGACCCTTTTGCTCCTTGCCATGTAGTAGTTGTATAATAATAACATCCTCACTAATACATGTTATGCATTTATTGAAAATCATTTCAAGTTTCAAGGATCTCCTTCCCATCACCTACCTCAACTCATTCTTGTCTTACACTAAGTGGGGGGTGGAAGAATTAGATAGCCTTGTCCTAGTGGTGCATTTTTCATTCTCCCTTTAACTAGGTTGAATCACATGTTCCTTACTAGTCTTTGCAATATTTATTTTTCTTTTGTGTGATTGCATGTGTGTGATGTGATCCCCCATGACATTTTGTTTGATGTATTTCTCTCTCTTTGTGACATTCCCCTATTTGTATCTTCATTCTTCTCTATATTGTAAATCTTTTACCTTTTTCCTTTATCTTTTTCATTTGTCTTGTGTTTTCATTTTGGGGATGATGCAAGGCATTGAGGAATTCATGTCTCTCCCATGTTGACCCAAAATATTTTCCTTTATCTTTTTCATTTGTCTTGTGTTTTCTTTTTGGGGATGAAACAAGGTATCGAGGCATTCATGTCTCTTCCATGTTGGCCCAAAAGTCTTTTCTTTTCTTTTTCGTCTCTTTGTGTCATTCTTCGAGTTCTATGTGTATTCGGGGAATGATTATAGTTCTGAGCTCTCTAAAAACATTGTAGCAAGAACATATTGACCCCAAAGCCATAGATCCTTCATGTGTTTGGATTTTCATTTTGGGCACAACCCCTCCCTTTTATTTTGTATGACGTGGCTTTATTTTGAAACATATGACTTGGCATAGGGCTTTCCAAGTTAGCTCTCATGCATTCATCATTTGCTACTTCAAAGAAATTTCTCATAGTAACGGTATAGCAACCACTTTAAAGTGGGGGCATACATTCGCATTATTCTTTTGCATTTTTCATTTTCATGCTTAGGGTGTTTTCTTTTAACGTCATTCGATCCATCTTTCACTTTGTCGATGACATTGAGTATGATGATTTCCAAAAGCATGATCTCTCTTAGCATATTATATTCCTCTTATTGGCTTGATGTGATACACTGCATCCCCTAAGTTGTGAATATTTTATTCATTGATTGGTCCTCTCTTGGAGACACTAGGCACAATGTTCCCTAAGTTAAGACCTTGTATAAATTAAGCAAGACTCTTTTGAACATTCCTTACTATTGCATTTTCATTTTCAGTTATATTGCCACCTTGCATAAGACACTTTACATGCCTATAGAGTGATCTTGTTTGTTCATGAGCTCCAAGCATTCAAATTTTTGCTTCCCTCATGAAGCTTGAAGTTCATTTTGCATGGCCTTTCTTATCAAAGTTATCAAGAGATATAACTCTGGTATGGTTTTACGGGAAGCCAAACGAGGGCATGACTTTCCCTTAGCCACTCATGTGTGTGTGTCAGCGTGCATATTGTCTTTGTGTGTATGTGTCTCACCTTCTTGGATTATTCACCTAATGGACAACCTAGAGTTTCGTTGCCTCAAAGTGAGCGTGCATTTTTTGGACAAACAACCTAGATCTAATCCACATTGCGATGGAAAAAAATTTGAAGCTTGATCCACCCCCTTCTATTTTTTCTTTCTTTTCTCTTTGTATTTGGTAGGGTATGCTTGTGTCTTGTTATTTCTCTTTATATCATTTTCATGTGTGTTCTCTTGTACCTATGTTAGTTTGTGATAGGACCTTGGTCCTGTGGGCTTGCACAACCCTCTTGATCATGGCTATCCTATCTTACTAGCATTGGTGGATTTGGACCACTCTTGATGTGCGTTGGTCTAAATTAGTGTAAGTTGCAAGCAAGCTCCTCGTCTCACTAAAGTGGGGGCTAGAAGTAATGATAGAAAAAGTAATCCCTAACATGGCCTTGATTTAGTGTTGTAAAATATTTCTAACATATTCTCATTAGGTCTTGGGCCCTTGTGAACCATATGAGCTTATTGGTTCCTTATTTGGAGAGTTGTAAAGTGTTGTAACACACTTTCACACTTTTCTAGGGTTTTATTAAATAATTAGGCTTCTTTATGCTTTAATTGGCTTTATTTTACATCCACAAGCTTCATGTAATGCATCTTTTCGAGGATAATCTTGACATAAATCAATATCCAATTATAATTTAGGTGTTCTCAGGTTGTGTATCCCACAATTAATGTTCTGGGACTCATATGCCACCTTGGGAATATGTGTCCCACCTATGGTTTTGGGTCATGATCCTAGTTTCACACCCTTCTAAGAATTTTTAAAATTGGTCCTATAAATTATGCCTCATGGGACTCATATGCCACTTTGGGTGTATGATTCCTATGTGGCCAAAAATTAAAATTAATTCAAATTCTTGGTGGGATTTTATCCTCCTAGATTTGATGTTGACTTGTAGTGTTGTAATTTCAGGAATTTTTGCATAATTAAGTATAAATACAAGTTTCTTTAATTCATTTTTCATTTATCAAGTTGAATGAGCATCATTATAGAAAAGTTGAGTTCACAAGAGCATTCAAGTTCTTACAAGAGCATTCAAGGGCATATTATCAAGCATTTTAGAGCATTATTCAAGCATCAAGCATCATTTCAAAGTCTTCATGCATCATGTTTATGGGTAAACCCACAAAAGTGGTTTACAATTCCAGTGAGGAAGGAAAAATTGCAAAAAATGACACCATGCAAAAAAAAATTGTTTTTCAAGGTTCGATCAAACCCAAATAGGGTTTGATAGAACCCCCATTTCGAGTGAACCCATTTCATGCAGGTCCCACCATTCCCGGGAAAAAGGAAAAGGGAAAGCCTTATGTAGAGGGGGTTCACTCAAAAACTGGTTCGAGTGAACCCATCGGGGTTTGAGTGAACCCCCATGGTTCGTTCGAGCCCACCTTTTCCCCCTTTCTCCCCGTCAAGCACCAAAAAGTCCAAAATTTTGTACTTCAAAGCTTGGGTTGAGGATGAAAATGGAGACTTCACAGACCCAACTAGATGATGGTAGTCCTCAGAACGAGCTATCCAACAAATATAATTTTTAATATGTTTTGGTTTTATTACATATTTGATTTTTTCATTTTATTAAACATAGGTTTTTCACCGAAAATCAAGTTCTCTATTCTACACATGTGGAAAAATAGTCAATTATCAAAAAAAAATTGAAAAATATGACTGCACCATATATTGAAGTCCTTGATCCAACAAAAAAAAAAGAATTTCGATACATATAAGAAAAGTTACGTGTTATATAGTCTGCCTATGTCTAAATTGTAATTGGTTTGACTTTGAAACTTGATTAAGAAAAAAATATTCAATAAAACACTATGAAACCAATTGGAAGCACTAGATATCATAGTTACAAATCTAATTTTGAAAAAATTAGAATTTTATCCTTCATGGAAAAAAGTTATGTGTTATACGGTGACTGTTACTCCTTAAAAATGTTGTTTACTGAAAAAAAAACTAGTTTTTGAAGGAGATGGAAAAATAAGTGAAATCTGATTCCAAATTTTTTTAAATATATATATTTAGAATCTATAAAAAAAAATGTCACAAATCACTAGTTTGCATCATCTTCAAATTCCTCATGGTTTAGCTGCTATAGGTGCCCAAAAGTGAACATTTAGTTAAAAACAATTATTTCAGTGTCCAGTTTGGCTAGAAATAGTAAACCAGTATTGTGGGATCGCCCTTATCTTTATGCTAGCAATTGTGATGTAGGGTTTTATGATTCAAGCAAGTGTCCAACTCAAGATCTATCACATTCAAGCAAGAGTCAAGATCTACATCCATTGAAGCAACTTCATACATGTTTGCAACACTTTATTGCTAGGGTTTGGTGAGTTGCAACATCATATTTTGTTCATTCATTATTCTCAATTCCTATTTCATTTCATTTCAAGGTTTGATTACCAAAACAAGGTTTGACTAAGGCAAACCCCTTTCCACTAACCAAAAAACATTTTTCCTTCTCTTTAGCATGTGATTTGTAGGTTTAGGTTAAAGAAACATTGAACAACAAGTTTGGAGAAAGTTATCAAAGTGTTTAAAGTTGTCAAAGTTGTCACCTTGCATTGGAGATACTTGGAAGACTTCTACAGGTTGCAAATTAGGGTTTCGGATTCAAAAAGAAATTGGAAAGGGTGGATCAAAAATTGAAGACTAGATTAAGAATTTGAAGTTTCAAAAAACCCTAACTAGACTGATATGCCAATTCTAGTGTATGAGTCCTAGTTTAGGTCATTTTTTTAGGTTTTTGCAGTTTTAGACACCCATTTGCGAGATTCCTTATTTTGCACAGATACCCAGATCTAGGCATGAATCTCCAAGTCTAGTGTATGAGTCCTGGAAGGCATTAAAATCAGTGTTTTCAATATTTTAGGCCTTCATTTAGTCATCTTCAAATATCCAGCTACACACATTTCTTCTTGCAGATTTTTGTTATGATTTACATGCATTTTTAGGTCATTTAGTGAAAGACTGCATTGCATTAGATTTAAGCATTACAACTTTCATTTCATTTATATTTCCAATCCCTAGCTTGGTTGTGAACCCCTCATTAGTTTACAATGAGACCTTAGGACAACCCTATTGCAAGATCTCTTTCTCCTTTGGATTGAGATCTCTACGGTCTCCCTTCAATGAAATAATTGGAAAGTAGATTTTTCTCTATGTCCTAAACCATTCGAAAGAAAATATCCCATTTTCCATTATTTCAGTAGTTACCATAAAGTATTACTTTAGTAATGTTTTTGATCTATCATATCAAGATGGAGCTACATCGTCAACTCTTGCACCAAATATTAATGAAGGCATTGGCAATACCTCATAGGAAGATCAAAATGAGTTAATTGAATTGGATGAGGATGAAAATGCCAAAAAACATGTTCCAAGGGATACTCTGGTTCACCAGAATGATTTAATTGACTTGGATGAAAATTTTGGCACTATAGATGATTGTTGTAGGGAGGATGAAAAGAAAATCCAAATAAAAAAAAAGGGCACAAGTGGGATATGACAAGGAATTTTCAGACGGATTGGGTGTCAAAGTACCCATTCATTGAACAAGTGTAGAATGTAGACAAATATGAAAATCCATCAAAATGCAAGTGTAAGATTTTTAGTTGGAAATATAAATGAGACAAGAATTTGGAGTTAAATCTTGACACTATAGAAAAGCATATCGGTAAATTTTATGAAAAAAAAATATAGACGAAAAGGAAAAATTAGTAGTAAGATGTAAATCAAAGGAAGAATGTCTTCATGTTAAGTATGCCCTGGACTATAATGAGCATATACAAAGAATGGAAAAGTGTGCTACATCTAGAGGTTCAATTAAGAAGCTCAATTTGGAAAGATAATGGTAGGACAACAATTGACAAAAACTATTCAAATGAGTGTTGTTTTTCATATTTTTTCTAGAGGGCATCCTTTGATAGACTACCCAAAATATAATAATTTATTATTTTTTGGGCATTCTTCACTTTCCTAGTACACATTGGTCAATAAACACTAGATGTGAATGGGAAAGTTGTCTTGCTGAGGTGGAAAAGGATGATTTATAGGAAATTTAAAAGAGTAAAACTTCATTGCATTATCTTTAGATAAAGTTACTATGGTAGATAATAATTTTTGGGTATATATGCATGTGTATACTATACATCAACATGTCTACCAAACTCATCTACTTTGTGTTCATAAAATGAAGGATACTTCAACATCGTAAAATCTATTTGAACTAGTTAAGAAATATTTGAATGAAATTAGAGGTTTTGATGACTTCACAATTACCAAAAATTTGGTGTGTGTAGGAGTTGATGGATCTTCAGTAATGAAAGATCATAGGAGTGGAATTTCCATAAACTTACAAACTACTTGTTTTCCATTCATGATTTCTATTCACTACATGACCCACAAAATGAATTTAGCATTTAAAATTGTAAGCAAGTTTCCTACAGTATCAAAAGTTGAAAATATAGTTTGCGAGATCTACCCATACTTTTGTTGAAGTCCCAAATGTTTTGTCGAATTTCAAATTTTTTCTAAGGGAATAACAAGAGGAATCAAGCTTCTTAAGGATGTTGATGCCAGATGGGTCCACTTGCATGGACGAGCATAACTAGTTTTTTCCAGAATACTAATTCTTGATTGGAGTAATTTACAAACATCGCCACACAATACACAAAGCTCCTGACCTCTTACATACGTTAACCAATATAGAGACACTTGTAACTTTAGCTAGTTTTCTCCCCATACTAGATGAAATGAAAAATCCTGTGAAGAAATCACAAGAGAGAACTATGTACATATCCATTAAAATACTATACTACATATAATGAAATGCATGACCCTTAATAATCTATATCTAACAGATTATCCATTTCAAAGTTCAAAATTTATAAGATAGTAGAAAATTAAAGATTTGAATAATCCTAAAAATTATTTATAGTTTAATGCAAGCGGGGAGTTATGTGTCATTGTACATGGATTTGAGATACCAATACACTATTGTAGGAGAGTCAAGCACTCTACCAAAAAATTACCCTTGAAAAAAAAAGATTTTAACAACATTGTTAAATCTATAAGTGGTATTTTAAAATCTATTGCGAAAATATTTCCACAGATATTTATGAATTATTCCCTCAAGATGAATTACTTGAAGCCATGTCTATTGTTTATCCTCAATTTTGGATCCCAGACAACTGGAATAACCCAATTTTTTTTCATTAAAAATTAATTACCTTGGTTGATTTTTTTGAAAAAGTTTATAGTACTATAGTGGATAGAAAATAGGAGGAATTATAAATCAAATTAAGCTTAGAGAACAAGCTCACCACTTTGCAACAAGTATGATGGAACAATTTGACTCCATGCAGAATCCCATGGAAGTAGGATCAATAACAAAGGTTTGGGAAAGCTTAGGTCAGAGTGAAATATTGCATGGTTCAATAGCAAAATATTTCATTCTTTCCAATTTATGGAAAACAATGATATTACGGTTGGTAGAGGATGAGAGAGTTTTTAGTGCATTGGGGTTTTTGAAATTAAAGATAAGAAAAAAACTAGAAAAGAATTTGGAAAATTTCTTAAGAGTGTATGCAACTAGGTAGAATGTCCAAAGTTTTCATTTTGAAAGGGCACTCACAATCTAGAAGTTTGTATGTGAATGAAGAGGGTTGTACAACACTTCAAACGTTAGTGGAAGTGGCACAAATTATAGTGACATAATGAATGTTGAACTTGAGATACAGTTAAGCAGACACACATAAGGTGAAGAAAATGAAGATTGGACTTAGAGTTCAGATGACTCCCAATCTTATGATTAGAGTGAGGGCCATGGTGTGAATTGGTAAATGGAAGTGATTTAGCAATTTTCTAGTATTTATACTATATTTCATGAATCATATTCCAAACTGTAGTTGATGATATTTTATGTTGTATTCCATGAAATTTCAAATTATGAATGAGATTGAATAAATTAACATATTATTAATAATTTTATATTTTAATTATGTCATGTTGATTATTTTTACATGTACTTAGTGATTCATTACTTAAATCAATGCTTAATAACATATTAACAATAGTAGCATATACAACAATTAACATTACCAATCGTTTATTGTGTATCTAGTAGGAGAAACCAAAGTTTTTCTTTAAATGAGAAAATAAATAATGATAATTGAACACATTACTGAATTTGATTGTTTTATTGATTTTTAAATGAACACACTTAGAGGCAATTCAAAATATTTCTCAAAGACAACTCTACATAGAGCTAAGTTAGAAACTCATATTATCAAATCATTCTATCAACTTTTGTAGCATGCTCCACTATTCACCTGATGGAAGTGCCATTTGTTCTAACTAATAGTGTCTGAATTGAAAATTTGTGAACAATTAATGCAAAAAATTTGGAACTTGACTTGAATGTTTCAATCAAAGTTGCATTCAAGGTTATCAATGGTTTGATGGAATCCAAATACTTTTCCTTATCTAGATTTGAAGGAAACTGGTTCAAATCAATCTTCCTTGTACCATCTGTATTACTTTTGAAATCATCCTTTCCAATGAATTGCTCAGGTGTGTCAAAATCCTTTGGCAAACCAAGCTCTTTCAACTTCCTTACCTTTTTATTGAGCTTCTTCATTCTTTTTGTAGCCTGATCCAAAAACTTTATCGGTTCCACATATTCTCAAACACTTTTGAATGATAGAGGACTTCATTGAGGCATCAATCTAATCATTAATTCATTTTGACTTCAATTCATTGTCATTATCATTGTAGATTGTTTTCAAATTCTCTATTGAAATCACATTTTTGTTGTCCCCTACGTATTCTTGAGCTTCCTATTATGTACTATCTGATCATCAATCAATTGAAATAATTGGAATAAATGATGAATTCTCTACATTATTTCCTCCTAGATATTTTGTTTTATATACTTCAGTATTTCACTACAAAATATAGTTAACTTATTTTGACAAGAGTTTATTTAATTTTTTTCTTCCCTCAACTCTCCTACCAGTCTTTCACTATTTCTCTCTCTTCCTCCAATTTTTGTTCCCATTTTTTTCTTTTCCAAGGTTATGTTTTAATTTTTCTAAAGGGGATTTCTCCTCACCATAATTCCTTTTTTCTCTAATCTAATATTTTCTTTAGTTCGTTCAATTCCACCTCTGTTTGTTTATCATGTTTTCTTGTAGATATAGAGGAATTTTTAATTTTTTTCTAATTCATTGATCTTGTTATATGTTGCTTTCCTCTTTTCTTTCTCATTTTCTAGCTCTTCCTATAAATTTCCTATTTTGGATCTGCAACCTTTCTTTTCTTGCTCTTCCTTTAACAATGATGTATACATCGATTCATTGTTCTTCTTTGATACTTTAATTTTGTCAAAAAAATTATATCCAGAAAAACTAATTAGAAACTACTCGCCTGAAATTCAGAGTGATCCATCTAATTCTTTGGATTATTTTTAATTGTGGGAACAAAAAACATGTACAACATGATTTATTTATTGGGTTCAATGTGGTTAATACCTTAGTTTTTGCAGGCTCTGGAGTTATAGTAGACGAAATCTCTATCAATTGCTTCCTTTCTTTTTTATACATTTTGGATTTCTTTTTAAACTCGTCATTGTAATCAAAAGCTAGAGATGTAGACATAATGGAATTCTTGAATGGTGAAGTAGTACAAGTGAAGTGATGGTAACATATCCAATTATTTGAGAATGAGCCTAAGGTTGAGGATTATCCATTTATTTTCCAATCACACTAACTAGAGGAGTGCCTAGAAAATTCCTTTGGAGTGAAAACTAAGGAAGTGCTGCTAGTACTAGTACTTGGACTTGGATCTATCAGAATCCTTTGCTTCTTTTAAATGCCTTGATCACTATGTATTTGTGTAGTATCTTGTATTGTTGGCATCCTGTGTGTAATTTGTTTTTGTGTAACATTTTGATGACTACTATTACTACTGAGCATTCCATCGCCACTAGTGGCAGTGCTAGTTACACTAGATTCTCCACCATGGGCATGTCCTGGTTGTGATTGTACCTGACCATGAGGATTAGGAATTGAAGTTGTAACAAAATAAATTATTCCATCTATCGTTGTATGCCCCTAAGCTATATCAACTCCAAGTCCTTGCAAATCACTAGGTTTTCTATGGCCTACCTCTATTTCTATCCATATTCCTTGTCCTTTGGACCCCAAACCACCACATTCATAACCCATTATTTCAACTATGGCTGCTCCTGAAGTATATTTTTTTTTATGGTCTCACTTAAACTATGTTCAAATTTTCTTGTAAATTGTACATTTTGTTCTTCCCTATCATCATCAGTTTCTTCATGTTTTCTCTTTATTCCAAAAATTGCTAAACTCATAATCTTCTTCGATCTCTTGAAACACTACACTAGTTTTGGGTGCACATAGATCCTTCCTAATAGACCAAAAGGCTATAATTTTTTATTGTGTCCAATTTTTTCTTTACAATACATATTTAGAGAATCTGATATGTTTACTTTAGTAGATTGTAGATCACTTTTTTCATAAAAAATGTCGTACCTTTTTATTTTCTTCTCTACTAATCTCTATTAGTGCAATTTCATATTTTTTGCTAATAATTGTTCAAAATAAATACCTTTCTCAGCAATACTTTTCTCCATTTCTATTCTGATCTCATCCCAAGAATCCTTGTTTCTCAAGTATTCAAGCAAGGGTTTACTTTGATGCTGAGTTCTACTTTCAACATTCTTATTGGCCACAATCCTTGATTTAATGGTGTCACATGGATTATACTACCAGTCAGAGACAACATCAAATTGATTTTTTTTCAAAATTTCATGTACAACACTAAATTATTTTCTCTCAAATGCGAACCCTCAACAAGAAAAAGGTAAAGAAGGAAATATTATCTTCTTTTATTGACTGACAAAGTATAGTGGATCAGTACTCTCCATCTACCATACATATTCCAATGTAAAAACCCTTTTTGTCACATGTATAGAAATTTTGTATGGTTGTACTCCTGATCCATAAAATCTTAGCACATTATATTCTTCCATTAAGTACCAATCGACCAATTGTAATTATTTTTCCTAGTGGAATGTAATTTCTACAAGACATAGGCAATATAGGCATTGGATTATTTATAATTGCTTGATATAATGGAGCCAAGAGGTAGTCTACAAAATTATTGTAGTTCCTTTGAGAATCATGCATTTTTATCTTAGTGATCCAATTATATATTGGAGCCATTTTTTTTCTCAACATTCATATAGGGATAAATCTTAAACTTGTTGTTCAAAAAAATTCCACTAAATTTGAATTAAAAAATAGCACAAGTAGGTTGTAAACCTAAATTTCTTAGTGCAACCTCCTTTAATCATTAAAAAATATTTATGAATTTATTCTACAATGTGCTCAAGAAAGTTATATTTGATAAGCTACTTAGCATAGTGGATATTATATTCCATTTCAAGGAGGCTTGCACCCACTACCTGATTGCTATCCAATCTGAGGAAAACTGCTAGCATGGAAATAGTATCTTAAACCCATAATTTAAAAATTCCCAAATCATAAGGAGGATTGTGATTATATTTTGAATAAGTTACTATTACTACCTTCAACTATTTTAATTAGAGATTTATTTTTCTCCCCTTCATTGACTGCTTCATAATCACTAGCAAGATTTTCTAGATCAATGTGGATGTTAAAAAATTCTTCAGTTGTAAATCCCAACACATTTCCAAATTCTTCTGCAGTGATAGATAACATTTATTTTTTGCTATCTCTATTAACAATTACTCTTTTGTTATCATCATAATTGTGGGTGCATCCCATGATAAATTCTGGGAACGGGAAAACCTAATGTAACATCATGAGCCCTGATCCAATTACCCATGGTGCAATGGCACTATTAATTGGCATTGTATGACTATTTTGAATTTACATTTTCTTTGCAACCTTATTCTCACATGAAAATCTCAATTCTGAGGTATCCCTACCATAGATTTTAGGATTATAAATATCATGGTATTCAACTATGAAACCTGGGTTTTAAGCACTCCAACATAATCTATTCTTATGTTTGATTTTGCTTTTCCTTTCCCAACAATTATTTTGGGAGTGGTTGTAGACATTATTGTATAGTATGAAGTCCCTCTTAAGTCTCAAAAGTTGTCAACCCTAAACACAAATTTTGAAAATTTAAGAATTTAATAAATAATGAAACATAGGATTTATGAATTTCACTTACCTAAATTTTGATTCTTGAAAAGATTAATATAGAGACACTAATAGGCTTGGAGTAGTTGTGTTGCAACCTAGAATATCCTTGGTGCACTGCCATGAGAAATCTCCCTATGTGCTAACCCTCTCACTTAAAAATAAAATCACTTAGTAGTAGGAAGTTCACTTTTTCTTTTTCTTTTCTCAAATATTAAAGTGACCAAAATGTGTTACCTCCTAACTACACAATTAGTACATTATAATTCTATACACACACTTATAAATAAATTCAATAGTTTTCATGCATTTCTAAACCTTCTACTAATTGATCACTTTTGTTTAGAGGTAGCATCATTCAAGTGACCCATTTCAAATAAATTATCAACTGTTGATCTTTGTAAATCAATGGTTATAGGGTGATTTTGAAGTTTTGAGTTTGCAAGCCTATGGCTCAATCCATTTCATTCCAAAATTCAAATATAGTCATCCATCAGACATTCATCAAACAGTCGAGTGACTTATAAACATTTTATTTTAATTTTTTAAAACATTAATTGCACTAAGATTATGCCATGTGTCATCATTCCATTGCTCACAATCCTATCCTTCAATAGAAAACCTATTGGAGACATTGAGCAAATTTCACATGTCCTTATTTTGTAGTGTCATGATTCAAATATAGATCTTCTTGAATCATCCCATAGACCCACAAAATCAACCATGTGTCATCATTTTCTCAAATTCCTATCCTTTGATAGAAAACCTGTTAGAGATATTGAGACCATCCCACGTGTCCTTATTCTATGGTTTCATGAGTCACATGTAGATCTTATTGAATCATCCTATAGACCAATAAAACACATTTAAAAAGCATGGAATTGACACATGCCCCCTTTCCATGGTTCCACAAAAATTAAATTAACCTTTATAAAACTATCCATAGACTCATGGAATCATGCTTAAAGGAAACCCCTAAAAAGGTGTCAAGTATCAACCTTTCCAAAATTTTGAGGGTATTCCATTCCTTAATAAAATACTTCATGCACATTAGTGGAAAGGCATAATAAGTGATCGGAACCATACATTAAGTGGAAGCTCACTTAAGCCATTTAATTAAGTACATGTGAAATATTCTTCTTAAGTGAGTGTTAGGAGAGGATCAAGGGGCCAGTAACTTAATGTTGCAAAGGAATTAATAAAATGACTAGTGACATTGAGAACTAAGGGAGCATGTGAGAAAAAAACTAAAAATAAAGTACAGGTTTTTAGGGCTTGTGAAACTAAATTCACATATAAAATTCAAGCAACATTTTAGCAAAGTGAAAACCCTAGGTAGCAAGAGTGACAACATTTTACCAAATTGCAGTAAAATTGTTATTTAATGGTAAACCTACTACCATTTAATGATAAAAATCTCTAAAATCTCACTTACAAGACAAAAGAAAAATAAATATTGATATGACAACATTTTATTTCCATTTTTAGTGTCTTTTATCAATTTGATGGAAAGTTTATTTTTTCATTTGTATTGATATATGTTTTAAATATTCATGCAAATACTTCATAAATATACAATACTTAATTTCTTGAAGGAAAAATCTATATTTTCCTAAGTTTATTTCATCCCATTATTTATCACTTATTATTAGTTGTTTAATATAGCCACATGCAACTAAATTTTTTTTCAACTTGTAGCCTATCCATGCACAAAGACACACTTTGTGGCATCTTAACATATATATAGTTTTCTATCAGCATAATCCTTGAACTTCCTTTAGGTGCATGTGGCTTACTTGTCTTTTGCATTATTTATTTTTCTTTTGTGTGATTGCACGTGCATGATGTGATCCCCCATGACATTTTATTTTATGTATTTCTCTCTTTGTGGCATTCCTCTATTTGTATCTTCATTCTTCTCTATGTCGTAAATATTTTACCTTATTCCTTTATCTTTTTCATTTGTCTTGTGTTTTCCTTTTGGGGATGATGCAAGGCCTTGAGGCATTCATTTCTCTTCCATGTTGACCCAAAATATTTTCATTTATCCTTTTCATTCGTCTTGTGTTTTCATTTTTGGGATGACGCAAGGTGTCAAGGAATTCATGTCTCTTCCATGTTGACCCAAAAGTCTTTTCTTTTTTTTTTCTCTCTTTGTGTCATTCTTCTAGTTCTATGTGTATTTGGGGAATGATTATAGTTTTGAGCTCTCTAAAAACATTGTAGCAAGAACATACTGACACCAAATCCTTAGATCCTTCATGTGTTTGGATTTTCATTTTGGGCACAACCCCTCCCTTTTATTTTGTATGACGTAGCTTTATTTAGAAACATATGACTTGGCATAGGGATTTCCAAGTTAGCTCTCATGCATTCATCATTTGCTACTTTCAAGAAATTGCACACAGTAATGGTGTAGCAACCACTTTAAAGTGGGGGCATACATTGGCATTATTCTTTTGCATTTTTCAATTTCATGCTCAGGGTGTTGTCTTTTAACTTCATGCAAGGCATCTTTAAATTTGTGGATGACATTGGGTGTGATGATTTTCAAAAGCATGATCTCTCTTAGCATATTATATTCCTCTTATTGGATTGATGTGACACACTACATCCCCCTAGTTGTGAACCTTTTATTCATTGATTGGTCCTCTCTTGGAGACACTAGGCACAATGTTCTCTAAGTTAAGGCCTTGTATAAATTAAGCAAGACACCTTTGAACATTCCTTACTATTGCATTTGCATTTTTAGTTATATGGCCACCTTGCATAACACACTATGTATTCCTGTAGAGCGATCTTCTTTGTTCATGTGCTCCAAGCATACAAAGTTTTGCTTGCCTCATGAAGCTCAAAGTTCATTTTTTGTGGTGTCTTATCAAAGTTATCAGGAGGTATAACTCTAGTATGGTTTGATGAGAAGCCGAATGAGGGAATGAATTTCCCTTAGCCACTCGTGTGTGTGTGTGTCAGGGTGCATATTGTCCCTATGTGTATGTGTATCACCTTCTTGGATTACTCACCCAATGAACAACCTAGAGTTTTGTTGCCTCAGAGTGAGCATGCACTTTTCAGACAAACAACCTAGATCTGATCTACATCGCAATGGAAAAATGTTTGAACTTAATCCACCCCCCCTTTTTTTTCGCTTTCTTTTCTCTTTGTCTTTGGTAGTGTACGCTTGTGGCTTGTTATTGCTCTGTATATCATTTTCATGTGTGTTTTCTTGTGCCTATGTTATTTTTCCATAGGACCTTGGTCCTGAGGGCTTGCACAACCCTCTTGATCATGGATGTCCTATCTTACTAGCATTGTTATACATTAGTGTGTGTTGGAAGCAAGTTCCTCCTCTCACTAAATAGGGAGCTAGATGTAATGATAGAAAAAGTACTCCCTAACATGGTCTTGATTTAGTGTTGTAAAATATTTCTAACATATTCACATTATTTCTTGGGCCCTTGTGAACTAAATGAGCTTATTGGTTCCTTATTTTGATTGTTGTAAAGTGTTGTATCACACTTTCACACTTTTCTATTGTTTTATTGAATAATTACACATCTTTACGCATTAATTAGCTTTATTTTACATCCACAAGCCTTAGTTAATGCATCTTTTCGAGGATGATCTTGACATAAATAAATTTCCAATCACAATTCATGTGTTTTCAAGTTTTGTGGTCCAGATTTAATGGTCTGGGACTCATATGCCACCTTGGGCATATGTGTCTCACTTGGGGTTTTGGGTCCTAATCCTATTTTCATACTTTTCTAAGCATTTTTTAAATTGGTCCCATAAATTATGACTAATGGGACTCATATGCCAACTTGGGTGTATGAGTCTTGTGTGGCCCAAAATTAAAATTAATTCAAATTATTGATGGTATTTTATCCTCCTAGATTTGATGTCGGCTAGTAGTGTTGTAATTTCAAGAATTTTTGCATAATTAAGTATAAATACAAGTTTCTTTCATTCATTTTTCACCTAGCAAGTCAAATGAGCATCATTATAGCAAAGTTAAGTTCACAAGAGCATTCAAGTTTTTGCAAGAGCATTCAAGGGAATATTATCAAGAATTTTAGAGCATTATTCAAGCATCAAACATCATTTCAAAGTCTTCATGCATCATGTTTATCTTTATGCTAACAACTATGATGTAGGGTTTTATGATTCAAGAAAATGTCCAACTCAATATCTATCACATTCAAGCAAGATTCAAGATCTACATCCATTGGAGCCACTTCATACATGTTTGCAACACTTTATTTCTTGGGTTTGGTGAGTTCCAACATCGTATTTCATTCATTCATCATTGTCCATTCCTATTTCATTTCATTTCTAGGTTTCCTTACCAAAATGGGGTTTGACCAAGAAAAACCCATTTCCACTCAAAAAGAAACATTTTTCCCTCTCTTAAGTGTGTGATTTGTAGGTTTAGGTTAAAGACACATTGAAGAGAAAGTTTGGAGAAAGTTATCAAACTATTTAAAGTTGTCAAAGTTGTCACCTTGCATTGGAGATACTTGGAAGATTTCAACAAGTTGTAAATCAGGGTTTCTGATTCAGAAATCAATTGGAAAGGGTGGAGCAAAAATTGAAGAGCAGATTAAGAATTTGAAGTTTCAAAAAACCCTAAGTAGGTTGATATGCTAGTTCTGGTGTATGAGTCCCAGTTTAGGTCATTTTTCAGGTTTTTGCAATTTTAGACACCCATTTGCCAAATTCCTATTTTTGCATAGAAACCCAGATCTGGGACTAAACCACCAAGTATAGTGTATGAGTCTTAGAAGGCATTAAAATCAATGTTTTCAACATTTCATGCCTTCATTTAGTAATCTTCAAATTTCTAGGTGTACACATTTCATCTTGCAGATTTTTTTTATGATTTACATGCATTTTTAGGTCATTTAGTGAAAGATTGCATTGCATTAGGTTTAAGTATTGCAACTTGCATTTCATTTATCTTTCCAAGCCTTAGCCTAGTTGTGAACCCCTCATTAGTTTACAATCAGACATTAGGATAGGCCTATTGCAAGATCTGTTTCTCCTTTTCATTGAGATCTCTAGGATTTCCCTTCAATGAAATAATTAGAAAGTGGATTTTTCTCTATGTCCTAAACCATATGAAAAAAAAGATCCCATTTTTTGTTATTTCAATAGTTACCATAAATTCTTACTTTGGTAATGTTTCTAATCCATCATATCAAGATGGAGCTACATCATCAACTCTTGCACCAAATATTAATGAAGGCATTGGCAATACCTCATAGGAAGATCAAAATGAGTTAATTGAGTTGGATGAGGATGAAAATGCCATAGAACATGTTCCAAGGGATCCTTTGGTTAGCCAGAATGAGTTAATTCACTTGGATGAAAATGGTGGCACCATAGATGATTGTTGTAGGGAGGATGAAAATAAACTCCAAATAAAAAATAGGGCACAAGTGGGATATGACAAGGAATTTTTAGACGGATTGGGTGTGAAAGTACCCATTCATTGAACTAGTGTAGAATATAAACAAATATGAACTTCCATCAAAATACAAGTGAAATATTTTTAGGTGGAAATATAAAAGAGACAAAAATTTGGAGGTAAATCTTGACACTATAGAAAAGCATATCGGTAAAGTTTATGAAAAACAAATTATAGACAGAAGGGAAAAATTAGTAGTAAGATGGAAATGAAAGGAAGAATTTCTTCATGTCAAGTATTCCCTGGACTATAATGAGCATATGCAAAGAATGGAAAAGCTTGCTACATCTGGAGGTTCAATTAAGAACTTCAATTTGGAAAGATAATGGGAGGAAAACATTTGGAAAAAACTCTTCAAATGACTATTGTTTTTCATATTTTGTCTAGAGGGCACCCTTTGATAGACTACCCACAATCTAATAATTTATTATTTTTTGGGTGTTCATCACTTTCCTAGCACACATTGTTCAATAAATAGTGGATGGGAATGGGAAAGTTGTCTTGTTGAGGTGGAAAAGAAAGATTTATAGGAAATTTAAAAGAGTCAAACTTCATTGTATTATCTTTAGATAAATTTATTGTGGTAGATAATACTTTTTGGGTACGTATGGATGTGTATACTGTACACCAACATGTCTTCCAACCTCATCTACTCTATGTTCATAAAATGAAGGATCCTTAAAAATTGTAAAATCTATTTCAACGAGTTAAGAAATCTTTGAATGAAATTAGAGGTTTTGATGACTGCACAACTACCAGATATTTGGTGTGTGTAGGATCTAATGGAGCTTAAGTAATGCAAGGTCACAGAAGTGGTCTTTGCATAAAATTACAAACTACTTGTTCACCATACATGATTTCCATTCACTGCATGGCCCACAAAATGAATTTAGCATTTAAAATTGTAAGCAAATTTCCTACATTATAAAAAGTTGAAAATATAGTCTGTGAGTTCTATGCATAATTTTGTCAAAGTCCCAAATTTTTTGTGGAATCTCAATATTTTTCTAAGGGAATAACAAGAGGAAACAAGCTTCTTAAGGATGTTGTTGCCAGTTGGGTCCCCTTGCATGGAATAGCACAACTAGTGTTTTTTAGAATATTGATTCTTGATTGGAGAAAAGTATGAATATTGCCACACAATACACAAAGCTCTGGGCCTCTTACATAGGTTGACTGATATAGAGACACTTGTAACTTTGACTGGTTTTCTCCCCATTCTAGATGAAATGAACAATCTTGTGAAGAAATCACAAGAAAGAACTATGTACATATCTATTAATATACTAAACTATGTATAATGACATGCATGATGCTCAATAATCTATATCTAATAAAGTATCCATTTCAAAGCTCAAAATTTCTAAGATAGTAGAAAATTAAATATTTGAATAATCCTAAAAATTATTTATAGTTTAATGCAAGCAGGGAGTTATGTTTCATTTACATGGATTTGAGATACCAATACACTATTGTAGGAGAGTCAAGCACTCTACCAAAGAAGTACCTTTGAAAAAGGAAGATTTTAACAACATTGTTAAATCTCTATGTTCTACTTTAAAATCTATTGCAAAAATATTTCCACAAATATTTATGAATGAATCCCTCAAGATGAATTACTTGAAGCCATTTCTATTATGTATCCCCAATTTTGGATCCCATAAAAATGGAAGAACCCAAATTTTATTCATTAAAAAGTAATTACCTTGGTCGAAAACTTTTGAAAAAGTTTATAATACTATAGTGAACAAAAAATAGGAGGAATTATAAATCAAATTAAGCTTATGAACAAGCTCACCGCTTTGCAACAAGTATGATGGACCAATTTAACTCCATGGAGAATCCCATGGAAGTGAGATCAATAACAAAGGTTTGGGGAACCTTAGGTCAGAGTGAAATATTGCATGGTTCAATATCAAAATATTTCATTCTTTCCAATTTATGTCAAACAATGATATTAGGGTCAGTAGAGGATGAGATATTTTTCAATGCATTGGGCTTTTTGAAATTAAAGATAAGAAAAAAACTAGAAAAGAATTTGGAAAATTTCTTGAGAGTGTATGCAACTAGGTAGAATGTCTAGAGTTGTCATTTTGAAAGGGAACTGACAATCTGGAAGTCCATATGTGAATGAAGAGGGTTGTGCAACACTTAAAATGTTACTTGTAGTGGCACAAATTATAGTGACACAATGAATGTTGAACTTGAGATGTAGTTAAGAGGATGTACATAAGTTGAAGAAAATGAAGACTAGACTTAGAGTTAAGACGACTCTCAATCTCATCATTAGAGTGAGGACCGTGGTGTGAATTGGTAAATGGAAGTGATTTTGTAATTTTTTGGTATTTATGCTATATTTTATTAATCATATTCCAAACTATAGTTGACAATATTTTATATTGTATTCCATGAAATTTCAAATTATGAATCAAACTGAATAAATTAACATATTATTAATATCTTTATATTTTAATTATGTCATGTTGATAATTTTTACATTTACTTGGTGATTCATCACTTAACTCAATGCTTAATAACATATTAACAATAGTAGCATATACAACAATGAACATTAGCAATCATTTATTGTGTATCTAGTAGGAGAAACGAAAGTTTTTCTTTAAATGAGAAAATATATAATATAGATAATTGAACACATTACTAAATTTTATTTTTCTATTGATTTTCAAATGAAGGAACACACCTAGAGGCAATGCAAAATCTTTATCAAAGACAACTCTACATAGAGCTAAGTTAGAAACTCATATTATCAAATCATTCTATCAACTTTTGTAGCATTCTCCACTATTAACCTAATGGAAGTGTCATTTGTTCTAACTGATAGTGTCTGAA
Organism: Sequoia sempervirens; assembly: GCA_007258455.2. Lineage (NCBI taxonomy): Eukaryota > Viridiplantae > Streptophyta > Pinopsida > Cupressales > Cupressaceae > Sequoia > Sequoia sempervirens. Next base: position 717,851,152 of record VDFB02270651.1, read on the forward strand.
TTGAAAATTTGTTAACAATTCATGCAAAAATTTTGGAACTTGACTTGAATGTTTCAGTTAAAGTTTCATTCAAGGTTATCAATGGTTTGATGGAATCCAAATACTTTTACTTATCTAGATTTTAAGGAAATTGGTTCAAATCAATCTTCCTTGTACCATCCATACTATTTTTGAAATCATCCTTTCAATTGAATTAATCTGTTGTGTCAAAATCCTTTGGAAAACCAAACTCTTTCAATTTTCTTACCTTTTTATCAAGCTTATTCATTCTTTTGTAGCTTGATCCAAAAAATTCATTGATTCCACGTACTCTCAAACACTTTTGAATGATCAATGACAACTTCATTGAGGCATCAATCCAATCATTAATTCCTTTTGATCTCAATTCATTGTCATTGGCATTGTAGATTGTTTGCAAATTCTCTATTGAAATAACATTTGTGTTGTCCCCTACATATTCTTGAGCTTCCTATTATGTACTATCTGATCATCAATAAATTGAAATAATTCACACAAATGATCAATCCTCTACATTATTTCCTCCCAGATCTTTTGTTTCATATACCTCATTGTTTCACTACAAAATGTAGTTAACTTATTTTGACAAGAGTTTATTTCATTTTTTGCTTCCCTCAACTCTCCTACCAATCTTTCACTATTTTTCTCTCTTCCTCCAATTTTTGTTCCCACTTTTTTCTTTTGCAAGGTTATGTTTTAATTTTTATGAAGTGGATTTTTCCTCATCATAGTTCCTTTTTCTCTCATCTAATATTTTCTTCAGTTCATTCAATTCCACCTCTATTTGATTATCTTGTTTTCTTGTAGATGTAGAGGCAATTTTTTAAATTTTTTTCTAATTCATTGCTCTTGTTATCTGTTGTTTTCCTCTTTTCTTTCTCATTTTCTATGTCTTCCTATAAATTTTCTATTTTGGATCTACAACCTTTCTTTTCTTGCTCTTTCTTCAACAATGACATATACAATGATTCATTGTTCTTCTTTGATACATTAATGTTGTCAAAAAAATTATATCTAGAAAAAATTAATTGGAAACTACTCACCTGAAATTCAAAGTGATCCATCTAATTCTTTGGATTATTTTTAATTGTGGGAACAACAAACATGTACTACATGATTTATTCATTGGGTTCAATGTAGGTAATACCTTGGTTTTTCCAGGCTTTGCAGTTATAGTAGATGAATTCTCTATCGATTGGTTCTTTCTTTTTTATACATTTCGGATTTCTTTTTAAAATCATGTCATTCTAATCAAAAGCTAGAGATGTACAAATATTAGAATGCTTGAATGGTGAAGGAGTACTTGCAATGATGGGAACATCTCCAATTATTTGATATCAATCCCAAGGTTGAGGATTATCCATTTATTTTGCATTCATACTAACTAGAGGAGTCCCTAGAAATAATTCCTTTGGGGTGGAAATTAAGGTACTGCTACTAGTACTAGTACTTGGACTTGGATCTACCGTAATCCTTTGCTTCTTTGAAATTCCTTGATTACTATGTATTTGTGTAGTATCTTGTATTGTTGGCATCATGCGTGTAATTTTTTGTTTTGGCACATGTTGATGACTACTATTACTACTACCCATACCATTGCTACCAGTAGTAGTGCTAGTTGCACTAGATTCTCAAACATGGGCATGCCCTGGTTGTGATTGTACCTGACCATAAGGATTAGGAATTGAAGTTGTAAGAAAATAATTATTCCAGTTGTCCTTGTATTCCTATGAGCTCTTTTATCAACTCCAAGTCCTTGTAAATCACTAGGTTTTCTATGTCCTACCTCTATTTCTATCCATATTCCTTGTCCTTTGGATCCCAAGCCACCACATTCATAACCCATTATTTCAACTATGGTTGCTCCTAAAGTATATGTTTTTTTTATGGTCTCACTTAAACTTCGTTCAAATTTTCTTGTAAATTGTACACTTTGTTCTTCCCTATCATCATTAGTTTCTTCATCTTCAGAGGGATTCACTTTATTCCACAAATTGCTAAATTCATAATCTTCTTTGATATCTTGAAACACTACACTAGTTTTTGTTTCAAATAGATCCTTCCTCATAGACCAAAAGGCTGTAATTTTTTATTGTGTCCAATTTTTTTCTTTACAATACATATTTAGAGAATCTGATATTTTTAATTTAGTAGATTGTAGATCACTTTTTTCATAAAATTTGTTGTACTTTTTGATTTTCTTCTCTATTGCTCTCTATTAGTGCAATTCCATAATTTTTGCTAATAATTGTTCAAAAGAAATACCTTTCTCAACAATAATTTTCTCCATTTCTATTCTAACCTCATACTAAAAATCCCTGTTTCTCAAGTTTTCAAGCAAGGGTTTACTTTGATGTTGAGTTCTACTTTCAACATTCTTATTGGCCACAATCCTTGATTTAATGGTGTCACATAGATTATATTGCCAGTGAGAGACAACATCAAATTGATTTTTTTTCAAAATTTCATGTACAACACTAAATTATTTTCACTCAAATGTGAACACTCGACATGGAAAAGGTAAAGAAGGAAATATTCTCTTCTTTTATTGATTGAAAAAGTATAGTTAATCAGTACTCTCCATCTACCATACATATTCCAATGTAGAAATCATTTCTATCACAAGTATAGGAATTTCGCATGGTTGTACTCTCGATCCATAAAATCTTAGTAGAGTATATTCTTCCATTAACTACCAATCAACCAATTGTAATTATTTCCCTAGTGCAATGTAATTTCTACAAGAAATAGGTAATATAGGCATTGGATTATTTATAATTACTTGATACAATGGAGCCAATAGGTAGTCTACAAAATGATTGTAGTTCCTTTGAAAATCATGCATTTTTATATTAGTGGTCCAATTATATACTGGAGCCATTTTTTTTCTCAGCATTCGTATAGGGCTAGATCTTAAGCTTGTTGTTAAGAAACATTCCACTAAATTTGAATAGAAATAAATAGCACAAGTAGGTTGTAAGCCTAAATGTCTTAGGGGAACCTCCTTTAATCATTAAAAATTATTTATGAATTTATTCTACAATGTGCTCAAGAAAGTTATATTTGATAAGTTGCTTAGCAATATGGATATTATATTCCATTTCAAGGAGGCTTGCACCCACTTCTCGATTGCTATCCAATATAAGGAAAAATTCTAGCATGGAAATAGTATCTTGAACCCATCGTTTAAAAATTACCAAATCATTAGGAGGATTATGATTATATTTTGAATAAGTTATTATTACTACCTTGAACTATTTTAATTCTCTAAATTTATGTTTCTCCCCTTCATTGACTACTTCATAATCGCTAGCAAGATTTTCTAGATCAATGTGGATGTTAAAAAATTCTTTAGTTGTAAATCCAAACACATTTTCAAATTATTATGCAGTGATATATAACATTTCTTCTTTGCTATCTCTATTAACAATTACTCTTTTTCTATCATCATAATTGTGGGTGCATCCCATGATAAATTCTGGGAAAGGGAAAACCTAATGTAACATCATGAGCCCTAATCCAATTACCCATGGTGTAATGACACTATTAATTAGCATTGTATGACTATTTTGAATTTACATTTTCTTTGCAACCTTATTCTCACATGAAAATCTCAATTTTGAGGTAACCCTACCGTAAAATTTAGGATTATAAATATCATGGTATTCAGTTGTGAAACCTGGGCTTTTAAGCACTCCAAAATAATCTATTCTTATATTTGATTTGTTTTTCCTTTCCCAAAAATTATTTTGGGAGTAGTTGTAGACATGCTTGTATAGTATGAAGTCCCTCTTAAGTCCTTAATTTTTCTTAAGTCTCTGAAGTTCTCAACCCTAAACACAAATTTTGAAAAATTAAGAATTTAAGAAATGAAGAAACATAGGATTTATGCCTTTCACTTACCTAAATTTTTATTCTTGAAAATATTAATACAAAGACACTGACAGACATGAAGTATTTGTGTTCGAACCTAGAATCTCCTTGGTGCACTTCCATGAGAAATTTCCCTATGTGTTGACCCTCTCACTTAAAAATAAAGTCACTTAGTAGTAGGAAGTTCACTTTTTCTTTTTCTTTTTCTCAAATATTAAAGTGACCGAAATGTGTTACCTCCTGATTACAAAATTAGTACACTAAAATTCTATACATACACTTAGAAATAAATTCAATAGTTGTCGTGCATTTCTAGAACTTCTATAATTGATCACTTTTAGTTACAGGTAGCATCATTCAAATGATCCATTTCAAATAGATTATCAAGTGTTGATCTTTGTAAATCTAATTGTTATATTGTGATTTTGAAGGTTTTAGTTTGCAATCCTATGACTCTATTCATTTCATTCAAAAATTCAACTATAGCCATCCATCAAATATTCATCGAACGGTTGAGTAACTTATGATATAAACATGTGTTTTTAATTTTTTTTAAACTTTAATTGCGCTAAGATTATAGCATGTGTCATCATTCCATTGCTCACAATCCTAGCCTTGGATAGAAAACCTATTGGAGACATTGAGCAGAGTCCACATGTCCTTATTCTATAGTTTTGTGAGTCAAATATAGATCTTCTTGAAACATCCCACAAACCCACAAAATCAACCATGTGTCATCATTTTCTAAAATTCCTATCCTTTGATATAAAACCCGTTAGAAACATTAAGAACATCCCACGTGTCCTTATTCTATAGTTTCATGAGTCACATATAGAGCTTATTGAATCATCCAATAGACCCATGAAATACATTTAAAAATCATGAAATTGACACATGTCCCCTTTCCATGGTTCCACGACAATTAAATTAACCTTTATAAAACTATCCATAGACTCATGGAATCATGCTCAAATGAAGCCACTAAAAAGGTTTCAAGTATCAACATTTCCACAATTTTTAGGGTATTCCATTCCTTAATAAAATACTACATGTAGATTAGTGGAAAGGAATAATAAGAGATGGGAACCATACATTAAGTGTAGGCTCACTTAAGCCATTTAATTAAGAACATGTGAAATATTCTTCTTAAGTGAGTGTTAGGAGAAGATCAATGGGCTAGTGACTTAACGCTATAAAAGACTTAATAAAATGATTAATGACACTGAGAACTGAGGGAGCATGTGAGCTAAAAACTAAAAATAAAGTGTAGGTTTTTAGGGCTTGTGAAACTAAATTCATATATAAAATTAAGTCAACATTTTAGCAAACTGTAAACCCTAGCAAAAGTGACAGCATTTTACCAAACCCTAGTAAGATTGTTGTTTAATGTAAACCTACTGCCATTAATGGTAAAATCCTCCAAAATATCACTTACAAGATAAAAACCAAAAAATATTGATATGACAACATTATATTTCCATTTTTAGTGTCTTTTATCAATTTGATGGAAAGTTTCTTTTTTCAATCTTCATGCAAATACTTCATAAATATATAATACTTAATTTATTGAAGGAAAAATCTATATTTTCCTAAGTTTATTTTATCCCATTATTTATCACTTATTATTAGTTGTTTAATCTAGCCACATGCAAATAGAATTTTTCCAACTTGTAGCCTATCTATGCACAAAGACATACTTTGTAACATATTAATGTATATATAGTTTTCTATCGGCCTAATCCTTGAACTTATTTTAGGTGAAAGTTCTAGTAACATTAATTCTAATTACTTGTAATTTGAATAGACACATAACACATAAAATAATTATTTAAAATAAATGAATAATGAAGAATAACACAATCATTTATTTTAATTTTATTAAAATTGAATCACAATGTTGTGTATCTTTTTAATGATCAATAGACCATGCAAGCTCTTTCCTAAAAAACACATATCACTATATCAGACACAATTGATTCCAAGATGGTAGTCGTGTTATGGAATGCACATCATATTCTCAAACCACGAGGCTTTCCAACCATACTTAGTATCTTGGGATTTCACATGATAGCTCCAAGCCACCAATATGGTTCTACATTGATAGAAAATTTTGTACCTTGGTTTTGCATCCCACTATGGTGAAGCATGAGCTGATAGTTAAAACATTTAATACAAATGATATTGCATAATATGTTGAATTTCACTCACCAAAACAACGTAGAATGACTTTAAAAATCCGTAGGGATTGCCTACTATGCTAGGAAAAGGGGAGCTATGAATATAGAAAATATGCCTATCTTGGTTACCAATTGGAATTATGCAAAAGATAAAGGGTAGTAAATATGCTACCACCATCTTCGGACGGCTCCAAGGTACTAGGAAAGTACATAATGAATTTGAAAGTCCACAGTTCCTCTTTGATGACCTCTATCAAAATGAAGTATGATAAATCGATGGCTTTCAATGTGAAAAAGATTAAAATACTTGTGGCAATTTTTTTCTATGAAAGAACTTATCTCCATTAGAGCTCCTCACCCTAGTTCAAAACATGGCACAAGTGACAAGTGAACTAGATCAACTTCTTTCAAATTCCATCCATTCTTAAATTGAAGGAAATTGGTCTCTCTTTTACTCTATAACTAGATAACTAGACACAATAGAATTTAGAGTATCCCTAGTTATACCACAACATCATAGTAAAAATGAGCGAGGAAGATCGAAGAAAAGCAGGTGCCTTGAATGGGAAAGTGTGGGGCGATGTTGAGGAGGATAAAAATTTGAAAGGAGATGTTGTGGGAGAAAGGAGGGTGGATGATGGAGTTTATAGGCCACCATGTGTGTTCGAAAATGGATGATGGGTGGACAAGTGTCATCTTGAGTACAGAAGCAATAAATATCATAACAAGAATTTCCTTGATCGAGATTCAAATCATAGAAAAAGGAAATCAGAGAGAAGGTAGATGCTACCATGGATGCGCTCACAATGGTGGTAATCCAGATATGCAGAGTGCATAGAAGATTGATGGAAACCTAGCCAAAATCAAAATGTTAACAATTGGGGAAATTACATTAGGAATAGCTCGGTGGGGAATCAACATGGGTGGTTTTGAGAAAAATGGAGGCCAAGGGTGGATACCTTGGTCAATTGGCAAGATAAAATGACTAGAAGTAAAGAACGCACGAGAAGACTATGGAAGGGAAAAAAGAAGGTGATCACAAATGAAGGACCCTCTCATCGGTACATGGATTTGATTGGTAAGTTTCACAAACCTAGTCTATTGAAGTATTTTGTTAAAGTGGATAAGATACAGATGAAAAATTTAGTCAATAGACTTAGAAAAAAGGGGATTTTTCTCAAATGCGGGGGTGGTGTACAATTGAGGAAATCAGAAAATGGTGCAAAAGAAATGGGGCAACTAAATTAAAATTAGGGAATTACCAAATTATTTTTTTCTAGTAGAATTTCCATCCAAAGAAGGGAAATGGAATGCCCTTAGCAATGGCCCACACTATATGGGTAGTGTCAGGGTGCACCTAATTGATTGGTACCCAAAATTTGACCCATGGAATCATAAGATCCTGGAAGAACTTGTGTGGGTATGCTTGTACAACCTTCGAACTAAATTTTGGGATGATGACACACTAGTTGAGATTGGAGAAAGTCTAGGCTCTTTCATATCGGTGGAAGAAGATGCAAAAGATAGATACTTGGGAACCTACACCAAAATATCCTTAGGGTTAGTTTCCCATCAAAACCCCCCTCAGGAAGTGAAAATCTATCTAGATGGTGGTGTATGGAACCAAAAGGTGGAAAGGGAGGACCAAATGAAATTTTACCAAATATGTAAGTCCAAAGATCATGGCACACTAGAGTGTAATAAAAGGATGAATGCCAACAAGTCCAATGAATATGTCTAGGGGCAGGACCAAGGGAGCCCAACAAGAATGGACCTAAAATTAATCCCTACTTTCTCATCAGATATTGGGGCATCTGAGGACCCAATAGATGCTTCAATTGGGAAGGAGAGGTAGGATAAAATTGAGGAGGCTCAAGATGATGGGATCACTAGTCTAACAATAGAGGAATTATGTGGGATAAAGTTGTTATGTGTGGGGAAGTAACAACTCTCCCCACCCAAGGTAGCAAAGAAGTCTCTAACTAAAGCACAAGATGCAAGGGTAGCCCCTGTTGGAAATAAAAATGATGAAAAGGAGGAATACTTGAAGTTAGTCAGTGAGGAGGAATACAAAAAGGATGAGGTAAAGGAAATGATGAATGAACCTAAGCACTCTGAATCGGTGGCCTTGCAAGATGAAATGGTTCAGAAAGTGAACTAGAACTAGACTCTGAGGAAGAATGGGAGGTAAAGGAAGGAAATATTTTTGAAGAAAGGATGTTGAAGCAATCAAAATCAAATATATAAAAACCGTTGTGCATATTTTGCACACACGCCCCGCCGAAGGCAAGGACCCCCTATTTTTCGCTCTCGACGGATCATTTTTGCACCCAATGTGTTGTTTTGCTCCCATATTGCTTCATAGGCCCCTATTCCCAAGCTTAAGTTGGTCACGTTCCTTTAAAAAATCAAATTACCTTTGACCAAATTTACCTACTTGAAGTTCGCTAATTCATTCAGCTTTGCGGGCTCGGTCTTACGGGTTTCCCTTGGGTTCTTTCCTTGGGGTCTGTCGGACCTTGTAGACTGGCATTTGTAGGTCTCCTCTTGTTGTCTTCCTTTGCGTCCCACCACTCATCTATAGCCAAGCCTCGACATCTGCCTACATGGTGGATCCTTCATCCACTTTCACCACTGCGTCCATCAAGAATCATAGACTCGCAACTGTAGGTCACCTCGTGTGGATTGTCGTTCATGATTCGCCGCTAGGAAGCGGCTAACCCTTGGCTTCCACCTAGATGGAAGGCTCCATAGTTGGTCTTTTCATCCTCACCTTTGTCGTAAGTGATCCAAACTTAGTGCCCTTAGAAAATTATCCAATTCAAAATGTTTTTCGGGTCATCGCATGTGGCTTTCCTTTTGCCCGACCACTGTTGTTTAATGACTGAACTTTTGTGCTATTATGCATTACAATCCCCATGGCCCACCATCATCTCGTTGTCATCACTCAATGATCAAACCTTTACACTGGGTCAAGTTGTACATTCAACATTCATTATCCATTACCCTGACCTTAAAGCCTGAAGTAGAGAAGCCACCAAGTTAAACAATTATGTGGGTTCATCCTTGCGGGCATCTGCCAGTGGAAAGTCATTGCTTGGAAGCTGTTGTGTAATAGCCAACTCCTTGAGTTGCTCCAACATGCAGACCCATCATATTCCATCCCCCCAGGAATTAATCTTAAGGTCACGGGTAAACTCCTAAGTTGGAGCTTGTAGGTGGGTCCGCCCATACGGGCCACCGCTAACGTGAAGCCATCACCATGACATCATTTCATAACTACAAAGCTTCATTGCTTCTCGGCTCTATTGGCCCAGAGGCCATCTACGTTGTTTTTAGAGCACCATTTTCCTCTTGCGGAATTCTCCCTGGCGGGAGCCATCCATCACCCCACCATTATAAAATGGGACTCATACACAACATAACTGCATCCGTTGCTTGCATCATTGCTTCGCCCCATTGTCATCTTCATAGGATGTAGTTTGCATTCACAATCAATGATGCCAATTCCTAGATGATTATTTTGATGGCATGAGACGATTGTTTAGAATTTGCATGCAAGTTGGTAATAAGAAATCATGCACTGTGCTCAATAAGGAATGCTTGGAATGGGCTCGTAGGCAGTGATGAGGGTATCTAGAGAATTGAAAACCAACTAAAATGTGCATCTTCAGAAAGACACGATAAAGCAAAGCAATCTCATATTTGTAAAGGCAAAGACTTGGGCGTTTACTTCAGTGGGATGCTTCGAAAGGGGGAATCTCCATCTATGCATGTGGGGCATTCTTATTCAGGTTCACAACACCTAGCGGACTATCTCGGTGCGGAGTCCACCCACCCATTCACTAGTGGGAGACTTCCTGCGAGCATCCGCTCATATAACACTATCTTCCCATGACTTCCTTAGTAGCTTTTCCATAGTCTTTTCCTACAACATCTAACTTACTTTAGCGCCCCACATTCCTTAGTTTGTAGTCCTGCTTCCATGCAGCTCTTGACAGAGCAATATCTGCATTTCACTGTGTGTCATCGTCTGATCACATAGCTTTGCATGGGATAGATTCTAGTTGGTTCCAACAAAATAGTTTGACATTTAATTATATGCCCCAACATGGCTATGAGCTCTATAATGGAAAGTAAGGATAGTGCACCCTTTTTGACAAATGAATGCTCGTAATGAAATCTAACAACACAGGAGGGCATGAGAAGGAAGTATTACATGAATTATGATGGAGCAAAGTTTTTTCTCATGGATTCCACAATGTGGGTGGTCATCTACACAATGACATTTCCAAAATGGCTCTCTCCCATGGCTGCTCTGCAGTGTATTCTTGCAGCAGTGTATTCAGACCAGGCTCCTATGATTCTTTAGATTTGAGCAAGGTGATGAACATAATAATGGGACTACTTTCCTTTTAAGTTGTGGCCTAGCGCTGATATTAGGATGGTGCTGGCATAATAAAATATTAGGTCTTGCAAAGAAAGAAATATCGAATGGCTGGGTGGACACGGTAATTTTCTGTAGTCTCGATGAGCTAGCTCTTTATTGTTGTGAATGCCAAAGGTCTTGATATCTAAGGGCTAAGATTAATTCAACTGGACAAAGAGCTTAGAAGTATACATACATCGACTAAGTAAGGATGGTCGATCAAGATATCATCTTGCCCCAATTTGGAGGCTAGGCGAGTCTCATACATCTAGATCATGTGGTAGCAACTTTGATTCATCAGCCATTTATTAAAGTAACATTCATAGCATTAATTTGAATTGAACCAAGAAAGCACTAATAGCTAGAAAATACTTTTGAAAATTGAGTGCATGATTGTATTGAATCGTCATGAAATTCTTGAAGTATTAAAAGAGGTTGACTTTATCATAGCTATATCAAGACAAATTGGATGGAGGAACTTTTTCTTGCAGATGTCACAACTCTTATGGTCATCTACACAACATCATTTCCTTTATGGTGCTTTCACCTTGACAACCCACACCACCTTCTCTATAATCTTCTTGTGGATTCTCCATCTGTCGAAGCTTTTACCCACAATGTTGTCCCAACGACCATCTTTGTGCAACCACCCACACATTATATTCCGCATCCCCTAAACTATGAATGATGGACGATAGAGTGGGGTGTCATTGAAGAGTGAATTCAATTTATTCCTTCAAGGATTCACAAATCTAAAATCATTTCAAGAGTTGGATTGCCTATGGCCTTGGGAGAATCAAATGCTGATAAAATACAAATAAATTGTTGTATGGCCATGTCACTCCTTACCTCTACGGTAGCTTTGAATTCATTGTGAATCATCAAGCATGGACTCTAAGCATGAAAAAAATTGATCCAACACCTTTATATGTGTTGGATGCTCTTCCCCTTTAAGAAAATAATGGGTTTTACCTATCCATTATATCAACAAAAGGAAGGATTAGATCATTTCAGGGGGAAAATGCAAGTTTTTGAAATTAGATTCACGTACGATTACTATGAGTTACTATCAAGGAAAAGGGGAGAGGAATATTTGGTGCGGAATATATTTCCTCCCATCCTAAAATTTTATATCATTAAGTTTGGGTGATCATTATAGGTGGATCATTATAGAAGGTGTCGAGCTGAATACTGGGCAAACTGATCATGATTAAATCAACTCAAACTAGTAGTTAAGAGGAGTAACTTCAGAATTGTTGCATCGATACAACTGATCCTGTAGGGTTGGTACATTCTAATAAATTGTAGTGATCCATGGGTAGACCTAGGATATGGAGGTGAAGAAGTTACATAATGTTACGAAAAATTGTTTCTTGTGGGAAAATACTTTGCAGGCATCATGGTCTAAGAGGTTGCTTCCTTCAACATTTGTTTTGTGGCTCCTTGCTTCTTTCTTCCCACATTTCATCTCTATGGATGTCCTACTCAAGGGAGCTATTGTCCACCCTACCATTGTCATAATGGTAGTCCTGCCTTAGCTTTCCACATTCATATCTCTACATTTAATTGTTGTGGGCTCCTCTGTGATGAAGGTCATCCATCATCTCATCATCCAAACTGACATTTTTCCATGGATTTCCCCATGGCAATGGCCGCCACCCTCACTAATTTCAACATTTTCAAATTCGCCTCAATGGTAGGATCAATTATGCTTCGAGGTTGTAATCAGCGAACATAATGCCAAAGCATTATTTCAAAGGGTATTCATTGATGAGGGCACAGGGGAGATGGAATTGTGGGTGTCATATTTTTTTTCTAAGATGAGGGACTTCTTGTTCAATCCTTTATCCTACAAAAACTGCTCTTTAATGGTTTTTTCTTTGCTCCCTCCCACACCTTATATTCTGCATCCCAGCATCTCTGTAAAACATGAATAAGTTGGAAGACGACAGGCTTATAATTTGAGTTATTGTTGGCATAGTGGATCCAAGATCATTTTTGTCTACAAACCACTTGAGATTGATGGGGGTGGTGACACTAGCACAACTTTATGGGAGGATGAACATCAAATATGGATCTAGGTGTGTTGTGATGAGAAAGTTGCAAGACAGATGAAGGATTATTGTGATCATTTGTGGCAATCGTGATATGAGAATGGTGACATTTCATCTTTGTAGATGTCAACTACCTTTGAGCCATGTCTATGGCATAGGTGCATTTCATCCCCGTGACACACATATCTACTTCACGAACAAAAGCGGGAACTAAAGGAATTTGAATTAATTTTTAAGGGAGCCTCATTCTTTCAAACTCAAAGAAATTGTAACTTCAATGATATTATGCGTGTCTTGGTGTGGGGAGTAGTGACAAAATCTCGTTGTGTGGTAAGCTAATTTATGGCCATCCCTGATGCCCACCCCACACCTCCTTCCCAAAAGCAGTAATCATGTCAAGCCCCATAATAGTAGATTCATTGCCAATGCCACCTTATGCAGAATCATTAATGAAAGGGATGGGTATTATGGTCTTTTTCAAAAAGAAAGCAAATGCTAAAATTTTATAAAATCAATGCCTAAAGTTAAAAAAGAATGATCCCATCTTCCCATCCACCATAAGAATGTGGACATGGCCATTTGTGGCGAGGTTTCTAGCATATTATGTGGGCCCTACTATTCGTTCAAAGTTGAGAAATAAGGAACACTCTATTTCTAGAATAAGTAATGCCATGTGAGCTTAACAAAAGGATACATTCTTTAACAAGGGATATAAATGTCTAACAAGTTCCCCAGACATCATTTATACATTTTAATGAAGGGTTGGTGAATGGTCTTAGGTTTGATTATGAATCTCTTGAGGATTGAATAGGAAATTTTTCATATGGGTTATGTGATTAAAGGGTATGATGCATCTGAGTTCAAGTCAACTAAGGGTGTCTAGGGCCTGAGGGTCATTAGCATCAATCTTACAGTGATGATAGGTTTTGAGCAAGTCTTGGCTGCAGTTAGAAAAAGTATCAAAAGTGTTTTCACATAGTTAATATTTAATTTCAATTGTAATCCTCTAAAAGGTTTTTTCTGTGTGGAGGTCACTCAATGAAATGAGACCCAAGAAGCAAAGGGGGGTGAACATTGATGACCACTTATCTAACTGGACTGCAGAGAGGATTTCAATTCTTAGGTGATGGACATTAAGGGTTTCCAAAACAACGTTTGCATAAACAATGGATTGTTTGTCAAAGGAGGACCAATCAACGTGTGACTACATGCTAAATGAAGTTAGTGCCAAGCAGTCATAAATTTTTCCATCAAAGTCAGAGATAGAGGGAGTTGTTTTATCTCTCATTAAACAACCATGACTATCAGGACCTATCCATCCAGATTAGGAGTAGCATATCTACTTCTCAAGAAACAGGGTATGTGCAGGATCATGGTGAGCCAAAAAGTGGCGATATTATGGGTATGTAGCTGATGACTTTTTTTTACCCAAAATTGATGAAATGAAAAGGGTTTTTAAAGGATATTCTCAGCTTTCTACCAATATAAATTATGCTTTACTTTGAATTTAATAAATAATTATTATTCATTTTCAATTTGAATTACAACTAAAGTCCTAGTCGATGGGCTAATTGAAAAACATTTATAGCTTTCAAACGATGTCACATTTTTTGAATCCAAAAAAAGTATCACATTCTATGCTTCACATGCTATAGGATTAAAAAAGAAAAATTAAATTGCATGAAATTTTTACCAAGTTAAGGTGGTCAGACATATGAGTTTTTATATTTTTAAAAAGTTTTAATAAAAAATTCACAATTAATTATTTACTTGGAAAAAAATTACAAAAAAATATGCATCACATCCAGACATAATTTGTCTACTTATATCTAAAATCTTATAAAAAAATATTATCATTTTATTGTGGTTAGGGTGGTCAGACATACACCTACTTCTAATTTTTTCCCTGAAATTTAACTACTACAGCATTTTTCAAATTTTCACCAAATAGATTTAAAAAATAAAAAATAAACTACTATATTCAATTTTCTATAGATTCTATTCTTACATATTTTTGAAATAATATAGATAACTTATTCAAATTTTTATGTCAAGTTTCCTAACTCTGATTTTTCTGAATTTTTTGCCACTTAAGGGCCCATTTTTTCCATGATGATCCTGCACATACCCAACACCAATCTGCAAGAAGATGCACTTGATCAGTGTAAATAATGTTGCAAATACATTAGACAAGGGGGAACTTTCCACAATTTTCAGCCACGGCCCAAAAAATAGCTACAAGACAAAAGTGTTATAGTGCCAAGGTTACTAAAAGACAAAATAGGGAAAAGACAAAACTATATTTTATATTGTCATATATTTAGGGGTAGGTGAAACCCTAATTTGTATTGAATCTAGTCCACACAATGTAAATTAATCCTAGCCATTCATTTGGGCTTTGTAAAAATATAAATAGGGGCTTGCTCCTCATTTGTAAGTGTTGGTGAACTAGTGTAAAAGGAGTTTTGCAGCAATAGAAGAAAGCATTGTAGTATTTTCGATTTTTTCTTTGAGCTTGTTGATTATGCATTCATGGTTCAACCTCCATGTTAGATTTAGCTTGTAGTTTCTTGAATGGATTTAATGGTGAATGTTGTTATGGTATTTGATGGACTCTCAGCCCATACTTTTGGCACCTGTTGATGGAAAACTATCATGTAAAGTTAGCCCGAGAATGTTTAATTCATTGCTAAAACTTAGTTCAATTATATGTTCATGAAGTGAATGCACAATCTAAAAAATCTACATACCTTAGGAGATTGCATTGGTTTTGTGTAGCTATAGGTTCTCTTGGTCAAGAAGAACTCAGTTTGTGGGATTTTATCTAGTGTAACATCCTCCATTGTTACTATTCATTCATGGATTAGGATTTAGAACACTCTCTCAACCCTTCCTCTTTTTCTATTTCTTTTACTCGTTGATAGAGTAGGATTCAATGCATCACAACAAAGCTAAATGTGATGAACATGATGAGTTTCAACTTGTTGTTTTGAGTGGGCAGCCAGTGTTCATCCATCTCCAACACTTTGAAAATCCTTTTGCAAATCCAACTCCCCATGCTTTGTAGACTATAAAGGCCACCCTGTGATTACTAGCAAATCACATCAACCAATTGAACTATTCCAAGCATTGTCATGACCTGACAGCCGAGAGACATTAGGATAATTTTTTGCAACTTGTTTGTAGGAGGTTTCCTTTCAAGAGAAGTAGTGCACTTGTGTGGTGCCTGTGTTGAGAAGTGCAAGAACACCCATCAACAAAAACCAAATATCAAGAAAAATGGTAAAAGAGGACCTAAAACAAATAAGGAAAAATTGGAGATTATAACCAATGCTATAGGACAAATGAAATTAAGGTTGGGTAAGGATGTTATCCTTCCCTAGGTGCATTAAGGCCCATAACATGGAATGTCATGGGCATAAATTCCCTTGACAAGTGGCACTTGGTCAAGCACCAAATTGACCAATCTAGAGTTGATATCTTCTTGTTGCAAGAGACTAAATTAATCAAGGAAGGTGGTGACAAGAGGTTAGGATGCTAGAGGCAATAGAAAGGAAATTTCATTAGTGTAGAAGGAGCTTCAAAAGGTATAGGTATCATTTGGAATCCATTAGCAATTATTGGGGAGGTAATTAGTGAGCATGGGAATTGGCTAATGTTGAGGTGTAAATCATTACAATGAAATGAACATTTTTTATTGTGATGCGTATGGGCCTATATCAACAATAGATAAGAGATCTTTGTGGTTGGAAATCTCCAATGGCCTTAAGAGCTTGAATGGAGAAAGAAGTATCATAGCAAGTGATTTCAATGCCACTTTGACCAATGAAGAAAAGTGTGGGGGAAAAGACTAGCTCGCCAATTTCCAACAGGACTTCTAGGAGTTTATTGACAACAACTACCTAAGAGACCTACATGCCAAGAATGGGATGTATACATGGTCAAATAGAAGAAAAGGGTTCACCAACATTGTTGAGAGGCTATATCAATTTCTATTGTTTGGGGAATGGGAGAGGAAAAATGATATTTGGGAAGTGATGATATTGCCTTATACTAGGTCGAACCACTTTTTTGTTCAATTGTCTATGCAACCTAATTTGCCACCAAAAGGAAACCCTTTCAAGTTCAAAAACATGTGGCTAAGAGATGAAAATTTACCATATTTGATATCATCATGTTGGGATGATATTCAGATAGGGAACCACTCATATCTATACAAGATTAGTAAGAAATTAAACTATGTGAAAAAAGATGAAAGGATGGAATGGGTTGCATTACAAGAATATATTCCAGGAAAAAGAGAGGATAGAGTAGGTTCTAGCAGCACTAAATGATCTCATCATTAAGAAATGAATGGGAAATGAGGACTATGAAAATGAAAGAGCTTTCAAAGAGGAACTTATCAAATTCCTAAAGAGAGAGGAATGCTTTTGAAGGAAAAAGTATAGGGAGACATGATTAAAGAAGGGAGACAAAAAAATCTAGTGCTTTCACAAAACGGTTTTTGCAAACCAAAGAAGAAATAAAATCATAGAGATCAAAAGGAAGGATGGGACAATGACATAGTCACTAGAAGAGTTGAATAATGAAACAATAAATTTTTTTGAAAAAATGTTAAATAGAGAAGTTCTAGAGCATAGGGAAGTAAGGGACATGCTTCTCAGCCACATCCCCAACATAATCAACATGGAATAGAATGGGGAACCTTATACAAAAATCAATAAGGAGGAAATTAGATTGGCTACATTCTAGCTAAACTCAGGCAAAGCTTCTGGACTAGATGGATTCCCAACAGGATTCTTCCAGAAATTTTTGGATATAGTTGGGGAAGTCATCGCATTGGTTGTTGAAGAGTCGAGAAAGAAGATGACAATGTTGGGGGCACTCAACCACACATTCCTTTCCTTGATCCCCAAGAGGAAGGATCCACGAACAATGAATGATTTTAGACCAATTGCATTATGCAACATAGTCTACAAAGTGGTAACCAAGATCAATGCTAATAGACTTAATATTGTACTGAACAGGATCATTTTAGAAGAGTAGAGTGGGTTTACCCCTAGGAGGTCAATTGTTGAGGGCATCATAATTACACATGAGATAATACATTTGGTGAGAAAGGAAAGGGAATCCAACATGATCCTCAAGCTAGACATCTTAAAGGCATATGATCTAGTGAATAGGAAATTCCTAATGGAAGTATTGATGAAATTTTGGTTTGGAGAAAACTGGACTAGTTGGGTATGTAGTTGCATTTCAACAAAGAAATTTTCAATCCCGGTCAATGCAGCGGAACATGGATTTTTTACATCAACTAGGTGATTGAGGTGGGGTGATCCTCTCTCCCCATTCCTTTTCATTATTATGGTTAAAATATTGGGTAGGGGAATCAACTCACTAAGGAGAGAGGGGAAGTGGTTGGGGGTCTCAATGGCTAATGGATTGGATAAAATCACCCATCAACAATTTTTTGATGATACCATGTTGTTTGGTATAGCTAGGAGAAAAGAAGCCAAGACAATCAAAACCTTCCTTTATGAGTATTGTTTGGCGTCTGGTCAAAGCATTAACTGGAGAAATGTAGAGGTTTTCTTTCTCAATACCCAACCAAGCTAGTAGAGACAGTTGGAAAGGATTTTGAATTTGAGGGTGGCCAACTTCTTGGGTAGGTTTTTGAGAACACCTTTATATGGGGTGATCAACAAGAAATGATATTGGGAGAATCTAATTAGTAGTTGCTAGAACAAGCTAGGAACCTAGAAAGGTAAGTGGCTCTCCTCGGCTGGAAGACTATTGCTGGTAAAGGTGGTTCTCTCTGACATCCTAGTATACGCCATGGCCTACCTAAGAATCCCAAAATCAATTGAAGGGGATCTCAGCTAAATATTTAGGGAGTTTTTTTGTAGTGGACTTGGTGAGCAACAAAATTTCCCATTTGTAGCATGGGACAAATTAAGCACCCAAAAGGAGGCAAGTGGAATAGGCATCAAGAAACTAACAATAATGAAGCTTGTTAAGGGGGGGAAATTAGTTTGGTATCTATACACAAAGGGGGAGTAGAGCTACAAAAAATTGTTAAGATGCTTAGAAGGAATTACTTGGACTTTGATAGACTCACGTGAATACTGACTATTGTAGATCCACCTAGGGGATCCACAATATGGAATTATATTCTAGAGTGTAGATACATTGTCTCTAAGCATGTTACATGGGAAATTAGAAATGGGCATAGTGCCTCTTTCTAGAGTGACTCTTGAGGAGGTTTAGTGCCAATTGACATTCTGCCAAACTTTGAATAATTAAAAGTAGAAACCATTCATGTTTGGGGTACCAAAGTTAGTAATTATGGAAAAGATTCATACTGAGATGGGGCATGGCAGTAGGAATGGAACTCACTACAAGACATTGATGCACCACAAGCTCAAAAGGTGGCACTTATTGTTATATTAAGGAACATGATTTTCACTCCCTCTAATGAGGATGACCTCCTTAGATGGTGTGGTTCCAGTAATGGGATATACAAAGTCAAATTCAGGTACAAAATTAAGGAACTAGTTGTGGCTAGGAAAAACTGACCAAGCAAGCTCATTTGGGGAAAAAATTTCCTCCCAAAAGTGAGATTTTTATCATGGTTGGAAATCCAAAAAATGAATTTTCATGGAGGATAGACTTGCTACCTTTGGGATCTAGGGACCTAAGAGGTGTGTGTTATGCAAATGCAATAATGAAATAGTTGATCACATTCTTTTGACTTTCCCATACATAGATAAATGCTGGAAATTCTTCATGAGGAAGTTAAATCTACAAATCCTGATTCCTTCAAAGTTAGTGGACTAGTTCAATATGTGGCCACTCCCTTACAAGAAATTTTTGTTTGACAGTCTATGGGTGGTTACTCCTTCCTCCATCATGTGGGAAATATAGAAAGAAAGGAACATAATGATTTTTCAAAGAAGAGAAATGGAGCATGAAAGGCTTTGTGTGAAGATTTAGGGAGTTATTTTAGAATTGTTCAATGAAGTTGTTAGGATAAAACTGAGTAAAATATTCACAAACTGCGATGACAGAATGATAAAGTCATTTATGGGTTTGAAACCCCCCTTTGTGGGTCCAGGGGTTGTGAAAAAACGAAAAAGAAAAAGAAAAAGTTGGAAGTAGTTGGAAGTGAAGTGGATGGACTTGGAAGATGGATGGATTAAAATCAACTTTGATGGGGCCTCTAAAGGAAATCCAGGGTCGAGGAGCTAGGTGTGTTGCATGTGATAAAAAAGGTAAAACACTTTCTAACAAATCCATATAACTTGGGGAATGCGCCAATAATAAAGAAGAGTTTAGGGAGACTATGATTTGCCTACAAATGGGTTTAGAAATAAGAACTAAAGAGATTCACCTTGAAAGAGACCCACTCATAATAGTAAATTCCATCTGGCTTAATTATACACCAAACTAGAAGCTTAGTCATTGGTTGTGGCCTATAAGAGAGTTGCTTTCCAAGTTTGAAGCATACAGGATCAACCACATTTATCAAGAGGGTAATCATATGGCAGATGGTTTAGCCAAGACGAAAGTTGAAAGGGCTTGAGATCAAAGTGGAACCTCTAAAAAATGGTGTTTAGGATGACTGTTATTGTATGGTTTAGAACATAGATCACACCCACTTTCAAGATGATTTCACTCAAGGATAACCCTAGATATCTCAATGCAAAAGGGAAAGATATCTTCCAATAGGGTTTTCCTAGGGGCTGAATGTAGACAAATAGGGGTTCAACACCAAGTTTAGACTTGTAAAAGATAATGAAATGCAAGATGCCATAGTAAACCCTAATTCAATGTAATAACCTAGAAAATGACCTAGAAAAGTAAATGAAACAACATAAAAATTTGAAGACAAGAAGGTGTGCACCAAGAAATTTGGAAATGACTAGATGGAGGTCTAGAACACAAGAAAATATGATTTTAATGTTGAATGGAACTCATTCTCCAAGCTAGGCGAATCAATCCAAATTCTAGAAAACTATGCAAGAACAAGAATTTTCCAAATGGGTATCTGAATTTGCAAAGACCTAAAATTTCACTGGAACTAGGACTCATTCACCATAAGTGGTGAATTAGTCTAGTTGGGATTTTCTAAAGCTTCAAAGGTTGATCCTTCTCTTCTTTGTTTCCTCTATCCTCCTTGATTGAATTCCAAATCTGAAACCGTGATTTCCAACTTGTAGGTGTTCTCCAATATTCTCCAAGGCTTGATGACAACTTTAACAACTTTGAACTCTTGACATTTTTTCTCCAATATTTCTCCTTAGGAAATTTTCCACCTAGACTTGCAAATCACACAAAAAGGAGAGGGGAAAATGTTGTTGGGTTAGTTAATAGGGATTTTCCTTGCTCAAACCCCTTGTTGGAAATCAAACCTTGAAATAAAATGAAATATGAATGGAGAATGACGAATGAACAAGATATGATGTTGCAACTCACCAAAGCCTTACAATAAAGTGTTGCAAATATGATTGAGATGGATGAAATGGATGTAGATATTGACTCTTGCTTGAATGAAACACTTGCTTGAATCACAAAACCATGCATCATAAATGTTAGCACAATAACAAACATGATGCATGAAATCTTTGATATGATGATTGATGCTTGAATGCTACTCTAAAATTCTTGATAATCTACCCTTGAATGCTCTTGAAAACACTTGAATTCTCTTGTGAACTCAAAATTACTATAAGGATGCATACTTGAATGCTTGGGGTTAAAATGAGAGAAAGAACCTTGTATTTATACTCAATTATGCAAGAATTCCTAAAATTACAACACTACAAGCCGACATCCGATCTAGGAGAATAACATCTTGCTAGAAATTTGAATTTATTTTGATTTTGGGTCACATGAGACTCATTCGCCCAAGGTGGTGAATGAGCCCCATGGGCCTAAATTTTTGGGACCATATTTAAAAATTCTTAGAAAGGAGTGAAATTAGGTTTGGGAGCAAAAGATCTAGGTGGGACCCATTCTCCCAAGGTGGTGAATGAGTCCCAAATCACTAAATCTAGGCCATTCAAACCTGAAAGACCCGAATTATGATTGCTTAATGATTGGTGTCAGGATTATCCTTGAAAAGATGCATTAAAAAATTGAGGCTTGTGGATGCAAAATAGGGCCAATTAAAGAATAAGAGAGCCCAATTATTAATGACAAGCCTAGAAAAGTGTGAAAGTGTGTTACAACACTTTACAACATTCCAAATAAGGCCTAATTAAGATTTATTTTGATTAAAAAGAGGTTTCTTAGGTTTGTTACAAGTATGAGCAAGTTTGGTGGTGTTGTCATTAATGTTGTCATTGTTGTCAACATAGTTCAGAATGTTGTAGATTGTACATGTATAGTTGAGATGTTGAGAGTTCATGGAGCTATCCTTATTATGTTGTAGATGTGCTGAAATGATGAGTTACCAAGTGCTTTTGAGAAAATTAATAAAGAGTGAAGTCAAAGTTATGTATGTGTTCAGAATGTGCTCTAGTTTGTGTTGCACGTTTCTTTTGTGTTGATCCTATGCTTGTGTGGATCTGAAGAGTTGTTGTTGGGAAATTTTTGGTGTCATATCCTAATTTTTAGCTTTTGTTTTGATGGAGTGTGAAATTTGTGTTCACCGGTGTGTGAACTGGTTTGACAGAGTTGCCTATCTATGGACTGGGAGATATGTTTCTACTATGTAGTCCTCCGCTGATTTCTTTCACATCTTGGGGATCTAGAATATGTCCTATAATAATGTTCTCTAGGTTCTAGTAGATATTTTTGTGGTTTAGTGCTCTAGAAGTTGAGTTTTAGAGTTTTTTAATGTGTTTGCAAAGTCTGGATGGACTGATGGAAGGTGATCTATGTTCGAAGGTTGTTGCACTTGCTATGGATGTATCTAAAAGTATCTAAGGTATGTTCAAGTGCATGATAAAGTGTGTTATGTCATCTATGTGTTATCTTCTTGTTGGGAAGTGTGTACTTCAATGTTCATTTGTGTTTTCATTATGTTTGGCCAACCTGGTGTTTACACTTCACTTGAAGAATTAAAAAATTAATTAAGGAAGCATGTGGTTGATCCAATATGTTGCTTTTGGTCTTGGTTAAGTGTTTTGGTCCTCTCATTCCTTTCCACCATGGAAATGTTGAGTTGCCAACCTAATTTCAAATTATGAATTGAAGCATATGTGGCCAACCTTGGAGAAAGTTTCTAAGGTTGAAGATGGTATAAATTCAAGTTGAGTTGTGAAGGATTAAAACATACAAAGTAATGAAGTAAACCACAAGTGAAGAGCAGAGTTGTGTGAAAGTGAGTTGAGGCAACTGTACTTTATTGTGTTAGATTCCTGAAAGCAGTGAGTTGAAGGTTTTTGCAATCTTCTGATCAAGGCTACAAATGTGTGTAAATTGTTCTGGTGGATCTTTCTGTTATTGTTTGTATATGTAGGCAATGAGCCTCCCTATTTGATAGTGAGTCCTTTCTACAGGAAGTGAGCCCTTGGCAATGAGCCTCTTGTATTTAATTTTTCTATCACTTTATATTGTGAGTTAATCCTCAGTGTGTTTTTTCCCTTATTGGGTTTTCCACATAAAATTTGGTGTTCATTGTGTTCATTTTTCTTTTTGTTATCTAAATTTCATGTTCATACTTTATAAAAAAATAGTGCGGTTGTGAAGTTGATAAGTGTTTGAAGTTTTGTGTTTGAATTTGGTGACAAATGATTCACCCCCCCTATCAATTTTCCTACACCTTTTAACAATTGGTATCAGATCTTTGGTTCCTTGGTGTAGAGCTTAACTGGTTAAGCAAGATCTGATGGCGCATAAGTTGGAAATCCCTATGTTCTATGGATCTAATTACAGTGATCAAAAAGTACATATGAGAGGTCATATTATCTCTCTTGGTTACAAGACCTGGAAGGCTATTGAGACAAAGTATATTTCACCGACGAGTGGTCCTACTACTACAGATAAGGTTTCTACTTATGAGGGGAATGAAAAAGCGAGGTATGTTATTTATAGTGCTTTATCCAAAATTGAGCAAACAAAAGTTCTTTCTTTGGGAACTGCTTATGAAGTTTGGAAGAAGTTGGAAGATATTTATGAAGGGAATGATAGAGTGGAATTGACAAAGAAGCTGACAACAAAGCATATATACGAGAATTTGAAAAAAGAAGGAGAAGATATTACAAGCTATTTCCAAAGGTTTGATCTAGTAGCAAATGAATTTAGGAATCAAGGGGGAATTTAGGAATCAAGGGGGCACTCTAGCTGGTGAAGATATAATTGAGAAGATTCTAATGACCCTACTAGAATGTTATAGTGACAAGGTTTCAATTATTGAGGAAATGTATGATCTTAAGAAATATACTAAAGAACAACTATTTGGCACCTTGACTGCATTTGAGATGTGAAAGTTTGGAAAGAAAGAGGAGAAGATAGAAACAACATTTAAAGCAACAAAGACTGAAGATGATCTAGATAGTGATGGTTCAAATGAGTTGGAAGTGAATTTTACAAGAAAGTTGAAGAAAGGTACTGATAAGTATAAAGGTATGTTTCCCTTTAAATTTTTTAGTTGTGGTAATATTGGTCATTATGCTTAAAGATGTCCAAATAGAGTTGTACATAAGAAGAAAAAAGATAATAAAGATAGAAAGGATAAGAAATAAATAAAAAATTACTATGTTAGGGAAGAAGCTCGAATCTCTGATGATGAATCTAATTATAAGGGTGATGATAGTGAATGCTTGTTCTTAGCATTGGAGAATAAATCTATGTCTGCTAACTCTAGAAAATGTGCAAGAAAAAGTGAGTTGGAGAACAAGAAGGATGAGATGGAAGGTACTTTGGTCAACACCTTTCATGCTAGAGAGGATGAAAACTATTAGGTGATTGATAGTGGATATTCTAATCACATGACTAGAGATAAAAGTAAGTTCACTAAACTTAAAAAGTATGATGGTGGTTTGGTCATGTTTGGTGATGATTCTAGAGAAAAGATTTTTGGGAAAGGTACAATTAGTTTTGATGGAATTCATAGCACTAATTATGTATATTATGTAAAGGGCCTAAGGCATAACCTTTTGAGTGTTGGACATATGTGTAGCAAAGGTTTCAAACTTTAGTTTCAGGATAATACCTATAAGATCATAAAAGGATCCAAAGATATGGTTGTTGTAGGAAGGAGAACTCATGGAAACATATATCAACTTAAGGGTGTTGATGATCAATGCCTTGTATCTTAGGTTAATGAAAGTTGGTTATGAAACCAGAGAATGGGACATGTAAAATTTTATAATCTATTCAGGATCAGTTCAAGAGATGTTGTCTGAGGTCTGCCTAAAATCATAAAGCCTACTAATATTGTTTGTAGAAGTTGTCAATTAGGGAAACAAACAAGATGTAGTTTCAAAGGAAAAGAGAAAACTTCTACCGGAATGATGGAATTGATTCATATAGATCTCTATGGTCCTACTAGAATAGGAAGCCTAAATGGTGACAGGTACTTCATGCTCCTTATTGATGATTATTCTCAAATGACATGGGTTTCTTTTCTTAGAGATAAGACTCAGGATCTAGATAGGTTTAAAGTGTTCAAAGCAAGAGTAGAAAATGAAGTGAACCTAAGAATCAAATTTTTGAGATATGATAGAGGTGGAAAATTCACTTCTAGTGACTTTAATGCATTTTGTGAAGAGCATGAAATAAATAGACACTTTTATGCTCCTAGAACCCCTCAATAGAATAGAGTGGTTGAGAGAAAGAACCATACTATACAGGAAGTAACAAGAACCATGATGAAAGAAGAAAATGTACCTAATGTGTACTGGAGACAAGCAATACACACTATTGTTTATGTTCTTAACAAAGTTCAGATTAGAGGAAACAACACAAAGAGTCCTTATGAGTTATGGACTGGTAAGGCTCCTACTGTGAAATACTTTAAGGTGTTTGGAAATAGATGTTACATTAAAAGAGATGATGAGAATCTTGGGATGTTTGATGCTAGATTTCATGAAGGAATTTTTCTTGGATATTCAACTACCAGTAAGGTATATAGATGCTTTAATAAAAGAATGAGGAATATTGTTGTGAGTGTTACTTTGAAGGTTGGTGAGGATATGCAAAGACCTATTGAGATAAGTGAAGTTGAACCAGATGATCCTATTGGTGTACCAATACCTGAAGAGAATAAGGAAGAGGAAGAAGAACAAACTAAAGAAGAAGAAGAAAATGAACTGAAACTTTTTACTAAGACTCCTAAGTATGTCCAGAAGAATCATCCGGAGGAACAAATAATTAGAGATAAGAGTGAAGGTGTGAAGAAAAGAAGTAAAGTAGCAACTGAGGTAAATCTATGTTTACTTTCTAAAATAGAAGCTAAGTCTATGTGTGAAGGATGTGAAGATGAGAGTTGGGTTAGAGCTATGAAAGAAGAGTTGTAGGAAATAGAGAAGAATCAAACATGGGAACTAGTTCCTAGACCTATGAATAATAATGTAATTGGTTCAAAGTGGGTGTTCAAGAATAAGTTGAATGAAAATGGTGAATTTATAAGAAACAAAGAAAGACTTGTATGCAAGGGATACTCACAAGTTGAAGGCATAGACTATGAAGAGACATTTTCCCCAATGGCAAGAATGGAAGCTATTAGGATGTTCTTTGCATTTTCTTCCCACAAGGACTTCAAAGTAATTAGATGGATGTCAAGTTTGCATTCCTAAATAGTGAACTGGAAGAAGTATACATGGAACAACCTGGATGATTTCAGTTATCAAACAAACCATATATGGTTTGTAAATTGAAGAAGGCATTGTATGGATTGAAACAAGCTCCTAGATAATGGTACACAAGATTGGCTAGATACCTAACTCAACAAGGATTCAACAAAGTCTCTACTAACAACAATCTTTACTTCAAAGTGCAAGGTAATGAAATTTTGATAGTAGTAGTATATGTTGATGATATCATCTTTGGAGGAAATGAAGGTATGTGTAATAGATTTGTCGAGGAAATGCAAAAATAATTTGAAATTTCCATGATTAGTGAGTTGAATTTCTTTCTTGGTCTTTAAGTAAATCAAATTGATAAGGGGATATTCATTTCACAATTGAAGTATATGAAAGAGTTATTAAAGAATTTTGGAATGGATGACTCCAAAATGATCAATACTCCTATGGTGACTAGATGTAAGCTGAGTAAAGATGATGAATCTACTAAAGTTGATCAAAGAAAATACAGATCTATGATTGGTGGACTATTGTATCTTACTGCTACTAGACTAGATATCATGCATGTAGTATGTTTAGTTGCCAGATTTCAAGTAGATCCTAAAGAAGCACATGTTACAGCTATAAAGAGGATATTTAGATATCTTAAAAGCACACCAGATTATGGCTTATGGTACTCAAAGGATAGTAATTTCACTTTAAGTGCTTATACCGATGCAAATTGGGTTGGTTGTGTGGATGAGCGAAAGAGTACTAGTGGAGGTGATTTCTTTCTTAATAGAAGATTGGTTTCATGGTTAAGTAAGAAATAGGATTCAATTTCTTTATCCACTGCAAAAGAAAAGCATATTGCTACAACATCTTTCTACATGTAGGTTTTGTGGATGAATCAAACACTGAAGGATATTGGAGTGAAATGTGATGAGCCTATTCATATCTTCTGTGACAATACAAGTGTTATAAACATTTCAAAGAATCTGGTAATGCATTCAAGAACAAAACATATATCTATCAGATATCACTTCCTGAGAGAGAAGGTATTGGAGAATAAATTTAGGATGGAGCATGTGTCTACAAAGGAACAAATTGCAGATATATTTACTAAGGCTCTTTTGAAGGATACTTTTGAGTATCTCAGGGAGAGGTTGGGGGTCATTGTCCCTCCAAACTAGGTGCACATGGAGGTGCACCAATCTAGTGGATCCACAAATTCTTCATTTATCTAGACTGATGAATTGGTATACTCCATAGGGGGAGTACAAAGTTTTCATTGTTGCAGTATGAGTTGCGCGGGTGCACTCCTAAGGGGGAGTGATCAAATATTTTAATATTTTCCATTGATGTCAAAGGGGGAGAAAGAGTCATGTTAAAAGAAGTAGAAGAGGAAGTGAAGGTTGTCTAATTTGAAAATAAAGGAGATTGTTGTCTTTGATGGTTTTTCACATAAAGTGTTGCCATCAATGACAAAGGGGGGTATTTTTGCAAGTATGAGCAATTTTGGTGGTGTTGTCATTAATGTTTTCATTGATTTCAACACAGTTCAGAATGTTGGATATTGTGCATGTATAGTTGAGATGTTGTTGAGATGTTGTGAGAACATGGAGTTATCCTTATGATGTTGCAGATGTGCTGAAATGATGAGTTACCAAGTGCTTCTAAGAAAATTAATCAAGAGTGAAGTCAGAGTTATGTATGTGTTCAAAATATGCTCTAGTTTGTCCTCCTCTTTTCTTCTATGTTGATCCTATGCTTATGTAGATCTAAAGATTTGTTGTTGGGGATCTGTTGGTGTCATCTCCTGATTTGTAGGTTCTAGTTTGATGGATTGTGAAAGTTGTGTTCACCAGTGTGTGAACTTGTTTGACAAAGTTGCTTATCTATGGACTGGGAGAAATTTTTCTACTCTATAGTCCTCTGCTAATTTGTTTCGGGTCTTGTGGATCTGGAATATGTCTTGTATTAATGTTTCCTGGGTTTTGGCATAGATGTTTTTGGTTTGGTGCTCTGAAAGTTGAGTTTCAATGTTGTTATATGTGTTTGCACAGTCCAGATGGACTGATGGAAGGTGTTCTGTGTTTGAAGGTTGTTTCACATACTACATATATATCTGAAAGTATCTAAGATGTGTTCTCATGCATGATAAAGCGTGTTACATTGTCCATGGGTTATCTTCTTGTTGGGAAGTGTGTACTTCAATGTTCATTTTTGTTTTCATTAGGTTTGGTTGACCTGGTGTTTACACTTCACTTGAATAATAAAAAAATTCATTAAGGAAGCATGCGGTTGATCCAAGATGTTGTTTTTGGTCTTGGTTAAGTGTTTTGGTCCACTCTCATTCCTTTCCACTACAGGAATGTTGAGTTGCTGACATAATTTGAATTTATGAATTGAAGTGTATATGGCTGACCTTGGAGAAAGTTTCTAAGGTTGAAGATGGTTTAAATGCAAGTAAAGTTGTGAAGGATTAAAACATACAAAGTATTGAAGTAAGCCACAAGTGAAGAGCAGAGTTGTGCGAAAGTGAGTTGAGGTAGCAATTCTTTACTGTGTTAGATTCCTGAAAGTAGTGAGCTGAAGGTTTCTGCTATCTTCTAATCAAGGCTATGAATGTGTGTAAATTTTTGTGGTGTATCTTTCTATTATATTTTTTATTTGTAGGAAGTGAGCCTCCTTGTTGGACAGTGAGTCCTTTCTATAGGCAGTGAGCCTCTTGTATTCAGTTTTTCCATCACTTTATATTGTGAGCTAATCCTTACCGTGGTTTTTCCCTTATTGGGTTTTCCACATAAAATATGTTGTTCATTGTGTTGATTTTTCTTTTTGTTATCTACATTTCACGTTCATACTTAATAACATAATAGTGTGGTTGTGAAGTTGATAAGTGTTTGAAGTTTTGTGTTTTAATTTTTTTGACAATTGATTCACCCCCCCTCTTAGTTTTCTTGCACCTTTTATAAAGGTTCAGTTAATTAATAAAACCTTAGAAAACTGTGAAAGTGTGTTACAACACTTTAGCAAGGTACCATTTAAATTCATTAGTTCACAAGGGCCAAAGACCTAATGTGAATGTGTTAACCACATTACAACACTAAATCAAGGAAAAATTAATCCTAATTCACAAGGAGGGCCCAAATAAGAAAGGAAAAGTAGAAGGGATACTTTTTTCGTTGCCATACAAAGTGGTTGCTAGGCTGGCATAGAATGTGATTGATAGGACAAGAACATTAAATTGAAGGAAAATTATGGGTGCAATGACATATGAAAAGGTTATTTCGTCAGTATGAATGCAAGATATTTGGCATTGGAAAGGATGGTTTACTAAATTTGGTGATTATAAGCTGGTGTGGATGGACACGGATGTGTGGTGACTATTGCACCCAAATTGCTCTAGGTATTCTAAGGATCTGCAAGGGTGATCAGGATGATATGTTACTTGATGAAATCATCATAACTTGGTAAGGAAAGACCCTTGAAATAGGTGGATGTGGCTTGGGTTCTCTACATTTCATCGCCTACATGCAATAGACACACCAATTTTCTTGAACACTACCAAGCAACAGTAGGTGTTCCATAGTGAAATTATAGACAAAAAATTTAAGAGAATCATGTTCTCAACTCACACTTTGATCCTCTAGGTGATCAAGAAAATTCTAGGGAGAGAATTCCTACTAGTGCACCAACAGTTTAGGGTCAATACCAACATCATGACAATGTTCTTTTCTATGTTTCTCTACATGTTGGTATCCAAAGCCAAGAGCAAGTGGCTTTTCCAAATGGTCTTTCAACACTCAATGCTTGGTGAGATAGATGAAGCCCTGGTTAATGTGGATGCTAATATGATCGTCCTAATGCCACAAAATTATTACATGTCCTTGGGGAATGAGGCAAAAGTGTGAAAGTTTCCAATAGTGAGGACCTTGAAGCTAAACGAATTGGAGAAGCATTGGGGAGAAATAGATTAGAGCATTAATTTCCTCATGCATGTGGCTGGAATAGACAAGAATATCAACACGGGATGGGTTTAGGAGTATGTGGTGGCTAAAGGACTAGAGGGAAGGTGTATGCTGATGATGACAAGGATTAGGAGCTAGGACTCAGGGAAGACTAGATTGAAAATGACTTTCGTGACTTGGAGGAGAAAACCAACCACCTAGCTCACCATGCATGCAGTGATGACTGCTCGATGGTTGCTACTGTAATCAAGGCCAAGAGGATACAGGAGGCCAAAAATACTAGCGACTAAAACTCCAAACTAGTCCATGTTTGTGTTATCATGGGTTACTAGTATCAAATTTTGTTTTTTTTTTATATGTTCCTATGAAAATATTGTGTTTATGTCCTCAAAATTGCACCAAATTTTGTTCTATGTGGTGCTCGGTTATGGTGGTTGTCTAATGGTTAGGTCACTATTGCATCAAAGATGGAAAATGTAAATACTTGAAACACAAAAGTCTAGGGGTTGGGTGGTCAGGTTCTAATGCATAAAATGTTGTCAATATAATAGGTTGGGAACAAAAATGAAAAAATATGATGTAACCCTCTTTATTGATAATTAATATAATGGGTGCTACCCCCAGTAGCTATTTACCGATAAAAAAAAATAACACATCATCTTATTCCTTATTAACCTTGCAAAATGAAAACACTTATCAGAATTCATAACATTAAACTCAAAAGTAAACACTTTTATGAATGATTTTAGTTGAGATCACCATCCCTATTTCTAGGCCATTTATGAGGTCATCATCCCAAGTTACTCGTGAGTCGTGAGGTATAATTACTTTTTTGTGCTAACCAAGTAACCAACTTTAATCCTGTGAGAGCCACTTACAATGTTTATTTTGATTTGATTTATAGCTACATGCAAATTGTACCTCAACTTTCAAGTTAATAAGCATGCCCCTCAAACAATCTGAAATCTATTAAAAATATTATTTCAATTGATAACAAGATTCATGTCATCATCATGTATTGTGCATTGTGTAGTTTTCAATATCAATTTATCAAATCACTTGCTTCAGATGTACATATAGCATTAATTTGTAGTTTCACAACCACTTTTCTTTAATGAACAATAATCCCATAGAATTGCATAAATCAATAAAAAGAAAACATGTTCCATACTTTTTGTCATTTTCAATATCAATTTATCAAATCAATCATTTTGATCGCTTTGGATTAGAAGAGGAACTTAATTCTGAACTTTTAAAGATTTACCAGGTACATGTGGTATTAATCCATGATAATGTAGCATGTATAAAGGTGCTTGCAAAATGTATATAATAAATTTACTAAGTAAGAGAATCTTGGTAGTAGCATAATGTAATATTCACATTCATTTATCAAAAATTATTCAAAATTTCTTCTTATATATTTATCAAAATTATGACAAAAAATAATTCCTTAGAAAATCATATCCCATGGTGACTAGTTAACGGTGTCCCACTAAAGCGACATTGCAAAAAAGTTACCCAAAAGGATGCCTGGTTATAATATATCCTTCATTTAAGAAGCGTGGAATATCCCTTGGTGTGCAAGGATTCCCACTCTAATGTGCGTAGTAGCCAAAACATCACAAAGGCCTCCTAGATAATCATGTCAAACCATTAGACTCACAAAGAGTAACACATCAGCCTGTAGAACTCCATTGTCTAGTAAAGAAGCTACAAAATTATACACAAAAGCATACATAAGGCATACACAAAGCATACAAGGAATAAACACAACAAACACGTGGAATATATGAAGCAAACATGCACAGTACATGAATCAAACACATGGAGTACATGAGGCATATATGTATAATACATGAGGAAAACACATGGAATACGTGAAGAATACATGATACACATATGAAGCAAACACAACATGTACAAGGTAAAAATACAAAAAACATGAAGCATAGAGATTATAATAACAATGTTAGTGTGTACTATCTAAAAATTTGAGTCAGCAAGGTAATGAGACCTCATTATGAAGGGTTGTTTCAATTACCAAGCATCATCTCTCAAAGGCACAAACACATAAAGGAATCCTAAAATTATTCAATACAAAGAAAGCGCATGTAGATAAAAAATATCCCATGGATCACAAGCTAGTAAGTTGTATTATGCTAATTGACCATCGATGTGACAAATAAAGATCCCATAAAGCACACAAGCTAGCAAGCTATGTTATGCTAGGTTTCAAATGAGATACATTGATCTACAAGCTAGAAAGTTGTGGTATGCTAGGTTTCCATGTAAAATGATAAGTAAAAGGCCCCATAAATTACACAAGTGAGAAAGTTATGTTATGCTAGGTTTCCATGTACTTTACATAAATTCACTTAGCAATTAATGCTATGGTAGGTGATTGTGAATAATTTATAATGACATCTAGGGAATGGTTTAACATCTCAATGGAAGGATTTGATAATCATGCCCTAGGGGAATGGTTAATAGCACCACCAAATAGAGGGAACATCAATAAGTCAAAGCTCACAAGATAACACATGTATGGATGCATGACATGGATAGGCGATATGCCCCCCTTAAAATTCTAGCATACTTACTATGTTGATACTTTAAGGAAATAAAGGAGAAAGAAGGAATAGAGGGGATCCTCAATGGGGATCCTTAATAAGAATACACACATCCAAAATAAATTATCCTTTCCCCTAAAGTGTATAGGCAAGGATGACCATGCTAGATACTATTCTTTTGTTGTCATAGATAAAGTAAATTGTTGTATGTAGGATTGTACCACCATGAATGGTAATGAGAAAAAACATGGAGATAAAAATTCCACATAGTGAGGAGAAAAATAATTGAGTATGGTTTATCATTTAGGATCAACAAATGGAAGGGTGATAGTACTAGAATCGATAAGTTATTGTATTTTATTATTCAGTGCCTAACATTCATTGGTAGAATGTCCAAGAACTCGATGATATCCATAAAAGAATGATTTTCTTGATTGTGTTAGTGAAATTTCTTACATGTTGGAGGGGGAAGAATAATATATTAGAGTCACTCAAAGACTCAAGCCTCCAGGATGGCCTCCAAAACCAAAAATAACCTTTTACAAGAGAGAAAAGAAAGCCTAAATTTACAATAATAGTTACAAGATAATTTGGAAAATATGCAATACTCAAGATTGAAATGGTATTGGAATGGAATAAAATATACATATGATTCCTTTCTTATAAAGGAAAAATTATGAGATGTTGACATGTGTCTTCACACCATCTTGCAATTGATTTATTTATCCTATAACCTCCAATGATCATTGATAATCACATACATCACAAAAAGAGAGAAAGAGTAATTAAATTATATAGAGTTCAAAATAACTATTGATCCAAAAAAGTATGAATCATTATGAATGTATATTACATGTGCATTGATACAATAATGAATCTTTATAATAATAAATAAGAAAAAAAAAGGAGAAAATCAACCCTAGATGAGCCTTAAGTGAATAAGAATAGACCATTACACGTTTCCCCATCTTGTTACTTTAGATAAAAATGTGTATGACCTAAGTAAATTTATGTAGCTAGTGTGAAAATTTACCTAGTTAATTAATTTATTAATTACGAAATTACATTTTACTCTGATAGGGACCATAGAAAAATGGAAAGACATTCAAAATATTTTGTTATACTAGGAACATGTGGTGTGCTAATGCTTGTAAAGGATATTGTTATTCTAACAACTCAAGGCTATTGTGATATTAGCTAGAATAAACTTATACAATATTTGGCAAGTTTTTTGGAAATCAACGATAAATCAATGGTGCAAAAAGAATTTTGGCTTAACTGCAATTTAACTCTAAAAAATACAACTAATTATTAGATTAGAGATGAGTTTAAAAAATTAAGTGGGACCATTATATAATCATTTTCTTCATATGGTGTTTATTTAAAATATCTAATCCTTATGAGCTATAATTCTTTCTTAATAGTATATTTGTGATTGGTGGCAAGGGGCTCCCTAAACTCCACAAAAGGGCATTGTCACTTAACCTTGGTAGTGATTGTCACCCTAGGGCTACTACTTCAACTTTTTTTTAAAAAGAAAAAAATATACTGAAGAATTATGTTGTAAAATACATATTTTAATGGAAGGATTTACCATCATTATTCATTTTCACAACTAGTTTTTGCTAATATTTATTAAGATTATACACAATTTTTGAGTGATGTACATATAGTTTCCTATAAAATTAATATTTAAAGAAAAATGATTCACTAAGATTTTATAATATTTTTTACAAGGTATTTATTAAAGTTATCTCTATTTATAATACAAATTATATTAAATTTATTTTATTATTTTATTATTAGTAAAATAAGATAGTGTTTAAGATTTTAAGTTTTGGTATATCAAACTTTATTATGCAACGAAAAATACTTGAAATACAATATGTTTAGGCACTACTTAAAAATTATTTTACTAGGCAGTAAAATATAATTCTTTTTAAATAAAAGGAAAGATATGTCTATAATATATATATATATATATATAATATCTACATAATGTATTATCAAAAACTAATATTTTGTCTAACCAAAATCCCCAACAAATGAACTGACTACATAGATAACTTCCTGAATACAACAAAAAACCATAGTTGACCCCTGACCATAGCTCAAATCATACATAATTACAATCCTTTGTTAATATGCTTGCTCAAGCATAGACTATCTAGAATAGACATGGATTTTGATCCTTACAATCCAGAATTACATTAGCAAAAAAAAGTAAATAGTTACCTAGACAGAGATACAAACATGACATTCATTCAAAAACCTTAATTTTAACAAACTAATCTTCTTCCATGTGCACCATAGATTTTTCACCCTGGCCTTCTTCGCATTGACCTTTTCCTTAGTAGTCCGCACCCAATTCCTGTACTTTTCTCTTGCGAGTGCCATGATTCACCATTGGAGAGGAAGGAGAGCCCGAAACAAAATAAACCGGGATTTCCATAATTAATTGGTCCATTCATGGTTTAGGGATAGCAAGCACACATTCATGTGAATGGAGGAAAGACATGTAATAGTATTTCTCTTTAAAACCAGCCTCCATATTTGGGCAAATAAACTGAGAGTTTTTGTTCAAGGCTTTGAGAAAAATATTGTCGTTATTGTACTCAAAATCCATCTTAACCCCATCATAGATTTCGTGAAACCCTTGATATTTCTTGAGGAATTTCCTACGAAAAAGCCCCCCAATAAACCCTTTTCCCTTAAAAAGATTATAACTTTGCACAGCCAATTTTGCAGTGCATCTGCTTGCAGAAATTGTTCCTTCACAAATTTGCCTGCTACTTTCTCTACATCTCCTAAGGATTGATAGAAATCCATTAAATTTGAAAGGAAAATTGACAACACCTGAGATGGCTGAAGAACCCTTCTTGCAATAAAATAATTTTAAAATGTATTTATTTTATTTATTATTTTATTTATGAAACATATAAGATCAACTTGTATTAGATATATTAAAATATATTTAAAATATTAGATACTATTTTTTAATTTAAATTTGAAATAAATTATTTATATATCTACTATTTTATTAAATAAAGTACTAAGGTATTTACTATTTTATTTAGTAGGGTTATTAAACATTTTATGTAGATCATATTTTTTACCTTTTTGCATGTCCATTCTTTAATAAATTTTTTTACACAATTAGTCCATCATAGTTCACCCCTTACTATGATTAATTATTCTTCTAGATGTAATTATCTACAATTTTATTAGTAAATTGTAGTATTAGGGACTACTCCCATTATATAAATATTAGTGTAAAAAATATACATTTCTAGATTTTTAAAAATAAGAGAGATTAAACCAAAAGATCTTGACTTAATTGTAAAGATTGGGGCTAAGCTACGAGTTTATAGACTTAAAAACTATATACATATATACTATATAATATGACAAAGACTTCCTATCTAGGATGTTTCATTACCAATAGATTCACATCCACCAAAATATTCCTCCTCTAACACCAATTTCTCAAAAGTAAGGGTGAACAACTAGTACAACTCTTAACCTCTAGACACCCAAGCAACCTCCTTCAAAAATATTACTCCCTAGTTTTCTTTTATATATATATGATTTCATGTCAAAGACCATAAAAATAATTATAAATGGAGACCAAGGACCATTGGAAGGAGGGAAAATTACAAGTCATACACCCTTATCAGTCACAAAGGCTAGACCCAAAATTTTTGCTTCTAAAACCTCCTTCATGCGACCACACCAATGTAAGAACACCAAAGTCTCAAATACTAGTCTAATCACATAACTCTCCTCCCCCAAATCAGACAACACAACCACAACCATGGATGGGTTATCTATATTAAAAAATACTTGTGGGATGTAGGCAGTAAGACATCACCAAGAGCCATTCAAATAGTGTGCAAAATAATAAGTAAATAACATTTAAAAAAGTATTGATCCTATGGTTTGAAATATTGCACTTGAATGTAATTAGCCACTTTTTTCTCTCAACCTCACCATTGAATCCATGTTGAATGCATCAATACCATTGATAGATTGATATATATATATATATACCTATTCACTTCCAGCTTTAGCATAATCACACCATCAACACTATCATTTCTTGCTGCCAAACTAGAGCTCCAACAAACCATTCACCCCAACTTAATCGAACATGATAAAATTTCACATACACATGTGTGAAGAGGACTAATGTACCAACTTGAAGATCCTCTAGTCATCCACATTATTGGTAAAGAAATCAATGTCAATCATGGATATATCCATTTTTCCATAATGGTCTACTTCATTATTTGGCTCACAAAATACATGAATCACTTTGTAGTCATTTAATTGATCAATAAACACGCAACAAAATCTTAGGATATTCCCAATTTTATTATTTAGGGTTAATTTTTTTTGTGATATTGAAAAAGGGGATGTATGGCCTAAGCCATACTTGTTCCAACATCACAAGGGAAAGGACTACAATTGATCTCAAACATCCACTTGGATACTAACCTCAATGGAAGAGAAAAAATGGTGGATATTAATTGACTTAATTTGATAATGAAAAGATCTACCTAGGTTAACTATGAAAATTCAATGGACTGTTATGATTTCTTGAATATGCAAAACTACAAGAAAAAAATGGAATTAAAAAATTAGAGAACAGACATAGAGGAACCTAGTATATAAATCTAAGCTTCAAATATCTAGAGAGGGGCATGATTTCCCTAGAATTGAAAGTGAAATACTTAGAATCAAATTGCAGATCTTTATTGGTCTGTGTTTGTAGCTTCTTCTACTATAGACTTAGTGTCCAAACTTTGTCTATTGTTTGTAAATCTATATTCCTTGATTTGTTGACTTGTAGGACTTGATTATTGAATGCGTAATTAGGTATTCACTCATCAAAA
Organism: Sequoia sempervirens; assembly: GCA_007258455.2. Classification (NCBI taxonomy): domain Eukaryota; kingdom Viridiplantae; phylum Streptophyta; class Pinopsida; order Cupressales; family Cupressaceae; genus Sequoia; species Sequoia sempervirens. The sequence continues at coordinate 717,888,872 of VDFB02270651.1, forward strand.
TTTACTTCAAACCTACCACCTACACACAAGAAATAGGGGAAAGGGTTGTGCCATATAGGGAATTTCCTAAGTCAAACCTTGTTTCGGTATTTATACCTCCAAAATGGCTATGATGATGTAAAAAAGAACTTACCATCAATTGGGTAGAGGCTAAATGATAAAATAGTAACAAATTAACAATTGTTACAACTCACAACTCAAGTCTACATTCCTTGATGGATTGAAGTCATTGTAATCATCACCTTAAAGTAGAATTAGATGTTTTATTTGAAGTCATGAAAGTGTTAGTACTCACAAAATAAATAGGCATGAGAAACAAAAAACCTCACATGAAAATATGATGCATTGCTAACATGAAAACATGACATGTTTCTAACATGGTTCTTCATTGAAATAATACTACAATAGTTTTTATAATTTTCATCTTGACTGCTTTTAGGATACTCAATTGCTCATTCAATTCACTTTCCAAAATTTATAGGATTAATGTGGTGAAAAAGACTTGTATTGATATACAAATCTATAATTTCTCCCAAATCAATTACCAATAGTGAAAAACTAATTTTGAATTTCTAAATTTTAAAATGTTGACACCAACATATTTGAATTAGGGACAAAATAGGTTGGATAGGGGTTCTAGATCCGTAGTCTAGACCTATTTTTTCCCCATTTAGCATGAGTAAATGAAAATTATCTATGTATTCCAAATTTATCTTCTAATTCCTAAAATATTATTATGAAACAAGAATATGAAAAGCATAATTGGGTCCAAGAAAATAAGGGGTAGCTAAACCTAGTGTGAAATTGTCAAAGTTGACAATTTTGGATGCTATATTTAGCCCCCACTTTAGTGAGACTATGAAATTATTCTCATGCTTACACTAAATTAGTGATAATACAATAAGGGTTCAATCATTGAAACATTAAACATGTAGACCAACATCAAATCTAGGGGATGTTCTAGCCCCTAGGCTCAAGATCCTATGGTAGAACAATGTAAAGATAAAGGAACACATAGAGATGAGGTGCAATGTAGCATGTAAAAAATGAATTATACATGATGAAGATACAAACATAAAGATAAGTCAAAGAAAAAAACATAAAGTACACTACACAATGCAAACATCCAAAAAAAGGGGGTATGGTAATAAGAAACCAACAAGATACATAGAATTCTTACTAGGATCCATACCCAAGACATTCATGAATCACATTCTATCAAATTCTAATATTTTCTAGGTGATCCATGAACCAAAGCATCCTAGGTCAATGAAGTCCTACATTCACTAGGTAAGCTTTGATAAGAAATAACATAGGCTAGTGAAGTCTAATATTCACAAGATGGGTTTCTACAAAAGTATAAAATAAGAAAAACATGAGGGCTAGTGGAGTCCAATATTCACTAGGTGCATTCTAATGTCAACCATACCAACAATTATAATCCCAATTTTTTTTGATAAGGCGCTACAAAATTATGAATTTTCCAAATATGCACCACAAAGTTCAATGTGTGTGAATAAAGTGAAAAACGTAATGGAATACATGCCCCCACATTAAAGTAATTGGTAATGCCAACTATGAGAAATTTCCTTTAATGTAGAATAAAAGAGTATATTCCACATGATAGGTCTTGACAACTTATTGGAAAACCCTATACCATTGATATGTTCCCAACAAAGCTGACTCATGACGAGGGGTTACCCCCATGACAAAACCACATAAAAATACAAGAGATATCACATAATGGATCCATAGATCTATGTTAAGTATAGACTAGGGATAACATATAATATGACCATTCTTATATTTGACATCATTCCTCAAATGCTTGTGGAACTATGGAAACAATGGAGGAATGACACATGAAGGAAAAATAAATTTTTTTGGGTCAATATGGAAGAGACCTAAATTTCTCAACACCTTTCATTATTCCCAAAATAAAATAAAAGAAAAAAACATTCCCAACATAAAGTTGATGGAGATACAAATAGATGCATGTCACGACATATTTATTTTCTGTGTATCCTTGTTCCAACAAGAATAAGGTTCATCCAAACAATACTAACAAACAAAAGTACATTCCAAGCAACACATCACAAGATATCACATCACATGAAAGAAAACACACAAAGACGACACAAGAGGTACCACACATGTGAGGTGATCTAAAGAAAATTTTCTACATCCTAATCTTGCTCATTATAAATGGAAAGTGAAAAATATGCTAAAGGAACTACATCAAGTGTTGTACAAGGAGAAGTATTAGGTTCAACATATGGTAGGTCACTCTCATCAGGAGGATCATCATGGATGCTCCCATCTAAATTCATTTATTTGGAAAACATAAGAGATAATTTTTTATGGCCTTCTTTTTGTTCTCTTGTCTTGTCTTCTTCATCGCTATTTAAATGCATTGCAATAGTTTGCATATTAGTTCTATTAGCATGATTACAAATGCTATAATTTGTATGAGCCTCTTTCATTCTTTTCTTAGGATGAGATAGGTAACGTTAAACTTAATCATTTGGAAAGGGTGGTGGGGTGAATTTATGTGATGATGAGCATGGATGGGTGGGAGGAATTTCATCAGAATTATGTTGGATTGATGGATGGTCATTGGGTAAGGTTATATTTTCTTCAACAAGTTGATGAACCATAGCAATGATGTCTTCATTTGTGATCTTTTTCACTTCTACTTCTTCTTACATGAGTTTCAATTTTTGAAGCTGTAAGTGATATGTTACCCAATTTTGGTCTCTTTTCTTCCTTTGTAGGAGGAATTGAAGGAACTGGGCCACTTGTTGGGAGACCACAAAACTCATAGGTTTTGGTATAAAAACCTCTTTTTCTTTTGGAGTTACAAATTTAATTACACAAACATCTCTTGGTCTTTTCTAGGATCGTGGAGGTGGAATCACATCATACATGGCAGGTGGTGGGGGAAGGATACTTGGTTTAGACTAAGGTTCATCCACTACTTGTGGGGTAGGGAGAATAGCCATCAAAGTCACTAGAGATCAAGGAGCCTCAAGAGGAATGTTACTAATGGATTACTTGAATATAAAATTATCTTTAAAATTTTGATATGACACAAATAAAAATCCCTCACTAGGTTTTATGGGTTCGATTGGCTGAGGAGAAAAGTAAGCTAGAAAAATATTTCCATGAGAGGGCAAAGGCTTAAATCTACTATTCTAAGTAGTAATTTTTTTTTCAAATAAGAATTTAAGACATTTTCAAATAACTGATGGGACCAAATTCATGGAGCTTAGCCATGTATGGCCTAACTTTTAATGAAACTAGTCTAACATCAAGATTATTGTAAATGAAACATCTAGTTGTTTAGGTCCAACCTTTACTGAGAGGGTTATCAAATCAATCACAAAGTGAATAAAAAAATCACGAGCCTTCAACTATCTAGTTTTGATAATTCATAATAATATTTATAAAGTTATGTAGATATAAGAATTTTGTGGTGATCACATTCACTACACACAGAGGATAAATGAATATTTCCCTTTCGGGTTTACCAATGATTCTACTGGTGATATAAAGAGGACCATCAAGTGCGTTTAAATAAGCATTAGTATGTTTTTACAAAATTGGATAGATCATTATCATCCTCTTCATTATCACTATATTGAACAAAAAAAAATTAATTCCTTGGAAATGGGTTTGTAAATATTAATAATTTTTTATTAGGTGGAAAAATTGATTTTTTTCTTTTGTCGTTAACCACAGACAACTAGATTTGACTAGAGCTAATGAGGTCTTGCACTTGGTGATTAAGATGCATACATATTTTTGTATTGTGTTCAAGTCTATGATGATATTGAAAAAAATATTTTGTTTTAATGTTTGGTGGTAAAGGTTTAGTTGTGTCAATAGACCTAACTGGAGGAAGGTCAACCATATTCTTGTTTAACAAAGTTGTACACCAAGCTCGCATAGAGAGAGTAGAGCAATTATGAAAATTTTCTCTCTTGGGCTAATTTGATATTGAGTTGTATTTGCGGAAATGACTTGTGTCATTGTTATTAGTAATTTGAGTTCTTATCTTAATAAAAAAATTATTTATCTTTTTAAATAATTGATATTTGTTTTGAGGTATGAATTCAGATGGACTGATAGGATCCAATCAAGGTCTACCTTTATATTGACTAACTGATATCTAATAGTCACAAAGGGTCATACACAAGTGTGTAAACGATGAATATTTAATCAATAATCTCTTGTCTCAAATATTATGTTATAATAAATCCATATAAAAACTTTTTGAATGTCAACATCTAGAAGACTATAGGAGATTTGAAAAAATTGTGATTGGTACCATCCTATAATATCTATTATTTTTTCTTTAGCTCCTTGTTTATAATGAACTAAATCCATTAACGTAACTTGAGGATAAATGTTCTCTTGAAAGTGTTAGAGTTATTCACTAACGAGCTGTGTAAAGGAGGTAATTGAGTTTTTTGATAATGGAAAAATCAATTCAAGTACAATCCTTTCAATGGTATAGGAAATATTTTTTGTAGGAGTGCATCTTCAAAAATGAGGTCACTACACAAGGCAGTAAAAGTTGACACATGGTTACTAGGATCTCCCTTACCATTTTACTTTTCACAACAAGGTATTTTGATGTTTTGTTGTATAGGTGTCCTTAATATATCAAACAATAATGGATTATGTGTGATCTATGTTAGAGTTTTAGTATTGGTTTGATTTTGATTTAAGTTTGAAATTTTTTTTTTTAACGATGTCATATTTTGAAAAAGTTGATTGATCACATGATTTTGGTGACATGCTTTAAAAGTTTTCTGAGTATGGTAAACTAGTATGGATGAATGATGGGATTTTTTTTACATGTTTAGGAGGTGATGAACATGGAAATGTTATAAGTGAAGGGAAAAAACTATAAGGATTTCAAATAGTAAGCCCTAACCTTAGCTTAAACCATTGTTGTATTATGTTGTTGATGTTATGATTAAGAATGTAAAGGTGGGAGTAGAAGGTATTATTGTTGGAGAGGAAACATGTTTTCCTAATTGGTTTTGAGTGTTAGTAAAAAATTGAGTGTAACTAGCAGTCATAGGAATATTAACATCTACTATATGAGCTACTACCAACTTCTTAAGGTTATCCAAAAGAGATTATTTCTCTTGCCAAAGGTTCAATTCTTTGAAATTGTTGAATTTATTCTATATCTTTATCCAATTGTTTTAGTTTAGCATTAAATTCATGGGAAACAACATCAACCAAGTCCACATAGATGTTAGGTTGTGAAAAATATATTAGAAACATAGGATTAGGAAGGAAATTTAAGATGAATTTGGTGGATACAATACCTTGACTGAAAGAGTTATAAGACTCAGGCTCGACACCAATTGCAATTGTAGTGTAGGAAGCTATAATTGTGAAACTAGATCTCATGGGGGTATTAGCTAAGGGAAACTATATCATGAAGTTCATAATTTTTATGATATTCAAAACACTTTAGTGCTCATATAATGAAGAGAAAACACAACATAGATATAAAAAACTAAAATAATTCATGAACGCAAAACCTAGAACATAGGAATCACAAAGACAAAACTATGATCCAAATCTTGGTAAAAATTGATTAGACAAGGGCACTGACACCCTAGACTAGTGAGGTTGATTTTTCTTTACTTAAAAATATAGACATGAGCTACAATGTTTGAGGATCCTAATTTGGAGATTTTCAGGTCAGACAATAGACAAATTTTTAGAAATACATAGAATTTCATTTTTCCTATATGTAAAACATAATTATGCATGCAATTTTGGAGATTAACAATAATGCAATGTATCAAGAGGAAAATTTTATATTGTAAGATACAATAATAAATTGAACCTAGTCTAAAAAATATGGAAATTAAAAATTTTCTATCTTTTCAAATGATAAGCCTAATGTAAATATCCACTTTCTCAACAACATATACATACATAAATGAAAAATCCAAACACTTTTAGATTTTTTTCAGAATTTATCATGACCTCAATAAGATATTTCAATGAAATGATTGATTGGACATATCTTATAACAACTGAGATCAAGAATTCTTATCTTTTGAATTGAAAATATTATGCAAACATTTCTTTTTCAATGCTTTTTACCATAATTTTCATGCATAAATCACAAATTCATACTTTTACAAATTGTATTCATATTTCAACATGACCTAATTATTATTTTAGAAGGTTTTAAAATGCACAAACATTAGGGTTCACAAAAAATTGATGTCAAAAAAAGGGATCTTGGGCCTAAACTGTACTTTTTTGAACATCACAAGGGAAAGGACTAGAATGGTTGATCAGGATTTTAGTCCTTTGGGGTTGTGTGTGTTGATGACGATTAATTGATTATTGATTGAATTTATTTTATAATGAAAAGATCCACCTTGGTTAACTGTGAAAATGCAATGAATTATTATTATTTCTGGAAAATACAAAACTAAAAGACAAAAAAAAATTAGAAGAGCAAAGAGTAGACCCAGAGGAACCTAGCTTATAAATTTGAGCTTCAAATGGTTGGACAAGGACACAGTCACCCTCAATTTGGAAGTGCAAACACTTAGAATTAAATTTTAGACATATTTTGGCCCCCGTTTATAGCTTCTTCTCCTCTAGAGTCAGTGTTAGAACTTTATCTGTCATTGATAAAATCCACTTTTCTTAATTTGTTGACTTGTAAGACTTGAATTCTTGAATGAATAATTAGGTCTTCTTTCCTCTCTAAAGTGGTCTCAATTCTATAACCTACACAAAATAAAGAGAGGAAACATTTGTGTCATATAGGGGATTTCCTATGTTTGACCTCCATTTTGGTGTTTCTACCTCCACAACGATTATGGTGATGTAGAAAAGAGCTTACCCTCGATCATATAGAGGCTCAATGATAAACAAGTGAAAAATTGAAAATTGTTGTAACTTATCACTCAAATTGGAATTCCTTGATGGATTTAAGTCATTGTACTCATCACATTAAATGAGAATTGGATGCTTGATTGAGGTCCTACAAATGTTAGTATTCATAAAACAAATAGGCATGAAACACAAACAAAATCACATAAAAATATGATTTGTTGCTAATATGGTGCTTGATTAAAATAATGCTACAATAGTTTTGATAATTATACTCTTGACTAATTCTTACGATGCTCAATTTCTCATTCAATTCACTTTCCAAAATTACTAAGATTAAAATGCTGAAAAAGATTTGTATTTATATGCAATTCTTTGATTTATCACAAATTAATTATTGATAGCCAACAAATAAATTTGAATTTATAAATTTTTTTTATTATAGGAAAAATAGGTTTTGAATGGGATCCAAAACCCTTTACAAGATAAACCATTGCTTCGTCAAATAATTAAAAACTGAACAAGCAGCCAAAAACTAGCATGTAGACAACCAAAAAAAGGCACAAAAGATAGAAACAAACTAGATATTTTTAAGAATGTCTATCACTTCAATATCACTATCAATTATTTTTTGATGGACATTCATGAATTCCACCACATCATCAACAAGAATACCAACCTTTGCATTAAGTTTGTTCTTGTTGCGGGTTCTAGCAGAAGGCCCTGTATCACTAGTCATCTTTTGTTGCACACCACCATCAGCCACCATGTCTTTCATACCAAAACTATCCCCTCGCCACTTACTCACCTTATTATTCATAAAACAAATACCCACGACCTCACTGCACATAGCATGTTTACTAACCTGATGGAACCCCTAAAATTTTCATGTTCCATCTCAAAATCTTGTTGAATTTTGGGTTGGGTTTGTATCTGAGGGCTTAGGGTTTTTTGTCTACTATCACTATTCAAGGGTTTTATGTTATCTAGGATCCCTCTTGAAAACCTTGTTCATATCCTCACCTAGATTTTAATTCTTTGTTGACTCCTTACTGTCGATTCTTGGTCTTTTAAGTCTTATCTTATGCCATTGAAACTCATGAAATAACCAGCCCTTTGGTCTAGTTTTGTCGATTATCATATGTTGGGCCATTATTTCAATTTGCCAAAGTTAGGCTAAATATTTCATGCCAAAATTATTTGAGCCCTAATTTAGTTAATCTTGTGGGTTGTTGTCCCATCTACCTAGTTGGGTCCCTCTTTTAAGACTAACTTTGGCATGTGCAGATATGAAAATCCTTAATGACCATTCAATCATTGTGAACAGATCTTGGTTGTTTCTCGAGAACTAGTTCTATTTCATTTCTTATCATTTTATTCTCATGGGCTAGCATGCATAAGCCATGTGTCTTGTGCATTGGATGGCCTAGTGTCTTTTTTTAAGGTTGCAGGTGGTATTAAAATTAAACCAACGGTGGTCATTGAATGGTGTGGTCACATCTCAACTGTTCCCCATGCGCCCGATCTGTTTTATTCTTCATAAAATATTTGAGTGGGTTGATGGGCAGTCGCCGCGTGTCTTGTCCAACTATGGGACCAGTGCTTCTAGGAAGTTAGCAAGTGGAGCTTTGAAGAGAATCAACGGTCGATAATGGGTGACGTGGGTCAATCCTGACCGCTCCCTGCTATCTCATGCAGGTCCGACCCCTGAAGCCTAGCTCTTAATGGGGTGGCGGGATATTTCCACATGGAACAACCAGAGGGACATGGAAAATAAAGTATGCACTACTAAAGGAAGGTATAATGCACATGTTTGAGATCTTTTAATTTGGTTCGTTGATTATGTCAGATGAATAAGGCCATGGGAAATTGGTCTTTGATTAAGGTGTGAGTATATCAAGCTTGGGAGATTTAGTCTCAACCTTTTCGCATCTCCCTGTTGATGAAAGCTTCACATGGTTTAAGAACAGTGGTTGCAAGGGGAAGAGGACACATGGATCCTTGCTGTAGTGACAAAGGAATGGTGGAGCCCACAGATCACTACCAAGTGGTTCTGTGTGGCTTTCTGTCATTTGATGAGTATTGTGGCTGTGTACAGTCAAATTTTTCAAATCAAGCTAACTAAATATGGGACATGCATCAGTTAACATGTCCACATGATCAGTTGTTTTCATTCAAAACTTAGTTTGAGGGCAAGTGAATCAATTTGGTTTGTGCGAGCGAGCCTTAATAGCCGAAAGGATCTCGAGCTACTGAAGCAAGAGGTTGTGTAGCTATTAAAACCTATCTTGAAAGCATAATTGAGCATTATGAAGGATTTGAGCATTATGAAGGATTTCTTACACACTTGGAGAGCTTGTGTTGCAGTTTTTAGGATTTTCTGATGTTGAGGCTAGGGTTATCAACCTATGAAAAACTAGTAAGTAAATTATTTCCTTCCTATCAGAATTATTGATAAATTGTGGTTTCACAAACCTTTGAGTCAATTGGGGTTTTATTAGTTTATAACTTTAAGGTTTGGCATTCATAAAAGATAATTTATTGTTCCTACATTGTCATAATTCATGTCAAACCCTTGTCTAAACTGTAAGTATTGTTCTAGGAAACAAGAAACCCTGCTTTGTAAAACTTTTGTATCATGCCTCCCAAGGTAAAATCAAAAGCATCTTCATCTAAAGGGGAATCTTCTTCTCCCAAAAGGATTTTGAGTAAATACCTTACTAACCAGTTACAACCCTCGACCATTGAAAAACCTAAGGGTCAACTACACTTCTAAGGTCCATAATTAGTTGAGGTTTTGATTGACAAGAACATTTTTATTAAGGATGCCAAATTACCTTATATTGGGTGGGAATTGTTCTTTGGTTGGTTTAGAAATAGAAACATGGGCATTCGAATGGGTAACTCTTGGAATTATGACCTAGGGAAGTTGATTGTACCCAATTGCTACATGGATGTTGACTTGCTTAAAGCAATAGCCACCAATTATGATCCAGTTACAAGGACTATAAGAACATATGATGGGAAGGAAATGGTCAAAATTACCAACGATGAAATTGCTCATGTTCTCAAACTCACCAGGTGGAGTGATGAAATGCCTAAAATCAATGAGAACACTCTTAAGTAGGAATATGATAAGACTAAGATTGCATTCAGAGTCCACATACTACCAAGATATTTAGCAAAAATTGGGGGCCGAAGCATTACATTGGGGAAATATGATGAGGAGCTTTTTCCTATTAGTTATTTTATTTCCTACTTCCAAAAAACCTTTTACTCCATTTTTTAGATAATTGGTTATGATCCTTTCACAGGGATGTCTATGTCATGGATGTATATGGCAGCCCATATTTAGCACCCCCAGTATTGCACAATGTATGACTAAGCAGGGTTTCTTGTAGAAAGAATTCATGAGGGTTTGATAATGTTGAAAAAAGGTGTAGATGGAGCAAGGTTTACCTAGTACTCATTGCTAATGCATATGTTTTTGTTTAAAGGTACATCTTACTTTGGGCAGAGTATGACTTTGGATAGGAAGGAGGGTGATTTGGATTTTCCTATTGAGTGTTGGAATACTATCTTGGAAAATGATTTTGTGACATTTTAGAACTTGTTTCCTTCATAATTGAAGAGAGCCTTGGTTGTGAATATACATAGAATTCCCATAGCCCTACATGACTTTTTGAGACCCAAGGAGAGGAGGCCTGAGTTGGGATTTGATCACAATTGGGGAGATGTTATCCCATATCCCTATTACACTATTATAAGAGTGTATGGTTACACTATTGCACCTCACCTGCTACCAAAATATGTGCCAGAAAGAATTGATTTCCTTGCGGTAATATGACAATCGAGAAATGTGGAAAAAGAACATTTGTTGAATCAAGGAAAAGGAACAATTTTTTCCTTCATACACATGCTTCTCTGATTTTGTGATGACAAAGGGAGGTTGGAATAAGATACTCTATATTCTCAATACCTTTCACATGCAAAGAGCATTGGAAAGGAATAGGTATGATCCCAAAGGTCTCATGGTCTGGTTGAAGGAAAGGAACAAGAGTTACAAATTTGTGCACATTTTCCATTTCCCAAAAGATGTGATAAAAAATTTGTTTGAAATTTTGGAACAAGAGAAAAGAAAAGAAAGATGGATTACTTTCAATAAGATTTGGAGAAAGATAAAGAATAAAAAACCTAACTTCAATATTCTTCCAGAGATTGAAAATGTAATGCAAAAGGTGGAACATGTATTACAAAATTTTGAGACAACAGTAGGCCACCTTGAGAAAGAAGGGGTGATTCGAGATAAGGGGAAAATCCCCATGGAAGAAGAACAGGGTGAGGGAGAATTCCTTGCTATGGAGGAGAAATCTACATCTCAAGCCCCTGAGGAACCAAAAATAAAGTTTTGTGTAACGAGAAAAGGTAAGGCAAAGAAAAATGATGCAGCTACTGCTCCCTCCCAACAAGAGGAGAAAAAACCTCCTTCTCCTATGCCACAAGTACCACCACCATCTCCTCCAAGGCCAAAAGAGCCTAAAATTATGGATATTGATGCTACACCATAGAGTGGATCATCACCAAAAGAGCCATTGTTGAAGATGCAAAAGGTTGAAGTAACTGGTTTGGTGGACTGTGTTCATGATGAAACCGATGATGACATTTGGGTATTAGAGTAGGAGATACAACAAGGGACACCCTCTACACCAACAATGAGGAAGACACAACAATTAAGTGTGAGGTTGAGTAAAGCTAACCTCACTGGGATTAATGGTAAAGATGATATTCAAGTGGAAGCATGCACATTTTTTTTGGATGATGATTCATTTGTAAGGTCTCAAGCTTTTATGGAGTTTTCATACAAGGCTAAAAGAGATGAATATGTCAACAGAATGGTCATAGAAATAAGTCTGCATCTACAATTTCCTAATACTACCATCTAGAAAAAGGTTGTGAATGAAATGAGGGCTAAGTTCCAAAAGATGATTACAAAGGAGGGTAGAGAGTTGGTAAAAAAAATGATATTTTATTACTTACAGAGTGGGATTTGGCTTCTGCCATAGCCTTTGATACAATCAAGAGATGTGAGAGACCTCTCTATAATTTAGAAGAAGAGGTTGCAATTGCATTGCAAGGGTCTACCTTTAGTGAAGAATGGGATGCGTTAGCTATTTGGTCTTTAGCCCCATGTACAAGGAATATTGACATTGTTGAGCCTGCACCTAACTACAATGGAGGCCTAATAATAAAGAGTGTGTCAGAAACATCAGCTCTAGAGGTAGAAAATATGTTAGTACATGTTGCACAATTCACAAGGGCCACTATAGAATTTGTAACTATAGAAAAGGAGAAGCTCAAGACATAACACAATAATCTATTAGTTTAGTATGGAAAGCTTGAAAAACACAATATGTAGTTACAAACAAAGGTAGCATTATTGGAGGATAAGTTGCAAAGTTTGCAACTGGGAAAGCATAAGCAGATTGATGATGACTACCCTACCACTTCACAAGAAGCTACACCCCCTCAATTTACAACTGAAGTAAGTTCCTCATGGGAAATTATGTCATACAAAATGGGAAGTGTGCCCATTTCAGTAATAGAGCCTAGTACATCAGAAATGCCACAAGGTGAGGAAGATATCAACAAAGAGGAGTTGCTCAAGAAGCTAAATGAGTATAAAGAGAAATGTGACAATCATGATAACGAGTTTTTTAACAACAATATGGAGATGGTCACTATAGTCTTGGAGCATCTAAATAGAGGGGTGAATAATATATTGAATAGGGGTATGTGGCTAATGACTTTCTTTTTACCTAAAATTGATCAAACGAAAAGGGTTTTTAAAGGAGATTCTCAACTTTCCACCAATATAAATTATGCTTTACTTTGAATTTAATAAATAATTATTATTCATTTTCTATTTGAATTACGAGTAAAGTCCTAATTGATAGGTTGATTGAAAAACATCTATAGCTTTCAAACGGTATCACATTTTTTGAATTCGAAACATGCATCACATTCTATGCTTAGCATACTATAGGATTAAAAAAAAATGAATTTCATGAAGTTTTGACCAAGTTAAGGTGGTCAAACATACAATTTTTTATATTTTTTAAAAGTTGTGATAAAAAATTCATAATTAATTATTTATTGGGAAAAAAATTACAAAAAAATATGCATCACATCGAGACATGAGTCTAATTATATCTAAAATCTTATAAAAACAATATTATCATTTTACTGTGGTTAGGGTGGTTAGACATACACTTACTTATTTTTTCCCTGAAATTTAAGTACTACTGCATTGAAATTTCAAATTTTCACCAAATATATATATATATATTTTAAATAAACCTAGTAGTTTAGAAACTACATTCAATTTGCTATAGATTCTATTCTTACATATTTTTGAAATAATATATATAGCTTATTCAAATTTTTATGTCAAGTTGCCTAACTCTGATTTTTCTAAAAATTTTGCCACTTAAGGGCCTATTTTTTCCATGATGATCATGCACATACCCATTATAGCATTCATAATAACTATTCATTCATGGCAGCTACTATGAACAATTTTGACAATGATATGGAAAGAGCTATTCCACTTATGGAAACATGGATCCATAGGATGAAGGAACTAAAATTGATGTCAATTGGAGCTAAGCAAGATGCTAACCCCCCTAAAAAGTTTAAGCCCACTCATAATCTTGTAGGTAAAATTGAGGGGTACAGGGGAAACATTAAACCTTTGGAAGTCAACATAAGGGAATTGGTAAATTCCTTTCATAAATCACATCATGGTTTCCTCCCACCCATTCTAAGGGATGATGGTAGCATTAAAACCCTGCAGGAGTGGAGATATGAAACTAATAAAACCATTTCAGAGTAGGAAGTTTTAATTTTTCAAAAACATGATATGGGCACACTGAAAAGAAATATGGATATGTTGGCTCATGCAAAGATTGTCTTGTTAGAATTTGATAGGGAAGCCAATCAAATTTTTAGCAAGTATTCACCTTATAGAGAAAAGGTAAATGAGGTCATGAATTTTGACTGGCCTACTAAAGAGGAATTATTGGCATGGAGAGACAGATACTTGGAAGGGCTAGGGGATTGATATGAGATGGCGGGGTGGTGATTTGAAAATTTGATTTTGAAGTCTACAATCATGATGAATAATAGATAGGTTAAAATGCACTACATAGCCTGGATTTAGTACATATTAGGCTTTTGCTAAAGTATAGAAAATATAGTGCATTCTCTTCAAACTGAACTAGTGACTAGTCTGCAAATGTAAAAAATTTCTTTGTCCTTTCCTTTTCATTTCTTTCATGATTTCTATCTTTTAACTTTATGTGTGTGGGAGCAATTTTTGAGGAAACTATTTGAAGATGCCTTTTGAAAGGTTCAACCGGATCTCTAATGAAAAATGCAAACTACTCATATTTCACACATGTTTCCCACCACCTGGGAGTGTAGAGTAACTAAAAATGGAATATATGTTGTAGTGGTCCAATAAGGTAATGACATGCGTACTTTCTAGCCTGAGGCTTGTTTTACTCCATTTCTATAAGAAGGAATTTAGGTCTAGAAAGTCAGGGTTTGTTGAATTGCAATTAGCATAATCAATTGTAAGAAGAATATCGAGCATGTTTTGAGTTTTTGTTTTACGTTATGAGTCTGTTGTTATGTATGTAATTTTGATAACAAGATAGAAAATACAATACAAAATGATATCAATTTCATGGTTGTTGTCTCTCCTTTGTACTTTTTTATGAGTTATGAATGAAAATAATCAAGGATTGTTTTGCTTATTTCTATAGTTTCCCAATGGATGTTTAATTTCATTCTTGCTTATTAGTTCAATGAATTAATGTAAATGCTTGGATGAGGTTGTTAACTCATATGAATTAGATGCTTGGATATTTTTAGGTAGTGATGGTCATGAATGTAATGTAGGAGTGTTGTAATGTAGTGTTTCTTGAGATTATATGTTGCTATTGTTGATTTATTATCTGGTTGCATAGGTTGAGATTGACTTCGTGTTAAGATAAGGCACTGGTTCAAGAAAAAATTTCATAATCCAATTTGTTGGTTTGATTCATTAGCAAATCACTCTTTATTAACTAACTTTTGAATGAATACCACTATAGTTATTTTGTGATGAGTTTCATTATTCTCATGCTCCAAGTGTAGGTATTAATAAAAGAGTTGCCAACCTTTTTGATATACTACGTTGTTGAGTAGTTATATGAGAATCATTTATTTTTTACAATGTATTTAAATAGTAGTCATATAAATCCTTGAGTATACATTGTGGGATCACCCTCCTAGGTTTTACAAAGCCCAAAGTGCAAAAGTGAAATTTTTGTAGCTTTTACTCATTCATTGGCTAATACCTTTAGATTGCTAATTATGTGAAATGGGAAAGTCCATAGGTAATTCTGAAGATCAACTTGGTTCTTAAAACACAACCAATAGATTGGCAACTCTACTGGGGATTTGCTAAGTCCAAAGTATCTAGTTCAGATCTGGTATAGTCAGAGTTGAGTACTTTATTATATTATTCCTGACTACCTGAGGAATAATTGGTTCAAATTTTGTTGCAATACTCACTTTACATCCAGTCTTATGCATCAATTCCTGGTTCATTCTATCACATTTTTAGGTTATGTTTAAAATATTTTTCAAGGTTGCAAGTACAAAGTAAAAGTACAATCATTTTCTATTTCCCAACATCTTGGGTGGCGACTCTGAGGTCTCAAATACCAGTGTAAAGATAAAATCTCAAAGATAATGTGAGAAGAAGTATTTTGAAATATTGTTTGAAACTATGAAAAAGACTACAAGTTACACAAAAAAGCATCTTGAGTAGAAGTTGGAGCCTGAGCTTGCAAAGGATAAACAATCGTTATGGGTGAAGAAAACTTCTGAATTGGGTAAGTCTTTTGAATCCCTTTTTGATGCATCACCTACTTTGAATAATGAGGTAAATAGTGCAAATATCTAGGGAGAAGCACATGAAGTTGAAGGGCCAAATGTAGATCAAGGGAGTTTTCCTGTTGAGGAAATTTTTGATAACGAATTTGATGTATCAATAGAGGAGGAAAGGTGGGAGTTTTTGGATAAAAATAAGTTCTTAAAACCTTTGACTCTTAATGTTGGATCTATCTTTAACAGATAAAATTTCAATCCAAGAGGTGTATCTCCTAATGTAGAAGTGCATATTTCCTTTGAGGAAGA
This sequence comes from Sequoia sempervirens, assembly GCA_007258455.2. NCBI lineage: Eukaryota > Viridiplantae > Streptophyta > Pinopsida > Cupressales > Cupressaceae > Sequoia > Sequoia sempervirens. The sequence continues at coordinate 717,905,003 of VDFB02270651.1, forward strand.
TCCAATTGATCAAGCCTATTATACTCCTACGCCCAGTGAGGGTAGAAATATCTTAGAAAATGAGGAAGACATATATAAAGACATGCAATCCATAGAAGAGGAAGAAATGAGGCTTAATGAAGAAGAATAGAATAGACTGAAAGAGTTGAAGGAGAAGGAAGATAGGATTAGATCCAAGCAACTTGAGAGAGATGCTTGAAAACAAAAAATAGAAAAGATGAGAGAAGATGTTGCTAGATAGAAATCCTTCACTAAAAATGTCTCCAAGTTGGCTACTGAGATTACCTCTGATCGGGCTAAGGTGACCATTCATATGGGAACCTCTGCTGCTAATACCTACACTACATTTTTTGCAACTTCCAAATCCCCAGATCCTTCTATTGCTACCAAGAAATCATCATTTATAGATCATGGGAAGAAGCCCATTGATTAGAAAAACAAGACTACCTTCAATACTTTCAATAGCAAGACCAATACAAATACCCATACTTCATCTATTATGACCCCCACCAATAATGCTAAAATTGATCATACTCCATCCACTGCACCCTCAATCCCTGAGATCTTGAATTGTAGTTGGAAAATGATAAATTGCAAGAAGATTTGAAGAAAGCTGAAATAGAAGTTGCTAATGTAAAAATAGCTAGAAATATTTCCTTTCTTAAAATGTCCACACCAACTCCAGAGGCTTCAAGCTATGGACACAAGGATAGTGAGTCACAAAAGAAGAAGTCTGAAGGACACACTACTAGTGGAGGTGGAGGTGGAGATCAAGGTGGAGGAGGTGGAGGAAATAATAGAAACAAGAACTAATATCCTGAAGATGGTGAGGAGAACAAGAAGAAAGGAGGTGGTGATGATGGAAGTGGAAAGGGTAAGGATGAAGATCAATCTAACAACCGAAAGGATGATGAGCCTAGAAATTATCATAGGAATAGAAACACTAGAAGACCACTACAAGTAGAAATGTATCAGCAGTTGTGTTACACCAGAATACCTGGCTATCCTAACCCATTTCCTAAAAATTTCAGGCCCACTTTAGTTAGATTCATTGGAAATAATTCCTTGAGAGGTGATGATCACCTTAAAGAATTTGAAAATGTTATGGATGAATTTGAGGTAGAAATAGAGGATGTAATGATGAAGTTATTTATGCAGTATCTCATTGAGGATGCCAGGGAGTGGTATCGAAGTCTACCTACTAAAAGTATTGGCTCTTTGGAAGAATTTAAAAGGTTGTTTAGAGAGAAATATGATGATAAGATAGATTCAAGGTATTTTTTAAATCAATTCAACAACATTGCTAAAGGTTCCAATGAGTTTTTCATTGATTTTAATACAAGGTTCCAAAAGGCTAGGAAAAGGTTACCTCCACATTTACAATTGAGTGACAATGTGTACTTGGTCAATTACTGCAATGCTTTTGATGCAAAGATGAGCTAATTCTTGCTTGATATGAATCCACTGTCATTAAGAGAATCTTACAACATGGTTGAACATATTGATAACATCAGTTGAGTGACTGGTAAAGTTGGAAGAAGAGATGATGCAAAGATTCTCAGAAATCCAAAAAGGGGGGATAAAACTTCCAATGTTTAAGGAGGAACTCTTAAAGATAAGTTTGATAACTTCATGAAAGATGTGAATGATAGGATTGCAAGGCAAGACAAGGTTCAGCCAAATAGTTATCATAAGAATGAAAGACCTCCTCGGCTGTAGGACCATCCCTACAATACAAATTGGTATAATGGGAAGCGTATCCCTAATAATCAGAGAAATATAGAGAATAAAGTTCCTCTAGATCCTTTGCAAGAGAATTCAAGAAATTTTCCTGATGACACCCCTTGGTGCATGGTTTTCCAAATGCCTCATTCTCCTCATCAATGTGTAGTCTCCCCAATGCTTGAAGTTGAAGAAGATGTACCTAAGGAGTGTGACCAGTCAAATGAGGAGGATATTGATATAATTTATAAATATGATCATGGATGGTTCTAACTTGGTTGGAAGTGAGTGCACATCTAATATAGAGTCCCATGAGATGGATATAGATTACCAATGACAAATTACCAGTATATATCACCAACAAGTTCTCTCGGATGAGGATACTGACACTGAGTTGGGGTATACAATTTTGAAGCAACTAAAGATGGTGTATCCCTAATAATACCTTTAGATGAAGATATTGTAAGATACATTGCGGCTTTGGTTGCCCAAGCTAGAAGCTCATATCACCTAAGGAATATAACCATTGGTGGTGAACAAGGCAGTCCTACTAGTCTTTTGATTAAGGAGAAAAATACCAAAAGCAAAGAGTATAAGCCTGATGTAAAAAGAAGTAGTCAAAGCTAAGGAAAAGAGGGGAGATAATATTTGGGCTAAGAAGACAAAGAAACCAAAGATAGATGTAGAGCTCAAATCCCCTACTATGAAAATAAAGGCACGGAGGAAGAATCATGAAGCTATGAGGAAAGAAGTCAAACCTAGAATTGAAACAACAAAGAATCAATAGAAGGAGAGTAGCACAGAACAAGGTATGATCCCAATTGAATTGCCTAAGTACAATCATGTTGATATGTTTCAATTACTTAGTCAAGTAAAATTCTTTGTTCCCTTTCTTGAAATGATGAGAATAGATGAACATAAGAAAAAGGCAGTAGCCCTTATCAATGGTGTTGATATAGCCTATAATGATTTAGTGGTACCCACTCTACCCAAATTGAGTGAGAAGGATAAGAAAGATAAATATGTTGAGTAATTACTGAGATCCCTCATATTTTTCAAGGAAATTCAGTAACTACTTGTATTGGGAAGATAGACCCATTTTTCCTCACATTGATTATTGAGGGAATTTTTTTTAAGAATTATATTATTGATTCTGGAGCATGTAACATATAATGCCAACAAAAATCATGGAAGCATTGGGACTGAAATTTGACAACACACATGGTAAGTGCTATGTTATGGATTCAACAGAAGTCCCTGTTATTGGTGTGATTAATGAACTTCCTTATAGATTGGCAACATATTGAGAGGAGTTTAAGATGTGTGTGGTGGTACTAGATATCCCACCAAATTATGGAATCTTGCTATCTAGGAAATAGAGTGCATCCATGGGAGGTATTATGTAGTGTGACATGTATTATGCCACCTTCCCTATCGATGGTAAGAATGTCCAAGTGGTACAAGAGCCAAAGGTTCCATATATGCTAGAACATGCTCTTGAAGATGATACAATCTTGTTCATAGATATTGATATCAATGACTTCAAGGTGGAAGACGCACCAAGAGAAATTGATAGGCTCCTTGTACCTATAGATAATGAAGTCATAAGATTATCTAATAAGGATGGATTGTGGAAAATTTACTTTGATAGTGCAAGTTCAAGGAAGGGTCTAGTGCAGGAATATTGTTGGTATCACCCACTGGGAACACATACAAGTTTTATTTCACTTTATCTTTTTTCTACATAAATAATGTAGCAAAATACGAAGCAATGTTATTGGGATTAAGATTGGATAAAAATCATGTGATAAAGAAATTAATGGTAATCATAGATTTTGAGTTAAAAATATCCTAGGTAAGATCTAGATATGCTTGCAAGAATAACAGACTGAAACAATACCGAAATGTTGTCTAGGACTCTATTGAGTAGTTTGATGCTTTTAGAGTTGACTGGATGGAGAGAGGACAAAATAGAGTAGAAAAATTACTTGCTAACATTGCATTAGGACCAAATGATGTAACTTTTGTAGGTATCTCAAAGTTTGAGGTACAATCAAGGCCTTCCATTCCTAATAATGTACACAATTGGTAAATCTTCAATAATGATGAAGATATTCTGAAATTCTTGAGATGCATAGATGAATATGAAGTGTAGAGAAGGGGGATTCACTACTCATGAGTTCTCTTCATTCAAAGAGTGTCATGGGGCGAACTTCCCTAAACTACCTCAAGGAACAATGATAAGAGTTCTAGAATCTGAAAGAGTAGGGCACAAAGATTCTCTAGAAAAACTGACAAGCTCTTGGCCAAAGGAAGAAAATGTAGAATACAGATGACAGCATGACACGGTGGTGTCTTAGAGGCATTTTGGCATCTCACACAGACCAGAGAATGATAATATCTCAGAGAACAAAAAAAATGACCACTGACAATTAGACTGCTAAGAACTTACAAAGTATAGGAAAATAGCAAAATTTAATGGAACTAAAGTAAAGTAAAGAATAAATGATAAAGTAAGAGAATAACATATAGAAAAATGCTCCTGAAAACTCAAGTAATGAAGCCTCCAACTAGTAGATATCTTCAATACCTGCGTCTATAAAATCGAGAGAAAGTGTTGGGGCTGTATAGGGGTTTTCCTCAATCAAACCCTCATTTTTGTGTTCCCACCTCCATGGATAGCCAGATAGATAGAGAGAAATGAACAAAGCATGTGGTGAAAGAAAAACTTGCATCAGGATTAGAACCCGCACCACCAAGTATGAGTGATAATAGCAATCCCCACTCGAGGAGGAGAACCCATATCAGAAAAGAGGTGATAAAAGAAATCCCTACTCGAGTAGTAGAATCCATATCACAAAGTAAAAATGCAATAGAAAGGAGATATGGAATCCCAAGATGCTCACAAGTACAATGCAAGGTAGATAGATGCAAGAGCCAAGAGGGCTACAAAGAATTTTGTGAGAATGTGAGAGCTTGAACCTATTGTAGCAAGTGGCATGAAGCTATTCAAGCAAAAGCTAAAGTGTAGAAGGCTAGAGCCAAAGTTAGAGAGAAAATAGAAGCTAGAATGAAGCTAGAAGCAGAAGAGAGTTGCAAATGATGTGAAAAGATAGATTTTAAGGAGAGAATGGAAGCACAATGAAGCTTCTCAGGCAGTTTCAAGGAATCTGAAGTTGTTACAACTAACCAAAAAAGGTGAAAAGTGGAAAACATGCATGGAAACGGTAGTTTGAACATTGAAATTCCATAAGATGCTAGTGCTACGCGTAGATGTCCACCCAACACGTTAGTGTCTAGACACATCACGCTACAAAATGATGAGAATGGGAAAAGTATAAAGTTTGATGCAAAGCAGGCAGATGAAGGTAGTTGCTGAAAATGGGTGTTGAGCATCTTGAGAAGGGAAAAAGGTTGACGCAGGGACTAAAATGAGCCTACACAAGTTCTAGGGGAGTGGACACTAAAGTGGATGCAAGAATGCATGTGAAATTGCAAGGAGTGCAATTTTACGGCTATACATGAAGGTCGGGAGATTGACTTCGGGGAATTTCTTGAAAATGTGGATGGCAAGGATATAGTATTTGGAAATGAAGTCATCTAGTTAAAGAAAAAAAAATCCCCAAAGGTCTTGTAGCACTTGAAAGGGTTTTGGATAGTCAAGAAAAAACAATATTAAGACTGTGTGTGTGAAAAATGTATCAATCTATATGAAATTCAAACACATCAATAAGACATTAAATCAAGAAAGCTGAAAAAGAAAACAAAATGAACAAATTGTGACTACAGCTTCCCCAAAATCGTCTTATCTCTCTCTAACTCTAGCATTTTGTTGTTTCCAATGGCTCTCAGATCAGCAAATCAATGCTCAAAAAAATGAACAGCTGAAGAACGAGATTTGAAAATAAAAATGCATATTATGTGAAATACAAGAATATGCTAAGATGAAAGTATTGCTGTGATGCTAAAAGGCTGTGATTGCATAAGCTGATTGCATGTATGTTCGTGCATTTTCGTATGTATGCGTAGGTAACCAAAGCTTGGATTTGCACCGACATTTATAGAGTCTTTCAAAGGATTCAATTGGTTGATTTGATTAACGGCCCGAATTAAAATTGTCTGAATGGGTGGTGGAAGATTTTTGAAAGTGGAGAGGGAGATAGAAGGTTTCTCTTTTCCTTCAATTTCCGTCATTGAGATTCGAAGGGAGATTTCCGTTTCGAAGAGTGAGTTTAGAATGAGTTAGAATTAAATAAAATAAATTTATTTAATTTGTAAGTGAAGATGGATATAGAAACTCACAAAATTAAATAAATTATATTTAATTATGTTTTAGAAATGAATTTAGAGTGAGAGGAAAATATTAAATTAAATATTTAATATTTAATTTGATTATGGAATGAAGAGAATATTCCATTATTTGAATATTCAAATATTCAAACTTTAGAATGATATTATAATTAAAATAAATAATTGTATTTATTTAATTTAATTGAGAGGAAAGTGAGAAATGTCAATAATTAAATAAAATTATTTATTTAATTAAGGTAGAAGAATTAGAAAATGAACAATATAAATAAATAATTAAATTTGTTTATATGTAGATGACTTTAGGGGAATTAATTAAATAATTCATATTTAATTAATTAACAAGCTTAATCATGACCATTTTTTAGACATATACATTTTGCCCCTCTTTGAAGTGATGTGTAAAACACATTGCTTCAAAGAAAATAAAATTTTTGCCCCTGATATGCTTTCAATGTTTCTGCTAATGATGCCCCCTCGAGATGTAAATCATGGATGAGGGAGAGAGTGATTTAGCTCTCGACAAATGATGGAAAAGAAATGTCCCATTTTGAAAATAAAGTCAAAAGGCAGCAAACTTACCCTTGTTTGACCTTTAAAAGGTAAAAAAAGAGAAAGAGACAAATCATTTGCACTTTTTAACTTGGTGAATACTGTAGCTCTGAGAGTGACCTTGCGACATGGAGATTCCTTATCATTGCCACCGATTCAAGAGATTTCGTCGATACTAGAGGCCAGCAGCATACGGACCACCGGTGAGTCGATCTAACCACCTGTGCTTTCGAATTTTTTTGCTTTTGAATCAAAATTTTCTATTTTTCTGTAGATTTTGTGTTTGAAAATGACGTTTTAGCGCTTTTAGGATAGTTTGAGTGCTTTCAATAATTTCTCTGGTGCTTAGGGTAAAAGCAATAGCACATATAGGATAGATTTTGAATTGTTAGCATCAAACCAATTTAGCGCTTTTGATAAAAATAGTAGCGCATATAGGGTATGATAGGAAAATTTAGGAGTAAAGCGCATATAGGAAAAACAGTGGCGCATATAGGGAAAACGCACATCCAGTGATTAAAGTAGTGCTTAGGTTGAGTAAAGTTGCGCATATAGGAAAAATGCACATAGAGGATCTGTTTGAGCGCATTGAGCGAAAAGAACGGTGCATACGTGTTTTAGCGCATCCCGTGAAAAGAACGGCGCATATGGGTTTTAGCGCATAAAGTCCACATAGTAGCGCATATGGTAAAAATAGGCAGAATTGATGATTTGATGATAGGAAAGTGAAAATGATGATGAATATTGCTTCCTTAGTCAACAGATAGTGAAATTGTCATGTCATCATGCTGATATGGATAGAAATGATAGAATAATCTGATGATTGAACTGATAACTTTACTTCCTAGAGTAGAAAACAAAGAGTAATTGTCTGATAACTTTGTTTCAAAAACAAAGAGTAGATTGAACTGATAACTTTTCTTCCTAGAGTAGAAAACAAAGAGTAAATGTGAGATAAATGATTGATATGACTTCTGATAAATTTGCTTTCTGCGATAGAAAAAAATAGTAATTGATTGTAGAGCAGATTTGATATGATATCTAGCTAGATAGATTGTGTATTGGTTTCCTCGATAGGATTGATTGGGTGATATGGGTCATTGATTTGATGCATTGATATGAGTCATTGATATGGGTCTGATATAGTTCACTAATATAGGTCACTTGATATAGGTCACTGATAGATATGAGTCTAATTGATTTTAGTTGAATGATTGGTATGATTCTAATTAATTATCCGTGTGATGAAAATAGGAGGTTTTCAAAAACCTCTAGATTAGAGAGCGACACTTAGTAGTATGGGATAGAATACCCGAGTTGACACTTGCTAACGTAGCTCTGATAGATACATGTGGTTTGAGATCCTTGTTAGCGATGCCACCGCTTCGGGTCAATAGAGGATTGTTGGTGGCACTGGCAGAGCGATGGCATTCGGAGCACAACACCTTTCATATATTGACTGGTGAGGTGACGGTGACTCCGAAGGATGTATACAGGATATTAGGTATCCCAGTGGTTGGTGCCCTTGTATATTACGATCACAAGGAGCTCGGGGGTACAGATGCCTTGAGGAGAGTGTACGGTGATGGACAAATAGCTGGGTACTGGGTACCATGGGCTGAATTTCAAGGATATCCAGCCTTTCCTACAGTTTTGGGTGCATTTATTGGAGGTCTCCTTTGTTTGGATCACCAGGCGAAGGGATTATTAGTGGGATGGGGTAGGATTTTAGAGTAGATGTTGCTACAGCTACGGAGATATGCATGGGTGAGTTGCATGTTAGCGCATCTATATCATGATTTGCATCAAGTGGTGTACAGGGGTTCTTCCAGTTTGTTGTGTGGTGTGACATTGCTATAGATCTGGGCATGGGAGCATCTTGTTGTGACGAGACTAGTGTGTCCTAGAGTTAGGCCACCCGATAGGCCCTATGTATATACGTATGCTATCTTCCTTACCCAGCCCAAGTTGGGCAAGGGGGATTACTGGAGATGACTTTTAGATGATATGGATGCAGTGGTATGGTGACCATATCTTGATTGTGAGCCATGGGATACAGATGATATAGAGATGCCATTTGTATGCATTCCTCAGTTTCTGATAGGGATGACTCCCTTCATTCTTGAGAGGTTTCTGGCATTGCGGGTGCAGAGACAGTTTGGATTTACGTAGGGGATGCCACAGGGGGTTGCACACTATGTCCAGAGCAGAGATGAGGCCAGATGGGGGCCATGTATTTCCTATCAGATAGTGTATATAGAGTTTCAGTCATTAGCGCCCGAGGCATGGGATGACAGGCAAGACATTATTGATGTTGACATGTCTGATGAATACTCTCTATATTACCATACACATCCTTTTCCATGGTTTACCAGTCTTGATGAGCCAACACCCATTCTAGTAGCACCACAGCCAGGGGTAGTGAGACAAGAGGATGTGGCCGGCGGTGAGCAGGGAGCAGTTGGAGGAGAGGAGGTGGAGAGTGGAGATGAGGAGGAGAGTTCCGATGGGGATGATGGAGATGATGGCGGGGATGAGGGACAGGTGTTGGGGAGGTCGAGGCTGGATATTCTGAGGGGTGTCCAAATCATGCGACGGCTGAGGACAGGGATTGGGCGATGAACAGTGATCCAGATGGGATCCTCATCTCAGCAGGGGCAGATAGCCATGCTTCAAGCCCATGTGCAAACACTACAAGGATAGCAGGGACAGTTACAGAGTCAGCTAGTGTAGTCACAGGGATTGATTGTACAACTACAGGCACAGATGGCACAGGCACCTACATAGGCACCTGCCCCAGACACATAGTTAGCCTAGGTGATGACAAAGAGAGATGCATTTAGACAGAGGGTAGTAGAGGCTAAGGGCATTGCTCAGAGGCTGATGGGCACTATAGAGAGTGCATCATTGTGGGATGCCATTGCAGAGGGCATGGAGATGGCGAGGGAGGCCGAGTATTACAGAGTCAGGTACAAGGAGCTGTGTCCTCCCGAGCGCAAAGAGCCATTTCCCCAATCTCGCAACAGGACTAGGAGTAGATCACAGACACACACACAGAGCATGGGAGTGACTGGGCCTCGGTGGGATCCAAATGTAGGTACCAGTGGTAGGCCACCTCCTTTCAGACCAGCTCCATCAGGGGCATCGACCAGTTAGCAAATATAGTGCACATATGTGTACCATTTTTGGAGCATGTATACAGATTTTTGATCATATCTGATGTATTTCACTTTGGACATTTTAGTTTCATTGGAAATTTGGACATTTGTATCATTTTTGATGAGTGATGATATGCAGCGGCGATGATTGTTTTTGATGATGTGATGTGCATTCTTGAGATGATAATGTGATATGCATTTATTTTCATGTGTTTATGGATTTTGGTATGCATTTGAATGATTTGATGACTAACATGATATGCGGGATGATTTGATTATGATGTTTCTATTATGATGATGATGATAATTTGATAATGTGCACTAATGATGTCATGCAGGTGGATGACTTATGATGTGTGTATGGAAATGTATGTATGGAATGTTTATTTTTTTGGACTTTTCAATGCAGGTAAAAGATGATAATATGATGAAAAATGAATGTTGTGTTCATGATATGCATTATGAATTTTGTATGATAAAATGATATGATATGATGTAAAATGATATGAGTAAATAGTGAGGAGATGTATGATAAAATGATATGTGATGAAAATATAATAATTTGTATTTAGAATGAATAGATAAATGAATAATAATGGATCTATAATGATAATGAAAGGATAATTATATGATATGAAAATGAAAATAAGATAGCGGATAATGATAATGAAATGATGAAATGATGATGACCATGAAATAAATGATAAAGATGTGATAAATAATGAGATGATAAAACTAATATGAATGATGATGATAATGCAATGATGAGATGACAATGAAACTAATATGAATGATAATAAATGAAATGATGAAATGTCAATGAAACTAATATGAATGATAATGAATGAAATGATGAAATGTCAATGAAACTAATATGAAATGTTGAAATGATAATGAAAATGAAATGACTATAATATGATAATGGTAATGCGATGATGAGATGATAATGAATATAAATGATAATGATAACGAAAATGAAATGAAATGAATGAAATGACTATAATATGATAAGGGTAATGCGAAGATGAGATGATAAATGAAATTACTATAATATGATAATGGTAATGCGATGATGAGATGATAATGAAAATAATATAAATGATAATGAAAATGAAAATGAAATGAAATGAATGAAATGACAATAATATGATAATGGTAATGAATGAAATGATAAAATGTCAATGAAACTAATCTAAATGATAATGAATGAAATGATGAAACTAATATGAATGAAACAATAAAACTAATATGAATGATAATGAATGAATTGATGCAATGTCAATGAAACTAATATGAATGATAATGAATGCAATGATGAAATGATAATGAAACTATTATGAATGATAATGAATGAAATGATGAAATGATAATGAAACTATTATGAATGATAATGAATGAATTGATGAAATGAATATGAATGATAATGAATGAAATGATGAAATGATAATGTTAATGAATGAAATGATGAAATGATTATAATATGATAATGATAATGCGATGATGAGATGATAATAATATAAATGATAATGATAATGAAAATGAAATGAAATGAATGAAATGATAATGAAACTAATATGAATGAAAATGAATGAAATGATGAAATGTATGATATAAAGGAAATGAATGATGAGGCGATAAATGATAACGATAATGAACCAAACGTCTGCATTGTCCTCTACAAATAGTCCAAAGAAACATGACAACCCTTGGCTTTTCAAAACTCTTGATGCAAATCCAATAAGCAGTTATGTACAATGACCTAAAATGAAATGCAACTAAATGAAACCGACCATTTTGTTGAGCCTTTTGGCTAGCCTGCTTAAATCATCATAGAGCATTTGAAAATGTTGGAAGTATGTACAAGCATAAGAGGGGAAATTAGCACCAATGATGACCTGAGTACAACTTTCATGATGTTTGATATAGCAAGTGAACACAAGCATCTAGGTATAATTGAACCGAGATGACTTGAGCATTTCTTGCATGAATAAACAAAGACTAACCACCATCTAATGCAAATTTGAAACAGTCATCAATGATAAACTTTGGAAAATCATGTCTCACGACATTATTGCAACAGATGGATAGTTAACCTCAATACAACAGACAAAGAAAAATCATCCTCTTTCCTTGCCACTCTAGTTCAGTACATCATCGAGTGTGCTCCAGAGAAATGATATCGAAAATTAAACAACCATTGTTCAAAAATGAAATACTGTTATTCCAAACATTATTCAGATTATAGATCATACAGATATGAGTCATGATAAGGTATGCAACTGAAAGCTACTGTGATATGGATCAATGATTGGATGTTTTATCAATATGGTTTGATTTGGTTGTTTTGTTTTTATATGATTGGCTTCTATGTCACTATCTCACTATTTTTGGTAAAATATTGAAAGTTGATTGCCCCCAGTATGCTCATGTTTTCCCTTGGTATTGACACAACTTGCTGAAATGAATATGTACAATAAATCAAGCCATGATAAGACATTATTGCTCTAGGAAAAATGATGATAACGTGATGCTGGTGTGGTCCTAAGATGATGAAAAAGATACTTGAAAACAAAGGCTGAAAAGTTAAATGCAGAATATGAACTAATAGATGGAGAGCTTCAAATTGCATCTGTTTGCCAGATGTTCACTATTTTTTTTATTACATTTTTCATATCAATAGACTACCTGTTGCAAGGTTTTCACCCTATGACCTTTTTTTTTTTTTTTGGGCTACTACCATGCCTGTTTGCCAAGTTTTGACTAGGGTAACAATTTTTTCAGGACTTTTTCTACTGTTTTGGATCTCTTTAGAACTTTTTCTGATTTTTTTGTATTTTTTCAGGACTTTTTCTGTTTTTGGTATTTTTTCAGAACTTTTCTAATTTTTTGTACTTCTTCAAGACTTTTTGTTTTTGTATTTCTTGCTTTTTTTTTGTATTTCTTCTTTTATGGATTTTTTGTTTTTTCTTGGGACTTTTTTTTGTGTTTCTCTTTTGATTTTTTGTATTTGACTTTTTTGATTTTTTGTATTTCTTGGGGGACTTTTTGATTTTTTGCATTTCTTCGAGGACTTTTTTTTTTTCTTTTCTTGGGACTTTTTTATTTTTGTGTTTCTTAAGGACTTTTTTTTATTTTTTTTTATTTTTCTTCAGGACTTTTTTTTATTTTTTTATTTTTCTTTAGGACTTTTTCTGATGATGATAACCACTTTAGACAATACTTTTTCAGGTGCATGCTATTGATAGGTTCGTCAAACAGGTCCCCTTCTGGCATTGATAGCTCGTAGGCTCCTGAACCATAAACTATGATAACCACGTAAGGACAGCCAATTTGGTTCAAACTTTCCTTTCTTCTTTTTGTCTTGCTGATTATGTGGGTTCTCTTTCAGAACAAGATCACCCACCTGAAAGGTACGTGGCTTTACTTTGTGATTATAGCTGCGAGACATCATCTGTTGATATGCTTTTAAATGATCAGTTGCTCTTTGTCTCTTTTCATCTAGGAGTTCCAGTTGTTGGAGTCGAGAGACTATGTATTCATCATCCATTGTAAGACCTTTCAATGATACTCTAAGTGAGGGAATCTCAACTTCTAAAGGTAGTATGGCTTCTACTCCATAGACAAGAGCGAATGGCGTTGCTCCTGTTGGTGTGCGTATACTGATTCTGTAGGCCCATAAGGCAAAATTTAGTTGAATGTGCCAATCCTTCCCTGAATCATTCATAGTCTTCTTCAAAAAATTTAATATTGTTTTATTTGAGGCCTTTGCTTGGGCATTCCTTTGTGGATAGTAAGGTGTTGAATATCTATGCTGAATGTGAAATCTCTCACAAAGTTCATCAACATCCTGATTTTTGAACAGACGTCCATTATCTGTAATAATGGAGTTGGGAATGCCATACCGACAAATAATATAGTTGAGTATGAATGATGATATTTGTTTGCCGGTAACTTTAGTAAGAGGGATTGCCTCAATCCACTTGGTAAAATACTTTGTAGCTGTGATGATGAACTTATGTCCGTTCAATGAAGAAGGATGAATCTTGCCCACTAGATCTAACCCCCATTGAGAAAATGGCTAGGTTGGCGTGAATGGTTGAAGTTCCTGTGCAGGAGCATGAATGAGATTCCCATGAATCTGACATTTTGAGCATGTTTTCACAAAAGTGAATGATTCCCTCTCCATTGTAAGCCAGTAGTAACCCATTCTAATCAATTTCTTGGATAAGGTCAGTCCACTCGAATGAGTACCATAGATGCCACCATGAACTTCTTGTAAAGCTTTGTCAGATTCCTCACGTTCAAGACATCAGAGTAAAGTACCATCAAGACCATGGCGATAAAGGGTGTCAGCGATAAGAGTGTAGCGAGCGAATTGGAGGATAAAATTGTGTTTTTGGTTATAGGATAAATCAGGTGGCAAGATATCGTCTTTGAGCTAGGCATAAATTTTTCCATACCAAGGTGAATCAGATCTGATCAAATGAAAAATGATTTGGCTTTTAGGTGTATCATAAGAAAGTGTAAATAATTGTTCTACCAGAAATTCATAGTGATTCTAATTTTTTGGGAGTTGTAACAATGATGCGATCGTAGCCATGGTGTCAGCTGCTTTATTATCAAGCCTTGGAATTTGTGTGAATTTGATGTCCACAAAATATTTCTTGAAGTCAACAACCATCTTTTTATATGGTATTAGTTTATCATCTTTGGTCTGATAATCGTCATTGATCTGATAAATGACTAGCTGTGAGTCACCATACACCTGTAATTCTATAATTCTCCATTCCAGTGCTATTTTGAGTCTGGTGATCAATGCTTCATATTCGGCTATGTTGTTGGTGCATGGAAACATCAGCCTATATGATCAAGGAATGGTATGTCCTTGAGGGGTGATGAAAAGTATGCCTGCCCCCGATCCATGTTGAGTGAAAGAACCATCAAAATATAAGGACCATGGTTGTTTAGATTCTACAGTAAAGACATCAACATATGGAAATTCAATGTGCAGGGGATGATCTTCTTGTAGTGGTGCTTCGGCTAATTGATCTGCGATAACTTGTCCTTTGATTGCCTTACGGTCGACATAATGTATGTCAAACTCACTCAGAATCATTACCCATTTTGCTAACCTTCCTGTCAATGATGTTTTGCTTAATAAATAATTGAGTGGATCAATCTTTGAAACTAGATTGATTGTATGGGTTAACATGTAATGTCAAAAGTTTTATGAAGAAAAAACTACTGCCATACAAGCCTTCTCAATAGAAGTGTAGTTGAGCTCATGACTTGTCAATGTTCTATTGATGTAATAAATTGCATGTTCCTTTCCTGTAGAGTCTTCTTGCACTAGCAGTGCCCCCAGAGATGTCTCTGTTGTGGCAATGTATAAGATTAGTGGCTTGTCTGGATTTGGTGGTATGAGAACTGGTGGAGTCATTAAATACTGTTTGATTTGTTAAAAATCCAATTCACATTTTTCATCCCACTTGAAATGAACATTCTTATGCAGTAGATGTGTGAAAGGTAAACTTTTGTCAGCCAACTCTGCAATGAACCTTCGTATAGATTGAAGTCGTCCTTGCAATGATCTTAATTGGCTGATGTTCCTTGGCGGAGGCATTTCCATAATTTCCTGTACTTTAGCAGGATCTACTTCAATTCCTTTTTCTGAAACAATATACCCCAATATTTTTCCAGATTTGACCCCAAAAACACATTTCTTAGGGTTGAGACGAACTTTGAATTTCTCTAATCTTGCAAATATTTTGGATAATATTTCAAGATGTCTTTCTCTGGTGTATGATTTTTCCAATATGTCATCTACATAATCTTCCATGAATATTTTCATTATGTCATGGGTATGTGCAGGATCATCATGGAAAAACAGGCCCATAAGTGGCAAAAAGTTCAGAAAAATCAGTGTTAGGCAACTAAACGTAAAAATTTGAATAAGTTTTCTATATTATTTTAAAAATATGTAAGAATAGAATCTGTAGAAAATTGAATGTATTTTCTAAACTACTAGGTTTATTTAAAAATAAATAAAATCTATTTGGTGAAATTTTGAAATTTCAATGTAGTAGTACTTAAATTTCAGGAAAAAATAAGAAGTAGGTGTCTGTCTGACCACCCTAACCATAATAAAATGATAATATTTTTTTATAAGATTTTATATATAAGTAGAGGACTCATATCTGGATGTGATGCATATTTTTTTGTAATTTTTTTCCAAGTCAATAATTAATTATGAATTTTTTATTACAACTTTTAAAAAATATAAAAACTTGTATGTCTGACCACCTTAACTTGGTCAAAAATTCATGAAATTTATTTTTTTCTTTTTTTAATCCTATAGTATGTGAGGCATAGAATGTGATGCATATTTTGGATTCAAAAAATGTGATACCATTTGAAAGTTATAGATTTTTTTCAATCAGCCTATCGATTAAGACTTTAGTTGTAATTCTAATAGAAAATGAATAATAATTATTTATTAAATTCAAATTAAACCATAATTTATATTGGTGGAAATTTGAGTATCTCCTCTAAAAACTCTTTTCGTTTCATCAATTTTGGGTAAAAAAAAAGTCATCAGCCATATACCCTACAAATACCCATAATATTGCCACTTTTTGGCCCATCATGATCCTGCACATACCCTCATAAAAGATTGTAGTCATGGCTCTTTGGTAGGTAGCCCCAACATTCTTTAGACCAAAAGGAATGGCGTTCCAACAATAAGTTCCCCATGGACATGTGAAAGTTGTTTTCTCTTGGTCTTCAGGTGCAATTTTGATTTGGTTATAGCCATCAAAACCATCCATTAATGAATACATGGCATGGCCAGCTGCTAGATCAACTATGGTGTCGATGTTTGGCAGTGGGAAGTCATCTTTAGGACATGCTTTATTAAGATCTCTGAAATCTATGCATATTCTCACAGTTTTATCTGGCTTGGATATAGGAACAATGTTGGAGATCCATTCTGTATAGTCGATTGGTCTTATGAAGCCCACATCAAGGAGTTTTCTGAGTTCTTCCTTAACCAATAATGCAACATGAGGGTGCATCTTTCTGAGTTTTTGTTTCACCAGCTTGGCCCCTAGTTTGATAGACAAGTGATGCATGATAAGATCAGGATCAAGACCAGGCATGTCAGTGTAAGACCACACAAAATTTACTTGGTTTGCTTTCAAGAATTCCATGAACTTTGGTATTTCTTTCTTTGTCATTGATGCAGCTAACTGTAAAATTTTTGGTTTGTTGGAAGTCTCAAGATTGACAACATTTGTAGGTTTAATCAAAATAGGTGATCGCTCATGGTAGTGCTTCAGGAGAGTGTCAAGATTCCCATCGTTTGGTGCCTCAAAGAGGTTTTCACCATCTGATACACTCTTTATTTTATCTTTTGTTTGATCTAATACTGCCAGATTCCGGTTTTCACCATTAGATCTTTCTTTTTTGTTTTTACTTTTGTAGCTAGGAGGCTTGACACTCTCCTGATCAAAAACTCTATGTCAAAAATCGCTGGTGGAACAATCATTTATATCCTCTGTAGAAAGGAAGTTTATAATAGCTTCATCATTTGGAAACATGGGTATATTGATAGGTTCGGTTGAATCCCAATCAATGAGATCAGGATAAATTAAAGATAGCAGATCGTCAAGTTGTGTGAAATCAGCTATGGTTATAGTCATAACAGAGTGGTCCGTAGGATCCAAGGTATGAGGTGGGTCAATGACGATACTGTCCTCATGATAGTCTTGTTCATTTAGATCTGACTCAGCATCACTAGAATCATGGTGACTTTGTAGTTTGAATTCACGTGTTTGGGTCCCTAAACCTTGACCTTCAATTAGAGTTGGGGCGTATTGGTGTATTACATCAACCTCTTTGTCCCTCCAGAACTCATTATTGTAAATGGTGTCCCATTCATATTCAGCAGAGTCTGTGTCAGAATTGTTATCCAAGAAGTTTTGAACTATTGCCAAACATGCTTCTCGTGAATCTGAGCCTTCTTGCAATGTGAAGATAGTGCCATGTAGTTGTTTGGATGTTCTTTCTTTGGAGTGAGTATCATAACCCAATCCAGTTTTCTCTTTTGCAACGAGTCCGCGGAGGTGAATAGGTTCAACTACTCCTTCCTTTTTCTGATAGGACCTTTATCATAGCCCATCTTCTGCATGATTGAATACCCTTTTCCATATTTGTCTGTGGGTAATTTGACATTAAAGACTGCTTCATCTTCATCTTTATAGAGCCAGTTTAGAATTTCTGTATCCTCAGGATTTTTCATGGGGAATTTTTCTTTGATGAATTGTCCATTAAATTTTGTGATTGGTTCTATTGGTGGTTGTTTTGATGTTGATGCTATTGATATTTGATGTTCCCTGATAGACAGTTTTCCATGTGATCGAGGTGATGTAGGTAAATTGGCAAGACAAAGAGAGTATTCTCCAACTCCATGATCCTTGAATTTTATTTTTTTGTCAAAACTATTGGTCAATTGACTGATTTGTGTGTCAATATTTAGAGAAGTCCTAGCATGAGCTTCTCAATTGTTAGGAACCAAAGTATCTTGACTGACTTTTATGTTGGCACAAGTTTGAATATTGGAATTATCAGCTAGTATCATGATTTCCTGTCCATCATAAGGAAACTTAAGACATTGATGATAGGTTGATGGGACAACTTGCATTTCGTGGATCCAAGGATGACCCAACAAGATGCTATATGCAAGATCACAGTCCAGTACTTGATAGAAAGTATTCTTTATAACAGGGCCCACTCTGATTGGCAGCATGATTAGACCCTTGGATGCTCTTTCTTCATCATCATAAGCTTTTATGGTAATCTTTCTTTTGAAATCAATGGAGTCCTCATAAAATCCTAAAGCCTTAACCAACTTCATGGTACAAATGTTCAAACCAGCACCTCCATCTATTAGAACTCGTCTGATACAAAACTTGTGAATCATGACTTCTAAGTACAATGATGAATTATGGGGATGAGTTATGGAAATGTCATCTTTTTCAGAGAATGAAAGGCAAGTGGGTGAGGACAAGTGTCCTACCATGGCTTGAAATTGGTTCACATCCAAGTCAGTGGATACATTAGTTTCAACGAGGGCTTTTTCGAGAATTTCCTTATGGGCTGGGGAAATCTTCAATAGTTCCAGAATAGAAATTTGAGCAGGGGTTTTCCAAAGTTGATTGACCAAATCATATTGATATTGAGGTGGAGGTTTAGTGGATTTTGAAGAGGTTCCCTTTAAGACAACTTTAGCTTGCGCTCTTGTTGTTGCATTGACTTCGCTATATTCCACCTTCTTGTTGAATTTAATGACATTTACCCTCTCGTTGTCTGTGTGATGGTTGATTATATGATCATCGTTAATATGATTCACATTTTTTTCAGAAGACTCACCCTTTTGATAGTTGGGCAAAGGGTTGCGAAATGCTTGGTGGTCTGCATTGGATTGTTGATGTCCTTCTATTGTAATGATGTCATTGTCGATTAAGTCTTGAATGGAATTCTTCAAGGCTTGGCAATTATTTGTGTGATGACATTTACACCGATGATAATCACAATAGTATGCCTCATTCCATGATGGAGGCTTTACACTGGGTTCATAGTTTCTTTGAGGCGACAAAGTAATGACATTTTTTGCCATCAACTCTTTGAATGCAGATAAAAAAGATTGACCCAATGAAGTGAAAGTTCTTCTATTATAGAAGAATGAAAATATTTGTGGATTTGTATTTGAGGTGTTCCCTAAGGAATTGTGATTGTTATTGGTTCCTCGGTATCCTTGGTTGTTGGAAGTCCCTTGATTGGGAGTAGAGTGTTGATTTATATTGTTCCTCAGAGGAGGAGGATTATTTCTATGATTTGCAATCAAGTTGACATTATTGTTGCGAATGTTTGGAGTATTGAGGACAAATGGCTTGGTCGAGGCATGATTCGCATCAACAACACCATCATTCACCATATTTTTGTTGCGAGTCCAGAATTTGGTCTTGTCCTAATTATTGTGATGGTTGGATGAGCTAGGATTGTCTTTGTCATGTTTTATTATTCCTCTTTTGACCAAAGCATTTTCAATGGTTATGGCATCTTCAATCATTTTCTCAAAAGAAGGAGGACAATGTAAGTTCAAATGATAGCTCATTTTTGAATTTAAACTGTTAATGAAGGTAACCATCTTTTCCTTTTCAGGAATAGGACGTGGATATATGGCAAACATTCTTCTCCATCTCTGAAGAAACGTAATGAAAGATTTTCCAGGTTTTTGTGCAACTTTGCAAAGATCTATCATGGTGATCTGGTGTTGTATGTTGTAGGCATATTGTGATATGAATAAGTTGATTAATTCTTCAAATGTCCTAACGGGAGGTGTAATCTTAGATAGCCATTCCATAGAGTGAACTCCAAGGCTCCTAGGAAACAATCACATCAAGTAAGTGTCTTCATGAGTGAATTCCAATGTCATGTTTCAGAAGTCTCTAACATGATCGATTGGATCCGATTTCCCATTATAGCGATCAAATTTTGGCATTTCACAATGCTTGGGAAAAGGAATCATATTAAGACTTCGATCAAAAGGATAAGGACAAATGTCCTCGAGAGTATATTTCTTTGTGGTTGTTCCCCCTTGTAATTCTTTAACTTGTCCTTGAACTGCCTTGATTTGTTTAGTCAAAGCACTAAGATCAGATAGGGGTGTCTCTTCATGTTTGTTTTTCAAATTCTCAGTATTAAAGTCATGAGGTAATTTAGCCCCTTGTTTGGCTAGATAGCGGAAATATTTTTCCTTATCTCGCTACAAAATCTTTTCGATGGCTTTGTGAAATTTTGGATCTTGCTCAGCCTCTCTAAGATGTTCCTCATCTTGTTCCTCATCACTATCTATATGTGTTTTGTTCATGTCTTTGTATTGGTGGAATGGATTTTCTTCTCTATTATCCGTATCTTTGACAAAAAGTGGATTACGATTCATAATGTAAAGAGGATTTCTGCTTTCACCCTCTTCTTGAACGTTTTGAGTATGACCTTGTTGGATTTCATCCTTCAATTTATTGAATTGGGATCTTGTGAAGATAGGCATATGATTTTGAAAAATTCTTCTAAACTTAGATCCTAGTTTTGACAAGTGCGATGATGATGATATCTTGATATGATAAGATGTGGAATCTTATGATATGATCCAAGATGTTCCTAATTTTTTTTACTGTGGCTTCCAATGATGAAGGATGTCAAAATCCTATTGGGGAAGTTGAACCAAAAATTAAAAAGTTGTTTTGAAAAGTGCACTCTAAAAGATTTTGATCTTCGTTTTCGAAGAAAGATTTCAAAATCACTGAAGGATTTGATTGGGGTGTGAAGGATATTCTATAGAAGGTTGTGGTATGTTGTCAAATTCAAGAGGTTGGTTATGATTATGCCATTGTGACAGAGCTAATCTCTGATAATAAGCTCAAGAATCTAAGGGATCTACATCATATTCATCAGTGAATCCTCTAACAAAGTCCTGATATCTGTGAAGAAATCCTCAGTAATGAAGCAAGACATGTCAACTTTTGTACAAGAATTTTCTCTTTTGCAATGTTTTCTTGTATCGTAATGTTTTCTTGGTTTTTCTGATCCTTTTGGACACTGATTTCTTGGGAAATTTTGTTGATTTCCAATCTCTAAGCATGGGAAAAGTATTGAGAATGTTATTGGACCAATGGTATGAAATTTTTTTGAGTGATTTCAGTTGTTGTTTTTCATGTTCATTTTGGATGATCTTTTATCTGATTTAATGTGATGGAAGTCACAACAAACATTTTGAAAAATAGTTGTTTTAAAGGCCCTACACTAACATGAAGTGTTTGATCAAGAAATTATTTTCAACAAATGTTTTCATAGGTTTTTGCACATGAAAGACAATTCAGACAGACTCACTCTTAATGGTCAAGTAGGTCATTCTAGTAATCAATAGCCCACATCTTAGAACTGTGTCGACTCACACAGCCGTGTCACCCCCGAAGGGGTGCCCGTGTTTTTGTCTTTTCTAGGCACATACTCAGAGTTACGGAAGTGGATACCGGATCCCTTGAGCAAACGATCCTTGGTAGTTATATGGTGAGTGTCTTGGGGGCAGATTCTTCCCTCCCCTTGCACTGTGATTATTAGAATGTTCAGAAACTAACTTCGGTTGGCCACTACACTAGGTTTGTAGTAAGGATTTTTGTTTAGTGCGGCAATAATAAACTCCCTCAAGAGACCTCCCAACCTTTAGAACAAAGGTTTTGGGGATGGTTATCTTGCACACTACCGGCAAAAGAGGGTTTCCCCAAATTTGCTTTAAATTTTATAGTGGGGCGGAATAGCCTAGCTTTGGATTGAACCCACTTGAGTCATTCCCATAGGGTGAGTACTTTTTCCCACTACGGCAGGCTCTCTAAAGGATGTAATTAAAGCAATAAAATTCATGAAATTGAAAAGGCAAGTCTGGTATTCTGATCACCCAGTTAAGGGGAGAGCATAGACCTATTGCCACAAACAAAGCAAACAAATGTTCATTTTAAAACCCAACTCACAATGATCTAATCTAAGTGAAGATATTGCTTCACAAAAACAAGTTATTCATTTTTAATTGCAAGATCATTGTGTGGTGACTATCTTAGATTGCTTCATTTTATCTAGATGTGGCTACCCTAGGATTGCTTCATTTTAAAATCCAGAAAAAGAAAAAGAATTCTATCTGTGAAAGGTGTCAGACTCAGAATTTTGTATTTTGTTACAATCCATATGCACCAGAATAGAAGGTATACGCGCCAAAATAGAAACTATATGCACCGCAAGGAAGATTCTATATGCTCTTAAAACAGTTACTATATGTGCCAAAGGAAAGATTTTATATGCGCTAAAACAGTTACTATATGTGCCGAAACAGTTACTATATGCACTGAAACAGTTACTATATGCGCCGAAACAATTACTATATGCACTGAAATAGTTACTATATGTGCTCTAGAATCCTGCAAAACAAAATAATCAAAAACCCTGTATGCACTGGAGAAAATGTTGAATGCGCTTAAACGCCAAATTTTTTCTGAAAGTTGACTCCAGAACGTGGAAATTGTCAAAAAAAACTTACAGAGAATGTTAAATTCATGGGTTTGAGCTCCACGGTGGGCACCATTTTATGTGTGTGTGAAAAATGTACCAATCTATATGAAATTCAAACACATATCAATAAGACATTAAATCAAGAAAGCTAAAAAAGAAATCAGAATGAACAAACTGTGACTGCAGCTTCCCCGAAATCATCTTATCTCTCTCTAACTCTAGCGTTTTGTTGTTTCCAATGGCTCCTAGATCAGCAAATCAATGCTCAACAAAATGAATAGCTGAAGAACGAGATTTGAAAATAAAAATGCATATTATGTGAAATGCAAGACTATGCTAAGATGAAAGTATTGCTGTGATGCTAAAAGGCTGTGATTGCATAAGTTGATTGCATGTATGTTCGTGCGTTTTCATATGTATGCGTAGGTAACCAAAGCTTGGATTTGCACCGACATTTATAGTCTTTGAAAGGATTCGATTGGCTGATTTGATTAACGGCCCGGATTAAACTTGTTTGAATGGACGGTGGAAGATTTTCGAAAGTGGAGAGGGAGATAGAAGGTTTCCCTTTTCCTTCAATTTCCGTCATTGAGATCCAAAGGGAAATTTCCATTTCGAAGAGTGAGTTTAGAATGAGTTAGAATTAAATAAAATAAATTTATTTAATTTGTAAGTGAAGATGGATATAGAAACTCACATAATTAAATAAATTATATTTAATTATGTTTTAGAAATGAATTTAGAGTGAGAGGAAAATATTAAATTAAATATTTAATATTTAATTTGATTATGGAATGAAGAGAATATTCCATTATTTGAATATTCAAATATTCAAACTTTAGAATGATATGATAATTAAAATAAATAATCGTATTTATTTAATTTAATTAAGAGGAAAGTGGGAAATGTCAATAATTAAAAAAAATTATTTATTTAATTAAGGTAGAAGAATTAGAAAATGAACAATATAAAAAAATAATTAAATTTATTTATATGTAGATGACTTTAGGGGAATTAATTAAATAATTCATATTTAATTAATTAACAAGCTTAATCATGACCATTTTTTAGACATATACAAAGACAATTGTTGATCATCCAGAGGACTTGGATGAAGTGAATTTGGGGAATAACAATACCCCTAAGAAAGGGTAAGTGCAAAAAGATGGGGGGCCAAAAATGGGGCTTAAGTGGCCACTTTTTTCTAAAATCAGGAAATACTGACCGTGGACGTGAAATTAGGGATAGTTACACTAAAAATTTTGAGATACAACAAAAACAAGGATTGAAGTGGTTCGAGTCTATTTTCTAAACTACTAAATTATTTTGAAAATGGTCAAGACTAAGGGGTTCAAAAGAGGGACGTACAAAAATTAGTGTTGTTTTTGTCAAAAAACCATAACATAGCAACTTTTTGTATGTCCCTAGCATGGTGAACTTTTTTTAGTATTTTCAAAATCACTCCAGTGAGAAATTAGCTAATAGCATGTAGTTGATGCATGATTTTTTTCATAATTTTTTAATCAATATTTGATTTTTTACTAATTTTCTAAGTGGACACTTCCTGAAAAATAAAGTTTTGGCTGTGCTACCCCCATACAAATTTTGGAATCTAATTGAATTTTTTCAATTTTTTTTTAAATTTGTAGAATGGAGTCTAGTTTCTAAAAATGTAATTTATTTGAAATTTAGATGAACGGTTAATTTATAATGAAAAAAACATGAAACACTTACTTTTTCCCAAAAAGAAACACAAAAACAAAAGAAATTATAGATGAAAGGCTTAACATTGTCAAAAAGTGAAAAAAATTACATCGTTGGATAGCTAAGAGAGAACCTAAGATTACCCAAGTGTTCAATTTGTTTGCCATTGAACTGCATGCAATCTTGACAATGAGTATGAACCCGATTATGTGAAATATTGTAGAATTTGAAAAAACATGTCTCCGGTCATTGGGAAGGCCCTCCAAAACTTTGGGTTGGTATTCCAAGGAAAATACTAATCCTAAGGCTTGGGCATTCCCCAAAAAAGATATATCATGTGTGTGTTATAGTGCATGCATGTTATAATGTGAGAAGGTTATAACACGCTCATGTTATATCTTAGTTTTGACATGGTTTTTTGTGTTTTTGAGGGACGTGTCTAGCAAGACATAACTCAAGTGCAATATAACATGCTCATGTTATGTCTTTCTTAATTTTAAATGCTACTCTATTGAATGTATGTTTATATATTTCTATGTTTGTATGTACATGTATGCTTGTATGTCATGTATGTATGTATGTATGTATGTATGCATGCTTGTATGTATGTATGTATGTTTGTATGTATGTATGTAAGATTGTATCTACATATGTACATGTATTCTTGTATGTATGTAAGTATGTATGTATATATTTATGTCTTTAGAGGGAGGGAGAATTTTAAGAGAGAGGGAGAGAGAGAGAGAATTGTCTAGGTAGGGTGGGAGGGAGAGAGGGAGGGAGAGACCTGAGGGAGACAGAGATAGAGAAAGAGAGAGGTACTAAGAGAGTCTTGAGAGAGAAAGAGGGGGTGGAAGGGAGATTTTAAGAGAGAGGGAGTGGGAAAGAAGGGGTTGGAGTGAGAGGGACTTAGCTTGGTAGGGTGGGAGGGAGAGAGGGAGAGAGAGAGAGGTGGGAGAGAGAAGAGAGAGAGAGGTAGAGAGAGAGGGAGAGAAAGAGATAGTTATGTATTTAGGGTTCCAAAGGGAGAGGCTTGAGAGTGTGATGGGGGTGAGAGGGAGAGACTTGAGAGATAGGTAGTGAGAGGGAGTGTGAGAGCGAGGTTGTGGGAGAGAGAGAGGGAAAGACTTGAGAGAGGGAGAGGGTGTGGGAGGGAGTGACCTGAGAGAGGGAGAGATATAGGGGGGTGGAGTGAGAGGGACTTATCTAGGTAGGGTGAGCAGGATAGATAGACTGAGGGAGGAGAGAGAGGGAGAAAGAGTTACCTAGGTAGGGTGCTAGAGGAGAAACTTGAGAAATAGAGGGGGTGGGAGGGAGAGAGAGGGAGTGCAAGAGATAGGGGTGATGGAGAGGCAGTGGGAGGGAGATAGAGAGAGATAGAAAGATGGAGTGAGAGAGGGTGCTAGGAATTGATTGAGTGAGAGGTACGTAGAAAGAGGGAGAGGGTAGGAGAGAGGGAGGGAGAGAGAGGTGAGATGTATAGATAAAGAGAAAGGGATAGGGTTTGATGGTATAGGGTTGAGGGATTAGGGTGGAGGACCTATAGGGTTGATGGTTTAGGGTATTATGTTTTAAGGGTTGAGGGTTGAGGGATTAGGGTTGAGGGTAGAGGGTATTGGTTTTAGGGTAGAGGGTAGAAGGTTTAAGGGTTTAGGGTTGAGGGTTTAGGTTTGAGGGTAGAGGGTTTAGGGTATAGGTTTGAGGGCATATGGTTAAAGGATTAGGTTGATGGTCCAATGTAAAGGGTAGAGGGTATATGGGTTAAGGGTTTAGAGTTTAAGGGTTGAGGGATTATGGGTTGAGGGTTTAAATATTTAGGGTTTAAGGGTTGAGGGTTGAGGGTTGAGGGTTGAGGGTTTAAGGTTAAGGATAGAGGATTGAAGGTATAGGGTTGAGGGATTAGGGTTGAGGGTCCAATGTATAGGGTAGATTATATAAGGATTGAGGGATAAGGGTTTAATGGTTGAGGGTTAAGGGTAGAGGGTAGAGGGTTGAAGGTTTACAGGTTGAGGGATTAAGCATTGATGGTTTAGGGATTAGGGTAGAGATTTCTCTTGGGTTTAAGGGTTTAAGGGTTGAGGGATTAGGGTTGAGGGTATAGGGTATTGGTGTTAGGGTAGAGGTTAGAGGGTTTAAGGGTTTAGGGTTTAAGGGTTGAGGGTTTAGGGTTTAGAGTTTAGGGTTGAGTGTTTAAGGGTTTAAGTGTTGAGGGTATAGGGTTGATGCATTAGGGTAGAGAGGGAGGGATGGATGGATAGACAAAAGGAGAGAAGAGGAGGGAGGGACAAAGATATATGAGGGTTGAGGATCCAATGTATAGGGTAGAGGGTTGAGAATTGAGAGTATAGGGTTGATGACCTATAGGGCTGAGGGTATAGGGTTGAGGGATTATGGTTGAGGGTACATATAGTTGAAGGATTAGGGTTGAGGGTCCAATGTATAGTGTAGAGGATATCAGGGTTGAGGGTTTAGGGTTTTAGGGTTGAGGATTGAGGGATTAAGGGTTGAGATTTGATAATTGAGGGTTGAGGGTTTAATGTATAGGGTAGAGGGTAGAGTGTAGAGGGTTAATGGGTTTATGGTTTAAGGGTTGAGGGTTGAGAATTTAAGGTTGAGGGTAGAGGATTGAGCGTATAGGGTTGGGGGATTAGTTTTGAGGGTCCAATGTATAGGGTAGAGGGTATAGGGGTTGAGGGATTAGGGTAGATATTTTACTTGGGTTTAAGGGTTTAAGGGTTGAGGAATTAGGGTTGAGGGTAGAGGGTAGAGGGTAGAGGGTTAAGCATTTAGGGTTTAAGGGTTGAGGGTTTATGGTTTAGGGTTGAGTGTTTAAGGGTTTAAGGGTTGAGGGTATATGGTTGAGGGATTAGGGAAGAGAGGGAGGGATGAATGGAGGGAGAGATGGAGGGATAAGTGAGATAGAAAGAAGGAGAGAAGAGGAGGGAGGGACAAAGATATATGAGGGTTGATGATCCAATTTATAGGGTAGAGGGTTGAGAATTGAGGTTATAGGTTTGAGGACCTATAGGTTTGATGGTTTAGGGTATTGGGATGAGGGTATATGTTTGAGGGATTAGGGTTGGGGGTTACATATGGTTGGCGGATTAGGGTTGAGGGTCCAATGTATAGGGTAGATGGTATCAGGGTTGAGGGTTTAGGATTTGAGGGATGATGATTGAGGTATTAAGGGTTGAGGGTTGATGGTTTAATGTATAGGGTAGAGGGTAGAGGGTTTAACGGTTGAGGGTTGAGGGTTTAAGGTTTAGGGTAGAGGATTGAGGGTATAGGGTTGGGGGATTAGGGTTGAGAGTCCAATGTATAGGGTAGAAGGTATAGGGGTTGAGGGATTAGGGTTTAAGGGATGAGGGTTGAGGGTTCAAGGATTAAGGGTGAAGATAGTTGAGGGATTAGCGTAGAGAGTTTACTTGGGTTTAAGGGTTTAAGGGTTTAGGGATTAGGGTTGAGGGTAGAGGGTATTGGGTTGAGGGTTGAGGGTAGAGGGTTTAAGGGTTTAGTGTTTAAGGGTTGATGGTTTAGGGTTTAGGGTTTAGGGTTGAGTGTTTAAAAATTTAAGGGTTGAGAGTATACAATTGAGGGATTAGGGTAGTGTTGATGGTTTTTTTTGCATAGCAACAACTTAGACAAGATAAAAATATCCTATCTCTCTTGAAAGGTAAATCCCTATCAGAAAGCCTCAAGAGATAACCCCAAGGTATCTAATTTCAGGTCTTGATAATGCATAAACAACTTAGTGATAAATATGAAAATGTTGGTAATCACAAAGGGACCTTACTACAAGCAAATACTGAATTCAAATTTGTCAGCTCTAGCAATATGGTGATACTTCAAATCCTAAATCTGACCCAAATGATAAAATAAATAGCAAAATAGATAAAGTTTTTAGAGAAATTTCTAAATTTAGCACTAACCCTAAAATTAACAATGCAAATGATAAAACACTTGAAATGGACCAATCCCTCATAAACTAATTCCTGCTTGACCCAGATGAATTTGTAATCTTATAGAAATAGTGCAATCTTCTAAGGCATTAAAGATTTTTAGATTATGAACATTCATCCAAGACAACCCTATTGCAATTGAAATGAACAATTATCCATAATTGAACTAAGAACAATGAATATAAAGTCTAGGCTAACTTCGTAAAGCAACTAACAATCAGCTAGCTACAAAAAGTATGGACTAGGGATTGCTACAAACACCTCAAGCATCAAACCATAAACACCATTAAATCAAATCTAACTCTAAATCTAACTTATGACAATATTTCACAAACAATCTCAAAAGATAGAACTACAAGAACCATGCAAGATAATTCAACACAAGAGAGATCACCAAAGAAAAATGTCTTCAATTGTATTGAATCATCCAATAATATTAACAATTCCAGTGTTTTGTATTATAGCACTTTGCTCAAAATGAAATAAATCCTAACTCTAGCTCTCACTATACTGCTTAATTTGATCCAAGCTGAAAACTATCTCGCCCTTTCAAATGAGGCACAAACCATATTTATAGAGATTACATCTTATGTCAACCCAAATAGGGTTACAAAAGAATCAGCCCCTAAAACAAGCCAGCCAAGAGAAATTCAAAATAAAGTCGAATTTGCATTAAATGCCTTGACTTTATCTAGGTCGGCCTGGGATCTCCAACATAGCTCGGCCCAATGCATGTGAAGAAGAAAAATAAATAATGGGGAAGCACAAATTCTAAGGAGGCATTGTATTAACTGCTCCCCCCTTTGTCCTTAGCTCGCTCCATCCTATCTTGCACCATCAAAAAAATATTCTCCAAGTCGGCTATAGGTGGAATAACCAAAACTTTAATTCTCCTTTCAATGTACTTAATGTCCTCTCTTGACTGTTCTACAACTTTATCCCAATCCACCTTCATGATCTGATATTTATCCATTACTGCAATGTATGTGGTTGCATCATCTAACAAATGTTCAGTGACTGGGTCCTCATTAATTGGAGAGTATATATCACACCACCATTTTCTCAATTGCTCCAAGCTTAGATGTTTTGGTGCAAACCTTTTTCTTCCTATCATAACTTCAAAGAAAGAAATGCATTTGTTGTAGATCTCAGTCAGATTGTCCTCAATTTTCTTCCATTTCTTATGTACCTTATTTAAAATTTTTTTCCTTATTTACAAAACTTCAAAACATTCCTAGGGTTCTGTAGCTTTGGATGAAGGAAGAATTCCATCACTTACCAATTTGTCTTCAGTGTATTCCATGGTTGTTTTGGTCTTCTATAAGAAGAGGTCCAAATCCTCCTTATCTTGAGCTAGTACATTCCTCAACCAATCTATTGATATCATATCATCCCCACCAGTTGAAATAATGTCTTTGATAGCATTATCTCCTTTAGTTTGCACTCCCTGTAACCAGCTCATTGTGGCATGTGTAGTGGTTTTCATCTTCTCCAACTCAGTTATGGTTTCTTGTGGTAGAGAACTTGCAACAGATGATGAAGAGCTGATGGATTGCATGGGTTTCGTCAAGTCTTGAAGATATCTCTTCAGTCCTAAGTTAATAGTTTGTACACTATAATCACTACCAGTCACATAATCTCTATTCTTATCAAGAGCAAGAGTAGCAATGTGAACCACCCTGTTATTTTCTCTATCTCTTTCAATTCTTGAAATAACCCTGGCCTTCTTCTTTGTTTTACCTTTCCCAATTTGGGATAGTAAGTCATCCCATTTTGGGAGAGTGTCATCCACCACAACTTGCTTCCTCTTCAAATCTCTATCCAACCAAGCAAGCATAGTAGATCCTAATGGGAAATTACTCTATTCAACCTTATCCTTCTAACCCCCAGAGAGATCCTCATTCTGATTATGTTTTTTAGGAATCTCCTCAATCTTATCCTCACTTCTCCTATCATTCTCCTCTTCTTCATGCACTAGTGAAGGAGTCTTGATTGTAATTTCCTCTTCATTTCCTATAGGTGAATCCTCATAAGTTACCAAAGGGGATTACAATAACTTTCCTATTTCTACCTCTGCACTATAAAGTTCACTCTCTTGGAATTCTTCTTCTTCTTGATCTTGGTGACTCTCCACCTATTTAGATTCACTTGGTTCACTATGTGTCTCATGAGAAGGAGGGGCATTATCATGTTGTTCTGCAGTAGGGGTAGCTAAAGGAACATCCTCTCTTGGAACACTATATTTTGGAGGAGTTATTGATCTTTGTGTGTACACCTATGTTTTATCTCCTCAACCTTCTACATTCACAACTGGTGGGAAAAATTCATGCTCTTCCTTAGAAGAATCCTTTTTCTTTTGGTACAACCTCACTATTCTTCTTCTCTTAAGCACATAAGCATCACCTTCACCTCCCTTTTCTTCAGGTTCCTCCTTTGTAGATTTCTTTTCCCTTGCAACATGTTTCCTCTTCTTGGAAATAGGCCTCCTTTGCTTCTCTCCTTCCTCTGTTTGAGCATCCTTAATCTTTATCTTGAAGGGAGAGCTCACCTTAGTCTGAGCATCCTTAATCTTTATCTTGAAGGGAGAGCTCACCTTAGTCTTACCCTTAGGATCCTTCTCAATTGATTCCTTAGAAGTAGAATGAGACTCCAAGTCTCCCATCAGATCATAGGTGCATTGTACACCCTCACTCTCCAATTCCCAAATCTTGTGCTTAAGCCACCATTTTTTATATTTAATCACTGGAGTCATGATTTGTTCTAATTCCATTTTCTCTTCCTCTAGCTAGTCTATTTCTCCAACTAGTTTATCTTTCAAAGCCTCATAGTCATGGCCCTAAATTAAATCTCCATCATCATCTATCTAATCTAGGATGACTTTAACATTGTACAATCTAATCAAATTGACTAGCAGCCTAGAGAATTTCATCTTTCGAATCTCAAACTCATCTTTATAGTTAACCCAGTAATCCTCTACCTATCATTCTTGTGACTATACTCTCCACTAGCCTTCTTTTGGGCTTCACCAGTTCTGTCAAACCTGGACCTTTTAGAGTGGAAAGATAGGCCTGGAGTAATCATCTCCTCTTCAGAGAAATGTGTTGTATGTATGGAAGGGAAAGCCTCATTACTACCTACCTTGAGGGGAAAGTCATTGCCAAATCTTGTTTTGTGCTTCTCCTTCTTAACTATGGCATCAAAATCACATATCTGCCTTGTGACTTCCAGGAGTATGAGGTGATGAGTAGCATACCTAGGAAGTCTGTAAGGGGACCTCTGGAAAACATCTATCCTTATGTAAGAAAAGGTGGGAAACTATATAAAGCAAGCCCCATACCTTCTGATCAACTCCTTAGCATTATTAGATATTCTAACATGCTCTGCACCTTGGAGCAACCTAGTGATGTACATGGTGAACACATCATTCACCCTTCTATAGCTTGAGCTGCCCAGATGTAGCTATGGATAGAATTCATATATTACATCCTTCCCAAAGGTTCCTCGTGTACTCAACCCCTTATATGGATGGAACCTCGCCAAGGCATAGACACAGTAAGAAGTCATTGTGAAGCTCTTAGTCTATAAGAAATTGAATAGTTGGTCATGTATCATGGCACTTATAATGCATGCCCAGTGATAATCGGTATTCTATTCCATCCTCACTATGACAAGGAACATCCAATATTCAAAAACCCTAGCACTCTCCAAACCTATTACCCTACTGAGTAATGTGATAGCATCATAGTACTATGGTTTGAATTTATCCTTGAATAATTTCCTTGGTATCTTTTAGATTTGGGGTTTAGGTTTCTCCAACCAAGAATTGATCGCCTATAGAGCCTTGCTTGAATCATCTTCAAAATAATTTTTGGCAATATCCAAGTCCAAATCCACCACATGAGATCTGTCAGGCATGTCATAAAATTTTGCCACAAATACAGGAGAGAATTTTGCCAACACCCTGCCTTGAGGACCAATCACTCTTTTTGTACCTCTGTCATAATGTCTAGGACACTCAAGCACTAGTCAAAGCATTGAATCGTAGGAGGAAAACCAGCCACATGAGCTAATCTTGATTCCACCAACCTCTTGCCCAACAATGGTGGTTCCTGTGTTGCCATCCTTAATTTGGACTCCTCATAATCCCATCTGCCTACATTGGTGTCACCTACTTCAGCCCAACTGGAAGAAAGCTTAGACTCAGGAACCTTACTCTTTATGTCCAACTTTATTCTTTCTACTTCAGAGATGAAAGATCCCTCATCACTTGGATCCGTCTGCTTGCTCATTGTCTTGCTAGCCATCACTCTACTTGACTTAGCCTGCATCCAATGAAAAACCATAATAAATTCCTCTTTGTAATGTCAACATAGATGTGAGCCTACCATACACAATATAATCATGAGCAGTCAACCCAAAACTAAGATTAGAACACCCTAAATTCGACATAAGGTACAATTCCTAAGCAATATGGGATTATGAGCTGTACGGAGAAATCCATCTAGGAGGGAAATCCGAGAAATTCCCAACTTAGTAGATTTACCGACAAAACATGGTTACCCAAAAATCAATCATTACAATATGGAAAAGAAATACATAACATTGTTAAATGATTCAAATCAAACATCAAAGGCTAAGCCAATAATATTGCACTTATTATCTTTTTAATTCTCCATTCTACAAAACCATTTTGGGAAAATCTGCCAGGGAGGGAAATCCGCGAGGTATGGGCAACTCCATTCTTTTGCATACATCCAGGAAAATAATAAGGCAAAGGAAAAAACTGGGAAATTATGAAGGTGCGGGAATTTTGCGAAGACCATAGAATCTCAAAAATTGTTATTTCTCCCAATCTCACCTAGAATAATCGAACGATCATGAAATTGAAGTGCTTTGGCCCAAATTTGATTTGTTTTCAGTTTTCTATTTTTCATTCTGAAGTTCTCAACTCTATCAAAGGCGAATCGGTGAAGATTGATGATGCCCTAGATTTAATAGTCAGTCTCCTAAGCTTAAAACCCTAAAATTTACCATAATGCAGGGGAATTAGCTTAGTTTTGGGATTGTTCATTTTATTAAGCTCGAAGATGGATTGTTTAAACTAGGCACCAGTGAACTTTTCCTAGATGAAATTAAGAACACACTTATGAACTCACTCAAGGCTGACAATCAAACAAGCTGGAAAACCATAAATTGAACCAAATGGAGGCAACCATACACCTAGGGTTGAGTTCAAAAATGCAACATGGGAATACTAGGCACCACTAAACTCATCAATCAACAAGGGGATACACCGACTAGGCCATCAATATCCTTAAGAATGATAAACCAAACCCTAATTTAAACGCTTCACACCAAAATATGAAAAATCCAGACCCCAAAGATCTTCCCCTAAGACACTAGAGCATCATTTACATTCAAGAAACACAAGCAAGGCAAAAGCCACATACCTAGACAAGGTGAATTTAGTTGCAATGACGGCTGGAAATGAACTTCAATGCCCTAGAAAGCAACCACAATGAAAATGCAAGAAATATGTTTCCAAATCCTTGAATCAACCACTCACATCAACAAATCGCTTAATCACTTCAAAATCAATTTCAATGGGAACATAGAGAAACTAAAAACAAGAAATCCTGAAAAACCAACTAAATACGTGCCTCAGGAATCATACCATTGAGCATTAATTTAGTCGACAAGACATGTCAAAATGCAATCCGAGAATATGACGAGGTGACAAAAACTTCAGGAAAATACGGTCCATGCAGAATTCCTCGAAGGATCATAATTTCTAGGGAATAGCATAAAACACCCACCACCAGGTTTTAAAAGCATCTGGGGAATTCCTCCCAGAGGGAATTTTCCTGAAAATGGAAAAAAACCTGAAATAAGTCTCAAAACTTAGGATTTTCAAAGTGTTTCCTCAAAAAGGGAATTTGCATGAGTAAGATAATCATTTAGGAACATGCCAAGGCAACCAAATCCTCAAAATCCAAGGGCCAAAACACCAAGAACAAAAGAAAAAGAGGGTCCCTGCATCTGGTGGGGCGTGTGTGCAAAAATTGCACAATAAATGGCAACTCCATTGGGGAAATGCTCTAGAGCATATCAGTGACAAAAAAAAATCAAAAACCCAGAATCTCTAGTTTCGGTCCTCACATTAGGTCACCAATTTGGTAGAGTTTTAAAACTCATAGGCAAGCACACCTTTCTTGTACTAGGGTCAAAGTGTGTGCATATGTATTCATTCCCATTTCCTTAGTTGCAATAGGAACCATATTTGGTCTGACTAGGCTACATAAAGATTCTGACTTCAAAAGCATCCAGGATAGAGCCTTGCTGCCAGCCAGGCATCCATAGCCCTAGTGAGGTTATCATTGTGGTCCCCCTAAGCATAGCTCTACTTCCAGCCAAGCATCCATAGTCCCGGTAGAGATACTTGAATAATCCTGATAAGTTGAATTTGTTCTTTTGATTTTCAATATTTTCTCTATTCTTTTCTTTTGATATTTCTTTCCTTTTAATTTTTCATTTCAACCTGTGAACAATTAAGTTCACACTCAGGGTTGAGAACCACAGTGGCACTGAAGTAGAATGTAAAATTTCTCACCTAAGCATACTTCATAAGGACCCCATGCAACCTTGGAATTTTAAAGATCTATGTATAAATATGAGACCCAAATACATTCCAGATTTAACCTGCCCATTATTCATCCACTCATAGCATTAAATTCATGTGACACCAAATAAAGGACCTTCACCAACTAATTCTAGAGAAAATAATTGAAGTTTGTAAAAGAAATATTCAGAACAGCACCAGATAATAATATGATTGCCATGCGGATGCAACACACCCAAAAGAAAGAAAGGAAACCCAAAGTGAGAGTAGAGCAAAAATAGACCAAATCAAAAGAAAACCTAAACTAACCAAAAAAAAAAAACACAAGACAAAGCGGAAAGGAAAACCTACTCTAACCAAAGTAAAGAAAAGAAAATAGAAAAGAAACCTATTCTAACTATGTACAAGAAAGGAGTTGTAAACAACTCAAGATTGCAAATAATGCTTCAAGTACTTCCCATTGATAGGTAGTGGGACATCTTCCCCAGTGAGGGTTTTCAAGTGAAAAGCATTATCTCCTAGGATCTTTGAAATCTAATAAGGGCCAAGCTAGAGTTTGTCAAATTTTCCATTCTCTCCCTTACGGTCATGGGATTTATCCCAATAGAGAACTAAGTCAGAGATTCTAAAGGATTTTACCTTAGCTCTCCTATCAAATCATATTTTGACTACACCCTGATGTTTGGAAAAGTTTTCAAGGGCTTCATCTCTTTTCTCTTCAAGTTGTAACAACTCAGCAAGTCTAGTTTCTTGTTTATCCTTTTCATCATAATATTCATTAATGAATTGTAGGGTGGGGATTTTTAACAGAATGGGAAACACAGGTTCTATCCCATAAACCAAATTGTAAGGGGATGTTCCTATGGAAGTCTTGTGTCTTGTACAATCTACCCAAAGGGAAAACCAAAGCTGGGTATGCCAGTCTTTAGGGTTTCTTTCTAACAGCTTACGAATGACTGTCAGGAGGTTCTTATTGGAGGACTCAAACAAACCATTACCCTGAGGGTAATAATTGGATGCAAATTTAATTATAATTCCATGATCAAAGTCCCAGTTAGAGAATTTTAATGATGCAAACACAAGACCATTGTCACAAACCAAAGACATAGGACATCCAAAGTGATTGATAATACACGATTCAATGAAATTGATTACCACTTTAGAAGTACACTGTTTGCATGCAAGAACCTCATTCCATTGTGCAAAATAATTAGTAACAGTAAGAATATACATGTGACCTGCAAAAGAGGACGGATTGATTGGACCTATGAAGTCCATTCGCCACTGTGTGAAAGGCTTTACCTCAAAGATTGGTTGAAGTGGAAGTGTTGCATACTTCTCTCTGGTTGCTGCATTTTGACACACATGACACATTTTGACATGGTTGTGTGTGTCTTTGAATAATGTGGGCCAATAATAACTAGCTCTCAGAATCTGATTTGTAGTGGATGGTGCAGACCCATGGCTAGTACCATATCTATCATGAAATTCTACCATGACTCTTTTAGCCTCCTACTATCCCAAACATCTTAAGTAGACACCTTCATGGTTCTTTTTGTATATGACAGCTCCCTTAAACATGAAACTATGACTCTTCAAATGCAATTCCCTTCTCTGTACCACATTAAGGTGATCTGGACACTATTGATTCAAGAGATTGTGAATGATATCATCATACCAATCCCCCGAAGAAACATCTTCAAGATTATAATGTTGGGCTACAAGGTCAAAACCCATTTCTGCCATTTTTCTCATAAGCCCTTGCCCTCTTACCAGTTTCATGGGTTGAACCTCAATATCATAATCTTGCAACATAGTTACCCACTTAGCTCAGCATTCTCCCAGCTCATTCTGCATCAACAACAGCTTGACTATAGGGTCAGGGACTATTGCAAAGACCTTGTTCCTGAGAATATAGTGTCTAAACTTCTTCACAGCCCTAACCAAGGCATGGGCTTGTTTCTCCACATTTGGATACCTTAG
Organism: Sequoia sempervirens; assembly: GCA_007258455.2. Taxonomy (NCBI): domain Eukaryota; kingdom Viridiplantae; phylum Streptophyta; class Pinopsida; order Cupressales; family Cupressaceae; genus Sequoia; species Sequoia sempervirens. Next base: position 717,942,127 of record VDFB02270651.1, read on the forward strand.
TTCTGCATCCTTTAGTGGTGCACTCATAAATGCTATGGGGTGCTCATTCCCTTGATCAGACTTTTGAGTCAACATGCCAACACAGGAATGATCAGAAGCAAATGAATATATGTAAAATGGCTTAGCATAATCAGGACTCACCAAAACTTGAGCCTCAACAATGGCCCTTTTGATTTCTGCAAATGCTTCTTTAGCCTTTGTATTCCATTCAACTTTAGCTTCCTACTTCAACATGGCATTTAATGGCTTGACTTTCTCAGCAAATCCAATGATGAACTTACATACAAAGTTGATTTTTCCAAAGAATGATTCCATCTCCTTCTTGCTAGCAGGTGGCTGGATCTTAAGTATGGCTTCCACTCATTCAGGATCAATAGCAATTCCTTTCTCTAAAATAACGTGTCCCAACAATTTCCCTTCAGTAACTCCAAAGATGCATTTATTTGGATTAAGAGATATGCCAAATTCTCTACACCTCTGAAATACTCTACACAAATCTTCTATGTGATCACCTTGCTTCTTGGAAAATACTGTTAGATCATCCATATAAATAATTATGCAGTTACCAATTATGTCCTTAAAATCAATGTCCATATCCCTCTGGAATGTGGCTCCAGCATTAATCAAACCAAAGGGAATTCTTCTATAAGAAAAAGTGCCCCCACTTTGTGGTGAAAGCAGTTTTATGCCTGTCTTCATATTGTACCATAACTTGATTGTATCCTGAGTAGCCATCTAGGAAAGACATCATTTGAGACCCATTGACAATCTAAAGTACTCCATCCAGCGAAGAGATTGGATAATTGTCTTTTTCTGATGCTCTGTTAAGGTTCCTAAAATCCACACACAACCTAATTTCCCCATTCTTCTTTTTCACAGGAACCAAATTTGCAACCCAAGTTGAATGCCTAACTGGGAATATAATTCTAGAAGACAACAACTTCTACACCTCCTTTTGAATTATGGGCTCTAGCAAAACATTAATTAGCCTTTGCCTCTACCTGAAGGGTTTTACTCCTTGCTTCAGAGGGATAGTGTGAGTTATAATTTAAGTATCATATGTCTTCAGGTATTCGTAACTCTAGGCTATCACATCTTGATATGTATGTAATGCATCAATAATTCCTTTCCTCTCTTCTGGAGTACATACTTTTCCAATGAATACATTCTTGATATCATCTTGAGTCCCCATGTTGTATGGTTCACATTGTCCATTGATGGAATCCTTTTAGCATCTTTATCTTGGTCTCTGACATTGTCCAGATCAAAACTCCTTTCTGGTTGCACCATTCCCCTTGGGATAGTATTATTCTTCAAATTAATCACCCCTTCTAAATCCATTTCTGCTTCTTGGGGTTCAGCTTCATCAATAATCTGGGAAGTAAAGACATCTGAACTTGCAATAAAATCCAAAATATTCCTATCATATTCAAATACCTAAAATTTAGTCACATTGTCAGGTACTGAAGGTACTGAGGCAGCTCCATAGTAAACTTCTTCAATCCAGAGAGGGACAAAGGTTGTAAAGTACTAGTTGCCTAAGCGAGGGAATCTACCATTTAGTTCATATTGTGTGGTATCAATTGAATGTTGAAGGAATCAAATCCTCCAATAAGGTCCCATACTCTATGCCTATAATTGGTCATCCTTCTATCATGACATGAGTATTTCTTTCTCACTTGCTTAACCACTAACTCAGAATCCCCAAAGACTTGCAAACTTTTAACCCTTTTCTTTAGTGCCATAAGCAACCCATGAATCAAAGCCTCATACTCTGCTACATTATTGGTACAATGAAACTGAAGTTTGTAAGTAGCAAAGAAAGTCTTACCTGTTGGACTAATTAACTCAAATCTAGCCCCAGCTCCTTGCTTCAATTTAGATCCATCAAACCTTAAGGTCCAATAGCCTGCAACTCCAGATTTCTTTGTCTTGTCTCTTGTATTCTTACTACTGGAGGACTCTTCAGAGTGCGCCATGCTTTTTCCTTTGAGATCACCTTGAATATTCTGTATATTAATTCTGACTGTTGGGGTGGGATTAATACATTTCTACACTTGTTCTATTGCAGCTTGGCACAAGCAACATTCCAATTCAGAATGAGAGGCATTCTGAACTCTACACCAATTAGGCAAGAGTAACTCCCCAAAATTCATTCCTCTCCCCAAATGAATCTAATCCTCAATGTATTTTTAAGTGAATTCTTGGAAATTATCCAACAAGCTGAGTTGATTATCTTCAGGAACATCATCATCAATTGATTCCACTAGGGCTCCAGTACCACTAGATTCAGCTGTAAGGTCAATAGGTGTAGTATGTAGCATAAGGATTTCTTCCACATCAGATTCTTCAAAAGAGGCTGCAAGTACATAATTTCCCATGATCACCTCTGATTTCAGTATTTCATTCAAAGTATTATGATACTCTATGATCATATATTTCTTCCTGGGCTCTCTCTCAATCCTGATATGATTTGGCACTCCTTTCTAGGGAAGCCACATATGAGACTGATCGGTTGATACATATCCATTCAGAGCCTTTGTAAATTCTCTTCCCAAAATCAAACCATAAGCATCAGGTGTATTAGCCACTTGTATGTTAATGACTTGTTGAATTCTAGGGTCAGAGGCAACCTGCATCTGAATCATGTTCAATTCCCCTACAACATTAACTTCAATCTTATCCAGTTGAGTGACTTTCTATTGGGAGTCGGCAGGGGTAATACCTAGAGCTCTACAGACACCAAAGGGAATTACATTGGTAGAGGCACCTGAGTCCAACAAACAATTATGCAAGTTCTTACCAAATATATAAATAGAGATAAAAAATGGAGGAGTTTATGTTTTCTCTTGAAATAGAGTTAAGGGAGTATCAATCTTCCTCTTTCCCTTTATCTCTAGGTGGTATGTGATTATGATTATGAACCTAATTTTGAGCTCTTACTACATGAGAACTAGATGCTTTATTGATACTCTCACTAACTGATTTATCTTGTGATATTGAACTTGCATTGTAAGCCCCTAGAACTGCATTTCTAATAGTTGGAACTCTCAATAAGTCAAATGCAAAGAGACTTACCTTTAGTTTTTTTAGTTCTTCTACAACATATATGGCCAGTTGTTTTGCACTCAGATCTATAGGAGCCACTTTAGGATATTCTACTACCTTATCTTTGCTTGTTTCAATAGTCTTCCCTTTTGATGGATCCATTGGTCCTTGATCTTTAGATAAGTATTGCCTAGACACATGAGGATATGTTGGATTATTATTGGAATTAGGATCTGGAGGCATGGTGAAGTTGTTTGGAGGAATAGAAGTGGTAAAGGGGCCCCCAGCTTACAGATGTTTGTGTGGCAGATCCCTCAAATCATATTTCTTAATAGGCCACTAGAATTTTTGCACCTCTTCAATATAGGTCTCTTCTTCATCCATGGGACCATTGTCATTCATAGGATCCTCATCAAACAACTATGTAATCTCATCTCCATTGCACACCTGATCTACCTTAAACTAGCCTAATTCAACTTTGGGTACATTCTCCTTGCTTTGTGGAAAAGGAGCATGGTTTAGTACCAACACTGAGGAATCGTAAGAAGTAGATGGCACCAATTCCTAATTACTTGCATTATTCTCCACCTTGTATTGAAAGATTGAAGTTTCCGTCTAGAACTCTGGAAAATCTAATTTAGAATGTTGACTTGTTTTATGGAGCCTACACCAACCTGATAAAGCATCTTCAGCTAAATATACACTTGGAGGTTTTTCTTGGTTGATTGGTTGATCCAACGGGGTGGGGACACCTCCATTGTTAGGCCTTGTATTCCAAGTCCTATTCTATCTAGGTGGCTAAACCCTTGTCCACCAACTTTCCCTCTATCAAAATTTTGGCCTAAAGATTGTCATTTATCATACTTTTTCACTCTGTCATAATTATGTCCTCTTTTAGAATGTTGTCCCCTATCAAAGTGTTGTCTTGGTTGAGTCTCCTGATTCTCCCTATTATGATTGGACTGCATACTTCTTTGGGTAGACTAAAGCTAGCTGCTTTGGTTTCTCAGATAAGTTACCTCCATGTTTAGCTTCTTCACTTGTTTAGTTAATTCATCCAATCTCTCCTTATCAGAATTACTATATGGGGGTTGGTTTGTATTGTTTTGAGGATATCCTACTACAACACTATAATTCAATGTCTGGTTCAATACTTCAGAATTCTGCAAATATGTGGGAAAACTAGCTTGAGGTTGTGGATGAAGAGGTTGATTAACATTTTGCTGGGGGTAGCTGACTACTGGTGGAACTTGATTCACAAGAAGTCCTGGGTGAGGAACTAGGGGCAACTGAGGTATCAGATTTATGATAGGAGTGTGATTGGCAAGAGCCTAATTAAGAGCTGGGACCTGCCTAGGGTGAGTAGTGAGTCCTAGTGATGGTAAAGGCCAAGATACGTGTTGTCTTAAAGTAGTGCTAACATTCACAGCCTTTGTGTATGCATCAAGTAAGTTAGTATGAGAGTTGTTACTCCATTTCATGAAGGTGGCTATCAGACTATCAAGACCTTCATAATAGACTTTTAAAGCAGTGGCCTAGTCAACAGCATAAGGGGCCTGTAGTTGGGTATAGGTGCGATGAAACTTATTGTTAAAAGACCCTATAGGCTCATTGACTTCTCTCTTAACCTTAGTGAACTGAAGATAAAGCTCATTTGGACTAATAGGAATCCTAAACTTCTACAGAAATGCAATCTCCAATTCAGTCCAATTTTGAATAGACCAAGCAGGAAAATAATTGTACCAGTAGAACACATCTTCTCCTAGGGAATAAGGAAAAATCCTACATGCCACATCCTCATGATTGATTCCTCTATCCCTAAGGAAAGTCTAAAAAATCTTGATATGTTCCTTAGTGGTCCTATTGGGATCATTAACATGGAACTTAGAACAAAAGTGTTTTGGGTTCTTGGGCATAGCATTGTAGTTATTGAAGATCAAGGGAGATGGATTTTTGGCAAGGAAAGTCGTTGGTGGAGGTGGAGGAGGTAGTGCCTAATTTATGGCCTGTTGGGGCTTTGGAATAGGAATGGCTTCAAAATCGGATGAAGATGGACTTGATGAGGATGAGGATGATGGGGATAATGGAAGTGGTTGGATGGATGATGATTCTCTCCTTCTAGTGGTCCTTCTTGACCTAGTAGGAGCCCACAACTCTTGAAATTTCTCCTCCCCTGGAGTAGATCTGGTTCTTCTTCTAAATATTTTAGGATAAATGGCTCACAAAAATTGATCCAGCTTGCTTATTTAGGCTCTCCTTCTAGTGCCAATTTGTTGATGGTGTTTTTTGCATAGAAACAACTCAAACAAGATACAAATATCCTATATCTCTTGAAAGGTAAATCCATATCAGCAAGCCTCAAGAGATAACCCCAAGGTCTCTAATGTTAGGTCTTGACAATGCATAAACTCAGTGATAAATGTGAAAATGTTGGTAATCACAAAAGGACCTTACTACAAGCAAATACTGAATTCAAATTTGTCAACTCTAGCAATATGGCAATACTTCAAATCCTAAATCTAACCCAAATGATAAAAGAAATAGCAAAAGAGATAAAGGTTTTAGAGAAATTTCTAAATTTAGCACTAACCCTAAAATTAACAATGCAAATGATAAAACACTTGAAATGGACCAATCCCTTAGACATTGATTCCTGCTTGACCTAAATGAATATGCAATCTTATAGAAATAGTGCAATCTTCTAAGGCATTAAATATTTTCATATTATGAACATTCATCCAAGACAACCCTATTGCAATTGAAATGAACAAATATCCATAATTGAACTAAGCACAATGAATATAAAGTCTAGGCTAAATTTGCAAAGCAACTAACAATTAGCTAGCTACAAAAAGTATGCACTAGGGATTTCTACAAACACCTCAAGCATCAAACCATAAACACCATTAAATAAAATCTAACTCTAAATATAACTTATGCCAATCTTTCTCAAACAATCTCAAAAGATAGAACTACAAGAACCATGCAAGATAAGTCAACACAAGAGAGATCACCAAAGCACAATGTCTTCAATTGTATTGAATCATCCAATAATAGCAACAATTCTAGTGTTCTGTATTACAACACTTTGCTCAAAATGAACTAACTCCTAACTCTAGCTCTCACTATACTGCTTAATTTGATCCAAGGTGAAAACTATCTCACCCTTTCAAATGATGCACAAACCCTATTTATAGAGATTACATATTATGTCGTCCCAAATAGGGTTACAAAAAAATTGGCCCCTAAAACAAGTCAGCCAAGAGAAATTCAAAATAAAGTCAAATATGCATTAAATTCATGCACTTCATCCAGGTTAGCCTGGGATCTCCAACATAGCTCGGCCCAATTCATGTGAAGGAGGAAAAGAAATAATGGGGAAGCACAAATTCCAATGAGGAATTGTATTAACTGCTCCCCCCCTTTGTCATTAGCTCACTCCATCCTATTTTGCACCATCAGAATTATCTTCTCCAAGTCGGCTATAGGTGGAATAACCAAAACTTTAATTCTCCTTTCAATGGACTTAATTTCCTCTCTTGAATATTCTACAACTTTATCCCAATCCACCTTCATGGTCTGATATTTATCAATTACTACAATTTATGTGGCTGCATCATCTAATTGATGTTCAGTGACTGGGTCCTCATTGATTGGAGAATATATATCATGCCACCATTTTCTCAGTTGCTCCAAGCTCAGATGTTTTGGTGCAAACCTTTTTCTTCCTGTCATAACTTCAAAGAAAGAAATGTATTTGTTGTAGATATCACTCAGATTTTCCTCAATTTTCTTCCCCTACTTATGTACCTCCTTTAAAATTATTTGCCTTATTTTCAAAACTTCAAACCATTCCGAGGGTTCTGCAGCTTTGGACGAAGGAAGTATTTCGTCACTTACCAATTTGTCTTTAGTGTATTCCATGATGTTTTTGGTCTTCTGCAACAAGAGGTCCACATCCCCCTTATCTTGAGCTAGTACATTCCTCAACCAATCTATTTATCTCATAGCACCCCCACCAATTGAAAGAATTTCTTTGATAGCATTATCTCCTTTAGTTTTCACTCCCTGTAACAAGCTCATTGTGGCATGCATAGTGGTTTTCATCTTCTCCAACTAAGTTATGGTTTCTTATGGCAGAAAACTTGCAGGAGATGATGAGGAGCTGATGGATTGTAGGTTTTTCATCATGTCTTGTAGATATCTCTTAATTTTATCATTTTCCTTCTCCAATTCCGGCTTAGTCTGCACCTCTTTCCTCAATCTACCCAAGATTGCAACACTAGAGCCCTCATATTCGTCAATCTCTTGTTCCATGGAAGTAGGCCCTAAGTTAGTAGTTTGTATGCTATAATCACTACCAATCACATCATCTCTATTCTTATCAGGAGCAAGAGTAGCAATGTGAACCACCCTATTATTTTCTCTATCTCTTTCAATTCTTGAAATAACCCTGACCTTCTTCTTTGTTTTACCTTTCCCAATTTGGGCTAGTAAGTCATCCCAATTGAGGAGAGTGTCATCCACCACAACCTACTTTCTCTTCAACTCTCTGTCCAACCAAGCAGGCATAGTAGATCCTGATGGTAAATTACTCTATTCAACCTTATCCTACTAACCCCTAAAGAGATCCTCATTCTGATTATGTTTTTTAGGAATCTCCTCAATCTTATCCTCACTTCTCCTATCATTCTCCTCTTCTTCATGCACTACTGAAGGAGTCGTGATTGGAATTTCCTCTTCATTTACTATAGGTGAATCTTCATAAGTTACCAGAGGGGATTGCAATATCTTGTCTATTTCTGCCTCTGCACTATAAAGTTCACCCTCTTGGAATTCTTCTTCTTCTTGATCTTGGTGACTCTCTGCCTCTTTAGATTCACCTAGTTCACTATGAGTCTCATGAGAAGAAGGGGCATTATCATGTTGTTCTGTAGGAGGGGTACCTAAAGGAACATCCTTCCTTGGCACACTATCTTTAGGAGAATGAGTTCTTGATCTCCATGTGTACACCTGTGTTTTATCTCCTGAACCTTCTACATTCACAACTCATGGGCCAGCTTCATCCTCTTCCTTGGAAGACTCCTTTTTCTTTTGGGACAACCTCACTATTCTTCTTCTCTTAAGCATAGAAGCGTCACCTTCACCTCCCTTTTCTTCAAGCTCCTCCTCTACAAATTTCTTTTCCCTTGCAACATGCTTTCTCTTCTTGGAAATAGGCCTCCTTCACTTCTCTCCTTCCTCTGGTTGAGCATCCTTAATCTTTATCTTGAAGGGAGAGCTCACCTTAGTCTTACCCTTAGGATCTTGCTCAACTGATTCCTCAAAAGTAGAATGAGACTCCAATTCTCCCATCATATCATAGGTGCATTGTACACCCTCACTCTCCAATTCCCAAATCTTGTGCTTAAGTCACAATTTTGGGTATTTAATCACTAGAGTCATTATTTGTTCTAATTTTGTTTTCTCTTCCTCCAACCAGTCTATTTTGCCAACTAGTTTATCTTTCACAACCTCATAGTCATGGCCCTAAATTAAATATCCATCATCATCTATCTGATCTGGGATGACTTTAACATTGTACAATATAATCAAATGGACTAGCAGCCTAAAGAATTTCTTCTTTCGAATATTAAACTCATCTTTACAGTTATCCCAATAATCCTCTAGGTCATCTTTATGACTCTACTCTCTACTAGCCTTCTTTTTGGCTTCACTAGTTCTGTCAAACTTGGACCTTCTAGAGTGGAAAGATAGGCCTAGAGTACTCATCTTGTCTTTAGAGAAATGTGTTGTATGTATGGAAGGTCAAGCCTCATTACTACCTACCTTGAGGGGAAAGTCATTTCCAAATCCGGTTTTGTGCTTCTCCTTCTTAAATATGGTGTTGGAATCACATGTCTACCTTGTGAATTCTAGGAGTATGAGGTGATCAGTAGGATACCTAGGAAGTCTATAAGGGTCCCTCTAGCAACCATCTATACTTATGTAATAAAAGGTGGGAAATTGTATAAACCAAGCCCTATACCTTCTGATCAACTCCTTAGCATTGTTAGATATTCTAACATGCTCTGCACCTTAGAGAAACCTAGTGATGTACATGGTGAATGCATCATTCACCCTTCTATAGCTTGTGTTACCAAGATGTAGTTGTGGATAGACCTCATATATTACATCCCGCCCAAAGGTTCCTCATGTACTCAACCCCTTATATGGATGGAACCTTGCCAGGGCATAGACCAAGTAAGAAGTCATTGTAAAGCTCTTAGTTTGCAAGACATTGCATAGTTGGTCATGTATCATGGCACTTATAATGCCTTCCCAGTGATAATCGGTATTTTTTTCCATCCTCACTATGACAAGGAACATCCAATATTCAAAAACCCTAGCACTCTTCAAACCTATTACCCTGCTAAGTAATGTGGTAGCATCATAGTACTCTGGTTTGAATTTTTCCCTAAATAATTGCTTTGGCTACTTTGAGATTTGGGGTTTAGGTTTCTCCTACTAAGAATTGACCACTTATAGATCCTTCCTTGAATCATCTTCAAAATAATTTTTGACAATATCCAACTCTAGAGCCACCACATGAGATTTTTCAAGTATGTCAAAACTTTGTGCCACAAATACAAGAGAGAAGTTTTCCAACACCCTGCCTTGAGGACCGATCACTCTTTATGTACCTCTATCATAATGTCTAGCACATTCAAGCACTATCTCATAGCATTGAGTCATAGGAGGAAAACCAACCACATGAGCTAATTCTGATTCCACTAACCTCTTGGCCAACAATGGTGGTTCTTGTGTTGCCATCCTTACTTTGAACTCATAATCCCATCTACCTACTTTGGTGTCACCTACTTCAGCCCAGATGGGAGAAATATTAGACTTAGGAACCTTACTCTTTATGTCCAACTTTATTCTTTCTACTTCAGAGATGGAAGATCCCTCAACACTTGGATCCATCTGCTTGCTCATTTTCTTGCTAGCCATCACTCTACTTGACTCAGCCTGCATCTAATGAAAAACCACAATAAATTCCTCTTTATAATGTCAACATAGAGGTTAGCCTACCATAAACAATATAATCATGACCAATCAACCCAAAACTAATATTAGAACCCCCTAAATTCAACATAAGGTAAAATTGCTAAGCAATTCGTGATTATGAGCCATCTGGGGAAATCCATCTATGAAGGAAATATGAGAAATTCCCAACTTAGCAGATTTACTGACAAAACATGTTTACCCAAAAATCAATCATTACAATATGGAAGAGAAATACATAACATTGTTAAATGATTCAAATCAAACATCAAAGGCTAAGCCCATAATATTGCACTTATTATCTTTTGAATTCTCCATTCTACGAAACCATTTCAGGAAAATCCACCAGGGAGGGAAATCCGCAAGGTATGGGTAACTCTAGGATTTTGCATACATCTGTGAAAACGTGAAGGAAAAGGAAAAATTTGGGAAATTCCGAAGGTGCGGGAATTCCTCGAAGACCATGAAATCCCAAAAATTGTTATTTCTCCCAATCTCACCCAGAATAATCGAACGATCATGAAATTGAAGTACCTTGGCCTGAATCTGATTTGTTTCAATTTTTCTATTGTTCATTCTCAAGTTCTCAACTCTATCAGAGGAAAATTGGTTAAGATTGGTGATGCCCTAGATCTAATCATCAGTCTCCTAAGCTTAAAACCCTAAAATTCACCATTAACGTAGGGGAATTAGCTTAGATTTGGGATTGTACATTTTATTAAGCTCGAAGATGGATTGTTTAAAGTAGGCACCAGTGAAATTTTCCTAGAGAAAATTAACACACTTACGAACTCACTCAATAACAATCAAACAAGCTTGAAAACCCTAAATTGAACCAAATGGAGGCAACCATACACCTAGGGTTGAGCTCAAAAATGCAACATGGGAATACTAGGCACCACTAAACTCATCAATCAATAAGGGGATACACCGAATAGGCCATCAATATCCTTAAGAACGATAAACTAAACCCTAATTTAAATGCTTCACACCAAAATATGAAAAATCCAGACCCCAAAGATCTTCCCTTAAGACACCAGAGCATCATTTACATTCAAGAAACACAATCAAGGAAAAATCTGCATACCCAGATGAGGTGAATTTAGTTACAACGATGGATGGAAATGAACTTTAATGCCCTAGCAAGCAACCACAATGAAAATGCAAGAAATATGTCGCTAGATCCTTGAATCAACCACTCACATCGTAAAATCACTTAAGCACTTGAAAATCAATTTCAATGGCAACAAAAAGCAAATGACAACAATAAATCCTCAAAAACCAACTAAATACATGCCTCAAGAATCGTACCATTGAGCATTAATGTAGTCGACAAGACATGTCAAAATGCAATCTAGGAATACGATGAGGTGATAGAACTTTGGGAAATCCAGTTCATGCAGAATTTTGTGAAGGATCAAAATTTCTAGGTAACACCATAAAACACCCGCCACCTAGTTTTCAAAGTGTCTGGGGAATTCCTCCCAGAGGGAATTTTCCTGAAAGTAGCAAAAAATCTGAAATAACTCTCAAAACTTAGGATTTTCAAAGTGTTTCCTTAAAAGGGGCATTTGCACGAGTAAGATAATCATTTAGGAACATGCTAAGGCAACCAAATCCTCAAAATCTAAGGGCCAAAATTCCAGGAACAAAATAAAAAGAGGATCCCTGCCTCCGGTGGGGTGTGTGCGCAAAAATTGGACAACATGTAGAGAGGGAGGGAGAGATTGAGGGATAAGTGAGATAGAGAGAAGGAGAGAAGAGGAAGGAGGGACAAAGATGTATGAGGGTTGAGGATCCAATGCATAGGGTAGAGGGTTGAGAATTGAGGGTATAGGGTTGAGGACCTATAGGGTTTATGGTTTAGAGTATTGGGTTGAGGGTAGAGAGTTGAGGGTTTAAGGGTAGAGGGATTAAGGGTTGTGGGTTGAGGGTAAAGGGTTTAAGTGTTGCAAATATGAGCAAGTTTGGTGGTTTTATCATTAATGTTTTCATTGATGTCAACAAAGTTCAAAATTTTGCAAATTGTGCATGTATAGTTGAAATGCTTATGAGATGTTGTGAGTACATTGATCTATCCTTATGATGTTGTAGATATGCTAAAATGATGGGTTTCCAAGTGCTTTTGAGAAAATTAATAAAGAGAGAAGTTAGAGTTATGTAAGTGTTCAAAATGTGCTCTGGTATGTGCTTCTCATTTCTCCTATTTTGATCCTATGCTTGTGTGAATCTGAAGGGTTGTTGTTGATGATCTGATGACTAGTGATATCTACTGATTTGTAGTCTTTGGTTTAATGGAATGTGAAAGTTATGTTCACCAGTATGTGAATTGTTCCAGCAGAGTTGACTTTCTATGGACTGGGAGAAATATTTCTACTCTGAATTCTTTTGTTGTTTTGTTTCAGGTCTTGCGGATCTGGAATATGTTGTGTAAAGGTGCTTTTTGGGTTCTAGAAAAAGTGTTTGTTGTTTGGTGATTTGGAAGCTGAGTTTCAGAATTGATGTATGTGTTTTCATAGTTCAAATGGACTGATGGAAGGAGTTATGTTTTCAAAAGTTGTTACACTTGTTGCGGATGTATCTGAATGAACCTGAGATGTGTTCTTGTGCATGATGAAGTGTGTTATGTTGTCCACATGTTATCTTCTTGCTAGGAAGTGTGCATTTCAATGTTCATGTTTTGTTTTCATTAGGTTTGGATGACCTAGTGTTTACACTCATATCAAGAATTAAATTTAGTTAAGGAAGCATGTGGTTGATCCAAGACATTATTTTTGGTCTTGGTTAAGTGTTTAATTGGTCCACTCTCATTCCTTTCCATTGCAGGAATGTTGAGTTTTCAACCTAATTTGAATTTATGAAATGAAGTGTATGTGGCTAACCTTGGAGAAAGTTTCTAAGGTTGAAGATGGTATAAATTCAAGTTATGTTGTGAAGATTTAGATGATGAAAAATAATGAATTAAGCCACTAGGGAAGAATAGAGTTGTGTGAAAGTGAGTTGAGGTAGCAGTACTTCATTGTGTTAGATTCCTAAAAGTAGTGAGCTGAAGGTTTCTACAATCTTTTGATCAAGGTTTCAGATGTGTGTAAATTGTTGTGGTGGATCTTTTTTTTTCTTTTGTATCTATAGGTAGTGAGCTTCCCTATTGAAAATTGAGTCCTTTCTAAAGGAAGTGAGCCTTTGTTACTGGACAGTGAGCCCTTGGTAGTGATCCTTTGTATTTGGTTTTTCTATCTCTTTATATTGTGAGTTAATCCTCACCATGGTTTTTCCCTCATTGGGTTTTCCATGTAAAATCTGGTGTTCTTTTTGTTGATTTTTCTTTCTATTATCTATATTTCATGTTCATACTTAATAACAAAATAGTGAGGTTGTAAAGTTAATAAGTGTTGATGTTTTGAGTTTAAATTTGGTGACAAGTGATTCACCCCCCCTCTCAATTGTCCTACACCATTTAACAATTGGTATCAGAGCTTTGGTTCCTTGGTGTAGAGCTTAACCACTTAAGGAAGATCTGATGGCACATAAGTTGGCTATCCCTATGTTCGATGGATCCAATTACGGTGACTGGAAAGTACAGATGAGAGGATATATTATTTCTCTTGGTTACAAGACTTGGAAGGCTATTGCGATGAAGTATGCTGCCCCAACGGGTGGTCTTACTACTACAGATGAGGTTTCTTCTTATGAGGAGAATGAGAAGGCGAGGTATGTTATTTTTAGTGCTCTGTCTAAAACTGAGTGAACTAAGCTTTCTTTGGACACTTCTTATGAAGTTTTGAAGAAGTTGGAAGATCTTTATGAAGGAAATGATAGAGTGAAATTGACAAAGAAGCTAACGGAAAAGTGCAGATATGAGAATTTGAAAATGGAAGAAGGTGAAGATTTTGCAAGCTATTTCTAGAGGGTTGAACTTGCAGCAAATGTTGTTAGGAATCAAGGGGTTAAATTGAATGATGAAGTTAGAATTGAGAAGATCCTAATAACCCTACCTGAGTGTTATAGTGATAAGATATGAATTATTGAAGAAATGTATGATCCTAAGATGTATACTAAAGAAGAGCTATTTGGCACCTTGACTGCATTTGAGATGAGAAAGTTTGGAAAGAAAGAGGAAAAGACAGAAACAACATTTAAAGCAACAAAGACTAAGGATGGTCTGGATAGTGATGGTTCTAATGAGTTAGAAGAAAATTTTACCAAGAAGTTGAAGAAAATTACGGGTAAGTATAAAGGTATGTTTCCCTTTAAATGTTTTAGTTGTGGTAATATTGGTCATTATCCTTCAAGATGTCTGAATAGAGTTGTACATAAGAAGAACAAGGATCATAAAGATAAGGATAGAAAGGATAAGAAATATAAGAAGTTGTATTATGTTAAAGAAGAAGCTGCAATCTGTAATGATGAATCTGATTATGAGGGTGATGATAGTGAATGCTTGTTTTTAGCTTTCGAGAATAAATTGGTGTCTGCTAACTATGGAAAATGTGCAAGAAAGAATTTTTGGAGAAAAAAATAATGAGATGGAAGGTACTTTGGTTACCACCTTTCATGCCAGACATGATGAAGAATACTAGGTGATTGATAACGGATGCTCTAATCACATGACCGGAGATAAAAGTAAGTTTACTAAAATTTAAAAGTATGATGGTGGTTTGGTCATGCTTGGTGTTGATTCAGGAGTGAAGATTGTTGGGAAAGATACAATTAGTTTTGATGGAATACACAACACTAATATTGTATATTATGTAAAGGGTTTAAGGCATAACCTTTTGAGTGCTAGACAGATGTGTAGGAATGTTTTGAAACTTGTGTTTCAGAATAATACATGCAAAATTGGAAAAGGATCCAGAGATATGGTTGCGGTTGGAAGAAGAACTCATGGAAACATCTATCAGCTTAAGGGTGTTTATGGACAGTGCCTTGTATCTCAAGTCAATGAAATCTGGTTGTGGCACCGGAGAATGGAACATGTAAACTTTGATAATCTGGTAAGGATTAGTTCAAGAGATGTTGTCTGAGGTCTTCCTAGAATCACAAAGCCTACTAATACTATTTGTAAAAGTTGTCAGTTAGGGAAACAAACAAGATGTAGTTTTAAGGGAAAAGATAAATCTACTATTGGAATGTTGGAATTAGTTCATACTAACCTCTATAGTCCAACTAGAACAATAAGCCTAAATGGTGACAGTTATTTCATGATCCTTATTGATGATTATTCTCGAATGACATGGGTTGATTTTCTTAGAGAAAAGACTCATGCTCAAGAGTAGAAAATGAAATGAACCTGAGAATAAAATGTTTGAGATCTAATAGAGGTGGAGAATTTACTTCTAGTGAATTTAATACATTTTGTAAAGAGCATGGCATAAAAAGACAATTTTCTACTCCAAGAACCCCTCAACAGAATGGAGTGGTTGAGAGGAAAAACTGGATAGTATAAGAAGCTGCAAGAACCATGATGAAATAATCAATTGTACCTAATGTGTACTCGAGAGATGCAATACACATTGTTGTTTATGTTCTTAACAGAGTTTAGATTAGAGGAAACACCACAAAGACTCCTTTTGAGTTATGGATTGGTAAGACTCCTACTGTGGATTACTTTAAGGTATTTGGAAGCAGATGTTACATTAAAAGAGATGATGAAAATCTTGGGAATTTTGATGCTAGATGTGATGAAGGAATTTTTATTGGGTGCTCCACTACCAGAAAAGCATATAGATGCTTCAATAAAAGATTAAGGAAGATTGTTGAGAGTGCTAATGTGAAAGTTGATGAGGACATGCACAAACCTATTGAGATAAGAGAAGTTGAACCTGATGATCCTATCTATGAACATGTACCTAAGGAAAATAAGGAGAAGGAAGAAGAAGAAGAAGAAGAAGAATAAGAAGAAGAAGAAGAAGAGATTGAAGAAGAAGAAGAAATACTAGAACTTGTTGTTAAGACTCCTAAGTATATGTAGAAGAATCATCTGAAGGAATAGATAATTGGAGATAAGAGTGAAGATGTGAAGACTAGAAGCAAAGTAGCAGCTGAGGTAAACCTATGTTTACTTTCTAAAATAGAACATAAGTCTATGTGTGAAGCATGTGAAGATGAGAGTTGGGTTAGAGATGTGAAAGAAGAGTTGTAGCAAATAGAGAAGAATCAGACATGGGAATTAGTTCCTAGACCTGTGAATAAGAATGTAATTGGTTCAAAATGGGTGTTTTGGAATAAGTTGAATGAAAATGGCGAGGTTATAAGAAATAAAGCAAGACTTGTATGCAAGGGATACTCACAAGTTCAAGGCATGGATTTTGAAGAAATTTTTTCCCCTATGGCTAGAATGGAAGCTATTATAATGTTTTTGGCATTTTCTATCGACAAGGAGTATATCAGATGGATGTCAAGTCAAAATTTTTGAATGGTGAATTGGACAAAGAAGTGTATATAGAACAACCTAAAGGATTTTAGTTATCAAACAAACCAGATATGGTCTGTAAGTTGAAGAAGGAATTATATCCACTAAAGCAAGCTCCTAGAGCACGGTATGCAAGATTAGATAGATACATGACACAACAAGGATTCAACAAAGGATTTGTTGATAACAATCTTTACTTCAAAGTTTAAGGTAACAAAATTTTGATAGTGGTAGTTTATGTTGATGATATCATCTTTGGTGGAAATGAAGGCATGCGTAAAATAATTTGAAATGTCCATGATTGGTGAGTTGAATTTCTTTCTTCGTCTTCAAGTAAATCAAACTGATAAGGGGATATTAATTTCATAATCGAAATATGTGAAAGATATGTTGAAGAAGTTTGGAATGGATGACTCCAAACTAGTTAGTACTCCTATGGTAACTAGATGCAAGCTGAGTAAAGATGATGAATCTGCTAAAACTGATTAGAGAAAATATAGATCTATGATTGGTGGGTTGTTGTATCTTACTGCTAACATACTGGATATTATGCATGCAGTTTGTTTAGTTGGTAGATTTCAAGCATACCCTAAAGAGCCACATCTTAGAGCAGTAAAGAGGATATTTAGATATCTTAAAGGTGCACCAGATTATGGCCTATGGTATCCTAAGAATGTTTATTTCACCTTGAGTGCTTATACTGATGTAGATTGGGTTGGTTGTGTGGATGACTGGAAGAGTACCAGTGGAGGTGCTTTCTTTCTTGGTGGAAGATTAGTTTGTTGGTTGAGTAAGAAACAAGACTTAGTTTCTTTATCCACTACATAAGCAAAATATATTGATGCAACATCTTGCTGCACACAAGTTTTTTGGATGAAGAAAACTATGAAAGACATTGGAGTGATATGTGATGAGCCTATTCCTATTTTATGTGACAACACAAGTGCTATAAAAATTTAAAATAATCTGGTGATGCATTCAAGAACAAAACACATATCTATATAATATCATTTCCTAAGAGAGAAAGTGTTGGAAAATGAATTCAGGCTGGAGTATGTGTCAACAAAGGAACAAATTATAGATATATTTTCTAAGGCTCTTCTGAAGGATACTTTTGAGCATCTTAGGGAGAGGTTGGGGGTCATTGGCCCTCAAAACTAGGTTCACATTAAGGTGCATTAGTCCATTGAATTCACAAATTCTTCATTTATCTTGACAGATGAATGGGTCTACTCCGTAGCGGGAGTAGAATTTTTTTTCATTGCTATCAGTATGAGTTGAATGGGTATACTCCTAAGGGGGAGTAATCAAAGTTTTTGATCTTTTCCATTGATGTCAAAGGGGGAGAGAAATTCATGTGAAAAAAAGTAAGAAAAGGAAGAAAAGGTGTTCTCCCACAATATTTTGTAGGTTGTTGTTTTTGATGGTTTTTCACATCATGTGTTGCCATCAATGGCAAAGGGGGAGATTGTTGCAAGCATCAGCAAGTTTGGTGGTTTTTTCATTAATGTTGTCATTGACGTCAACATAGTTCAAAATGTTGTAGATTGTGCATGTATAGTTGAGATGTTGCTGAGATATTGTGAGTACATGGATCTATCCTTATGATGTTGCAAATGTGCTAAAATTATGGGTTTCCAAGTTCTTTTGACAAAATTAACAAAGAGAGAAGTTAGAGTTATGTAAGTGTTTAGAATGCGCTCCACTATGTGCTTTGCATTTCTCCTATGTTGATAATATGCTTGTGTGGATCTAAAGGGTTGTTGTTGATGATCTAATGGTGATATCTATTGATTTGTAGTCTCTGGTTTAATGGAATGTGAAAGGTGTGTTCACCGGTGTGTGAACTCAACTGGCAGAGTTGACTTTCTATGGACTGGGAGAAATGTTTCTGCTTCACAGTCCTCTGCTATTTTGTTTCAGTACTTTCTAATCTAGAATATGTGTAAAGGTGTTCTCTGGGTTATGGAAAATGTGTTTATGGTTTGGTGATCTAGAAGTTGAGTTTCAGAATTGATGTATGTGTTTGCATAGTCCAGATGGACTGATGGAAGGAGTTATATGTTTGAAAGTTGTTACACTTGTTGCGGATGTATCTAAAGGAACTTGAGATGTGTTCTCATGCATGATGACATGTGTTACATCGTTCACATGTTATCTTCTTGTTGGGAAGTGTGTACTTCAATGTCCATTTGTGTTTTCATTAGGTTTGGCTGACCTAGTGTTTTCACTTCATATGAAGAATTAAATTTACTTAAGGAAGCATGTGGTTGATCTGAGACATTATTTTTGGTCTTGTTTAAGTGTTTAGTTGGTCCAAGCTCATTCCTTTCCACTACAGGAATGTTGATTTTCTGACCTAATTTGAATCTATGAAATGAAGTGTATGTGGCCGACCTTGGAGAAAGTTTCTAAGGTTGAAGATGATATAAATTCAAGTTAATTTGTGAAGATTTAGATGATGAAAAATAACAAAGTAAGCCACAAGTGAAGAGTAGAGTTGTGTGAAAGTGAGTTGAGGTAGCAATACTTCATTGTGTTAGATTCCTAAAAGCGGTGAGAATATTTATGCAATCTTCTAATCAAGGTTACGGATGTGTGTAAATTGCTACAGTGGATATTTTTTTTGCTTTTGTATATGTAGGTAGTGAGCCTCCCTATTGGACAGTGATTCCTTTCTATAGGTAGTGAGCCTTTGTATCTTGACAGCGAGTCCTCTTCTAGGTAGTGAGCCTTTGTATTCGGTTTTTCTATCTCTTTATATTGTGAGTTAATCCTCACCTTGGTTTTTCCCTCATTGGGTTTTCCACGTAAAATCTAGTGTTCTTTGTGTTGATTTTCCTTTCTATTATCTTCATTTCATGTTCATACTTAATAATAGAATAGCGAGGTTGTGAATTTAATAAATGTTGAAGTTGAGTTTAAATTTGGTGACAACTGATTCACCCCCACCTCTCAGTTGTTCTTCACCTTTTAACATTAAGGGTTTATGGTTTAAGGGTTTAGGGTTGAGGGTCTAGGGTTGAGGATAGAAGGTGTAGGATTTAGGGTTTAGGGTAGTGGGTTTAAGTGTTTAAGGGTAGAGGGTAGAGGATTTAAGTGTTAAGGGTAGAGGGTAGAGGGTTAAGGGTAGAGGGGAGATAGATAGAAGGAGTGATTGAGAGAGAGAGAGAGACTTTAGATAGGGAGAGGGGGTAGGATGGAGATATTTGAGAGAGAGAGAGAGGGAGTAGGAGAGAGATAGAGGGTAGAGGGTAGAGGGTAGAGGGTAGAGGGTTAAGGGTAGAGGGGAGAGAGATAGGAGTTAGTGAGTGAAAGAGAGATACTTGAGAGAGGGAGGGATTGGGAGATAGATAGAGGTTAGAGGTCATGGGCAGAGGAGACAGATGGAGGAGTGAGAGACCTGAGAGGAGGGGTAGGAGGAGGACCTGAGAGGGAGGAGGGAGGAGTGGAGAGATAGAGGGTAGAGGGGTAGAGGGTTTATGGTAGAGGGTAGAGGATTTAAGGACATAGATGAATGAATATGGTAGAGGATGGATATGGAGGGAGGAGAGATAGTGGTGGAGGGAATATGGTAGAGAGATAGAGGAGTGGAGTGAGATGGAAGGAGGGGGGGGAGGAGAGAGAGGGAATGGAGAGAAATGGTAGAGGGTGGAGGGGATGGTGGTGGAGGGTGGATGGAAGAAGGATGGAGAGATAGAAGGGAGAGAGGGAAGGAGAGACAAAGGAGGAGAGACATAGGCATAGGGGCACATGGGTGAGGATAGAAGAGAGTGAGTGAGAGAGACAATGGAGAGAGGGAGGGGTAGGGAGGGAGAGAGATCTCCTGAGAGAGAGAGGGAGGGAGTGGAGAGAGATAAAGAGTAGAGGAAGGGTTTTAAGGGTAACAGAGAGATGAAGGAAAGAAGGGTAGAGGGGCTAGAGGGAAGAAGGGGTAGAGGGAGAGAGATAGAAGGAGGGAGAGAGATGGAGAGAGGGAGGGGGGTATGGAGGGAGTGAGTGAGAGAGACTTGAGAGAGGGATAAGGGGTAGGAGGGAGGTAGGGAGTGGGAGAGATATAGAGGGTAGAGGGTAGAGGGTTAAGAATTGAAGGTATAGGGTTAAGGACCTATAGGTTTGATGGTTTAAGGTATTGGGTTGAGGATATAGGGTTGAAGGATGAGGGTTGAGGGTAGACGATAGAAGGTTTAAGGGTTAAGGGTTGAGGGTAGACAGTAGAGGGTTTAATGGTTTAGGGTAGAGGGTTTAGGGTTGAGGGTAGAGGGTTTAGGGTTTGAGGGTATAGGTTTTAGGATTTAAGGTTGAGGGTAAAGGGTTGAGGGTTTAAGGGTAGAGTTTAAGGGTTGTGGATTGAGGGTAGACAGTAGAGAGAAAGAGAAAGAAAAGAAACCTATAAAAAGAAACTCTCATAAAACGAGAACATTTTGAAGTAGTATACATATGGGTGTTGTTTTAGTAAGACATAACATGCTCGTGTTATAACACAAGCGTGTTTTGGCTTGCTCTAAAAATAGTAAAAAGCTGAATATACCCATTATCTCAAGGCCCACATTCTGCATATTCTCCTAGTTCTATGTGTGCTTCAACAAAAAAAAGTTTTTTGATGATTTTGTGAAGTGTGCATGAATATTTTTCACATTCCACCACCTTTTTCATCATCTTTCCACTACCTTTGCATGAAATAGCATATTTTTCATGTTGAAAGGTATATAATATCAATTCAAGTTTGAAATTGATTCAAGAGTGATATAAAATTGAAGTTTGGAGGGGAACAAACTTTTGAAAAAGTCAAATTGTTGAGGAGTTTGAAGAAAGAAGAAGCAAAGGCTACATAATTGGGTAGAACTCCTCCATTTGAAACTCTTGTTTTTTAGGTATGTGAAGTCTTTACACATTTTATTTCATTCTATTATGGCTTGCTTTCATTTTTGTTAGTTTTCATATTCCATGTTGATCATTGTTTGTTTGTCATTATAACCTTAGCTTGTCAATGCACATTTTAAATTGCACAATTATTTAGACTTGCCAATTGCATTTTTAAACCACATCTCTTTGAGGCATTTTTTTAAACAATTGACTTACCTTGTGTATGCTTCCACACTTTTTATAGACATATATATGACATAAGTTATAAGGAAGTAAAATAATACATCATTTCTCAATCCTTTACTATGGATGTGCATACCACTCTCCAAAGGTTTCATTTTGGTATAGGCATGGGGGATGTTGGAAAATGTAGTTGAATTTGATTTTACACCTACAATTTACATATATGCTTGAAATTTTCTAAATCCTTTTCAATAAATCTATTTTGTGCATATCCTTCAATCATTATAGTCCACAAGGACATATCTCATTGAGGTGTTTTGTCAAACAGTTACACCAAGTAGCTAATTTCCTTGTCTATGCTACCAAATTTTCTATACATGTCTCTAAAAAATTGGAATATACTCCTCCCACATTGATAGATCTTTGAATCTATTTTTGGCTTTCATCTCTATTTCTAAATTTAGCTCATCACTAAACATACCTCACCACTTATGTTGTGATATATTTTAAACATTTCCTTGATTAGTCTACCTACAAGGGATTCTAACCCTTCTCTCCATTGTTTCAAGTCTCTTTATTCAAGGCTAAGTTAGCAACATAGGGAAAGGTGCAGCCTATCTTGCAATCATGGCTAAAAATGGAAGCATGGACAAGACATTTGAAAAGATTGACAATATTTTTTTCATATAAATGTATGCAAAATGTGGTAGCATTGACAAGCTAGTGAACTTGGCAAGCTAGTGAGCTCACTAGCTTGCCAATGCGGTAGGGTTTAAAAGGTAGGGGCAGCGTGTGGCTCATAGAAATGGGGTCTCACAGTGATATGCCTCATAGAAATGGGGTCTCATGGTAATGTATATCACCATGAGTCCTCATTTACATGAGGCACACACTACCCCTACTTTATCAACTATACTACATTGGCAAGCTAGTGGAGCATTAGCAACCCTACCGCATTGGAAAGCTAGTGGAGCATTGGAAAGCTAGTGCACCACTAGCTTACCAATGTGGTAGGGTTGATAATCACCACAAGACCCCAGTTTTATGAGATATACGATGTCCCTACCTTGTCAACCCTACCCCATTGGCAAGCTAGTGGTGCTCCATTAGCTTGCCAATGCGATAGGGTTGACAAAGTAGGGGTAGCATATGTCTCATGCCTTGTCCATGCTTCCATTTTGAGCCTATCTTGCAATCATGGCATGCCACATTACCACATTTCTTTAAGGAATTCCATCAAAAAAATTCATGTGACCTTTGTCTATGCTAAAAATACTTTCCTACAAGATGATTGTAAGTATTTTATATGAAGCCTTGAATGACATACATTTCATTTATTTGAATGGATTCATTTTTTAGGAACTAATATTC
Source organism: Sequoia sempervirens (assembly GCA_007258455.2). Taxonomy (NCBI): domain Eukaryota; kingdom Viridiplantae; phylum Streptophyta; class Pinopsida; order Cupressales; family Cupressaceae; genus Sequoia; species Sequoia sempervirens. Next base: position 717,965,054 of record VDFB02270651.1, read on the forward strand.
ATCTCATTAACATGTTGTAGGTAAAATTGTCCACCATGCCAAGGAAATGAACAAGGAATAAACTAATAGATGAAGAGTATGAAACTAATAAAGCAAAGGAGAGAGAACAAGTGAGGGAATATCGTGAAAAAAAGAAACTGGATATGATTGATGAAAACAAGCCAATTGAAGAGGAACCTCAACCATCTAAAAGAGAAAAGGCATTGGCAGAAAAAAGGGAATGAATGTGAAACCATCGTGGTAAGACATATTTGAAACCATAGTTGGAGACAAACCCTCTACCACAAGTGAATATGGAGGGACACCATCTACCACAAGTGAATATGGTTGGACACCATCCACCACATCTCAAGTTGAGAGTACATCCTCATTCAGATTTGAGGAAGAAGGTATGCCATCATCCCCATGTGAACCTCAAGGTATTTCGTCCATTCCACCCTCAATCAAAGGTAGACAATCTAGCCCACCTCACTTAAATATTGATGAAATTCCTAATGTTGAGATGTATGTATCTAGGAGAACACCACCTAGAATTTTGCATAGAAAGACAAAGTATTTGATTAATATTGATGAGGATATTTTGTAGCACATGGAAGGTAAGATTCCAACATGCACTTGTAGAAGATATGTTGATAATATTTGGAAATTGTTCTTTGAAAGGCTAAATGAGACCGCAAGATGTCAACTATTTGTCAAAATGATGCGGGGTATAAAGTATAGAAACATCATGAAGACTCTTGGGTTGAGAACATCGAATGCTTAAAGTGAAAACACTATTGTGAAGAATCTAATGGATTTATATGAGAGTGTGGGTAATACCTCACACTCAAAGGATGGTAATGTCGCCCGACACATCATTACATCGAATTTGGTAAGTAGTCAAACAAAGAGAGATCATCTCATTAGAAAGATGAGTGAAAAATTGAGAATTAATATAAAAACTTTATCAAGAGCCATTTAAAAGTGGCAAAGAATTAAGGGCACCAATTCAAATGAATTATGGGCATTCTCGAGGAGATTACAATGAAAAAATAAAAAATTTGTTGAAGCATTGAGAACACTAATTGAAGATTATTGGAAGAATAACATAAGGCCATCTCTAAATCAAAGGGATGTGGTAAGAAGGAGAATCAGTAGTCAGAACTATGAGCCACATCCAAAGCATTTTTTTGATATGACTCAAATCCATTTTTTTCGTAAATTTCAATAGGATTATCCTCAAATTAGTATTTTTTTAAGATATTTTAAAATGATTAAACCTCTTTATGTCAAGATAAATCACACGCGCACTACTTTTTGTTGTAGACTACATATTGAATTATCTAACCATTATGATGTTTATCATTCTATATGTTTTGATTTGCATACTAATGATGTTTTGCAAGATTGTGGCATACAAGCCCCACAAAAATCTTCAAGAGAGTTCTTATCAAAAAAATTATGTGAAATAGAGGATGGCCAAATATTCTATAGGAAACTATGCTTGGATGGTTCATGTCAACATTGTGGTGGCTTGCAAAGTATGCCAGTATGTCAACATATAGAAAGCAAAAATGAGGTGGGACAAAAACTAGTAGATTTTGGGAAGTATAAAACAATGGCATATGCTACAAAATATGGTAATCAAGAAAAAATGTGTGTTATGGTTATTTAGATGATTCTAGTGTATCAGTTTATGTCCATGTTTCATGACAATATAGTGTATGAGTATGCAAGGCATACCCATAGAGCTCGATGGTTGGACACACAATTCAAGCTATGGAAGGATACCTTTCCAACTGGTAGCATAGTTGTAGTGGTTGAATTTAGAGAGAACTATACTCTATAGCCACAACATGAGGTGCAGTCACAATATTTCAACTCCACACAGGTTTTGATATTTGTGCACATAGCATTCATTCATGCAGCTGATAGTATAGATGACCAAAGGAAGGTATTGAGGGAGTATCACTTTTTACATTAGTGATGATCGCACATATTCTCTAGAGTTCATACAAGGTTGCTTCCAGATGTTCTACAGTGATTTGGATTAGAGGGGCATAGCATACGACCGACATATAATATGGTCAGATAACTATGAAACACAGTTCAAGAACTTGCGCATGTTCTATTGGTTGTGCAAGATGCATGCCATTATAGGTGTTCATTATATGTGGAACTTTTGTGAGGCTGGGCATAGAAAGGGGGAGCATGATGGTGTAGGAGCATGTGTGAAAAGAGAATTAGCATTAGAAGAGTTAAAGTATAAATACAATGAAAAGTTGACAAATGCAAAATCAATCATTGAGTGGTTTAATGCTTTAATGGGTCCAAGTAATGAAGGTACATCTTTATTTCGTATATTTTTTTGGTTGATGGATGATACTAACATTGTACCATATGAGGATTGTTGTACACTAACCGAATCAATTGAGCTACACTCTTTCCTTAAATCAGATGCAAGTTCATGGAGTATCAATACATGGAAGATGGCATGCTTTTGTTCTTCATGTACAATGCAAGCCTGAGATGATTGTGAGTCAAAGGAGTGGGTTGAGAAATGGTCATTAAGTTATCATATCCCACTTCACACGTATTTCCCTCCAACGACATTGGAATTAACACAGATGGATCAATTGGTCGACTTTGACCACATATCAAATCTAGTTCAACTAGGTAATATATCTACTTTCTTAGTTTTTGAAATTCCTATTGTTATCTTACTTTGTAGTTTATTCATAATATTGACTAATTTCAAGAGATTTGTTGCACATATCAATGTACGACATGTTTATGCAATTATTGCAAATGAATACAATGAAGAGAGAACATCATATTACTTGTCTCACTGTGTTGAGGCCAAAAAGAAATTGGAGGTCCTAGTTATAGATGGAGAAAACATCGAATACCCTACAGGCTCAGTAGTTGTTACTGGAACATGGCTTAGAAGGTACCCTCATAAGAGTGTTAAATATTGGTCATTTCAGGACTTTGACACACATCAAAAGATTCTTCATTACTCAAACCTTGTTGTGGCATCCAATGTTCATTTGACCAAATATGGGGGTAGACCTTTGAACAAGACCTTGTGGAAGGTCTATGAGTTTGACCATGAGACAATACTTGACACAATAAAGAGTAGAGCAGACCCAGATGGTTCATTGAATTAATTTGTAAGTATGCACATTGGCTCTTATTAATGTATACTTGTATGCACATTAATTTGTATGATGCCAATGCTATCATCTTATTTTACTTTTCCTATTTGTAAGTAACCTAATAAAAATTGATTGGTGTCCCCTTGTAGAAAATGCCAATTTATGAGCTATCCAAGAGAATATCAGCCAAAAAAGCAATGCAACATCCTTATTTTGATGATCTTGACAAATCTCAATTATGATTTTAAGCCATTATAAAATTTTGTGTGAAGCTTAGCGATGGAATTTAAAGTTATTCATTTGAAGTTAACCTTATCATGAGCACCTATGATGTAGACATTATAAGAGCATCTTGAATTTCAAGTTATTCTATTCATGAGAGGTGTTGTGTGCAATAGGTATCTTGGAGCTCCCAATGAAGATGTATGGCTAGGAGTGACTAAGTTGAGATACTAGTGTTACTATCCTCAATGGAAGCATTGAGATTTATGCCTTTTGGTTCCTGAATTGGAACCAAATGGTGTGGATTTGTTGTCTATAAATTCCTTCCATCTATTTTCATTTCATTTCCATTTTGGATGCTCTTTCTTTTTCTTCTTTTACTTTGCCTATTTTAAAGTAAACTACTAAAAATTGATTGGTGTATCCCTACATAAAATTTTGATTTATGAGCCATCCAAGAGAATCTCAGTCAAAAAATAAATGCAACATCCTTATTTTGATGATCTTATCAAATCTCAATTCTGATTTGAAGCCATTATAAAAGAGCGTGTGAAGCTTAGCGAGGGAATATCAAGTTATTCATTTGAAGTTAACCTCATCATGAGCACCTATGATGTAGAAATTATAAGAGAATCTTTAATGTATGAGTGACATTGTAAAATATCTTTGAGAACGGAGTACCTAAGGCATTGTTCCTACAAGTAGAAGCACTTGGGTTTCATAACAGTGTATGAAGTATATTATACAATTGTAGCTCAAAGAGAAGAATTAGGAAAACCAAATAAATCTCATTTTATTGTATACATCATATTATTAATATAGTGAGTGTAATAACCATTGATGGTTACTAATCATCCCTTTTCTTCTTTTATTCTCTCCCTATTATAACTAGCACCAATTAACTAACTTATTATAAAAACTTCATTTAATATTAAATCAAATCAACCTAATGATTATATATCAATGTCAATATAGTATACTATCTATTAAAATAAACATTTGTAATGAGATTTACTCAATTTTTAAAATTTATTGCTTCCCTCAAAACATTTATAATTCATGCAACATAATCCCTTAATAGTCCAAATTGCAAAAGGGAAATAATCTTTGACGACCTATTACCCGAATGCCATTTCAATTGTACGGGAATTTTTTCTGAGGCATCGGGATCATGTAGGGAACCTCTACAATAACCTCTCTTAGTTTTTGTTATCTTAGAGTCATTTTCTCGTGGTGTCCATTTTTCACTTGATGCAAAAAGTGTCAAATGCAAGTAGCGTAAAGTTGCAAAGTGGTGCAACTTTCATTCTACAACTCATGTGATCAAACAGACTATTCCAACACATCTGGATGGGTATTTTTATGCTAGGTATGGTCCTCTTTTTCACCCAAACATGTGGAATCACTCTAAGCTACATTCAACTGATTCGATCCCTTAAGAGTCCAAAGTGCAAAAGGGAAGAAATCTTTGACGAGTTATTACTCTAAAATTGTGATGCTTACAAACCCTCCATCTGGGCATATAGGATTGTGTAGGGAACCTCTACAATTACCTCTCTTATTTTTTTAATCTCAGAGTCATTTTCCCGTGGTGTCTAGTTTTCACTTGATGGAAAAACTGTCAAATGCAAGCAGTGTAAAGTTGAAAAGTGGTGAAACTTTTGTTCTGCAACTTGTGTGACCAACTAGACTATTCCAACACGTCTATATAGGTACATTTATGCTAGGAATGGTCCTCTTTTGCAACCAAAAATGAGGAATCAATTTGAGTTGCGTTCAACTAGCTCGATAGCTTAAGGGTCCAAAGTGCAAAAGGGCAGCAATCTTTGACAAGCTATTACTCAGAAACTATGATACTTACAAACTCTATGTCTGAGCCTACAAGATCATGCAGGGAACCTCTACAATAGCCTCTCTCATTTTTTGTTATCTCGAATTGATTTTCTCGTGGAGTCTAGGTTTCACTTGATGGAAAAAGTGTCTAATGCAAGAAGTGTATGTTACAAGGTGTGACTCTTGGTCTTCCTTGCAACACTAGCACTTGGGTTTGTGACATGGTCTAACTGCCTCTTGTGGTTCTTAACCAAAACTTGTATCAGAAATTGATAGGTCAATCTTTTGGTGCAATGGAAAGTCCAACAATTGGTACCGGAGCTGGTCACAGGTTCAAACCCCTCACTTGTGCTAGGGGGGATTATTGCAAGGTGTGACCCTTGGTTTTCCTTGTAGCACTAGTACTTGGGTTTGTGACATGGTCTAATCACCTCCTGTGGTTCTTGACTGAAGCTTGTATCGGGCATTGACAGGTCAATCTTTTGGTGCAATGACAAGTCCAACAGTATAAAGTTGTAAAGTGGTGCAACTTTTTTTCTGCAACTCATGTGACCAAACAAATTCATCCAACACATCTCGATAGGTACGTTTATTCTTGGCATGGTCCTCTTTCACACCCAAACATGGGAAATCACTCTAAGCTACGTTCAACTAGCTCGATCCCTTATGATGAAGTGCAAAACAATTGAAAAGAGAAACATACACACGACAGTTGAGAAGTCTAATTTTTTCACACAAAAAGCATATGATCATCCTCAATTCTAGCAAGCGCAAGAAATATTTTAATTATCCTCCTTGTGCTTACAACAATATATAACCAATTGTAAATGCATACAATGGTGGAACTTGGAAACATTTTATTTTTCATCAATTAACAACTTTGGTTGTGAAGCATTTTGGGTATGTGCGGGATCATGATGGGCCAAAAAGTGGTGATATGATGGGTATGTGTAGGGTATGTGGATGACGATTTTTTTAACCCAAAATTGATGAAACGAAAATGGTTTTAAAGGAGATTCTCAGCTTTCCACCAATATAAATTATGCTTTACTTTGAATTTAATAAATTATTATTATTCATTTTATATTTGAATTATGACTAAAGTCATGATTGATAGGCTGATTGAAAAACATCTATAGCTTTCAAAGGTATCACATTTTTGAATCCAAAACATGTGTCACATTCTATGTTTCACATACTATAGGATTAAAAAAAAATTGAATTTCATGAAGTTTTGACCAAGTTAAGGTGGTCAAACATACAAGATTTTATACTTTTAAAAAGTTGTAATAAAAAAATCATAATTAATTATTTACTTGGAAAAAATTACAAAAAATATACATCACATCAGGACATGAGTCCTCTACTTATATCTAAAATCTTATAAAAAAATATTATCATTTTATTGTGATTAGGGTGGTTAGGCGACACCTTATTTTTCCCCTAAAATTTAAGTACTATCATGCATTGAAATTTCAAAATTTCACCAAATAGATTTAAAAAAAAAAAACCTAGTAGTTTAGAAACTAAATTCAATTTGCTACATATTCTATTCTTACATATTTTTGAAATAATATAGATAACTTATTCAAATTTTTACATGTCAAGTTTCCTAACTCTAATTTTTCTAAATTTTTCACCACTTGAGGGCCTGTTCTTTCCATGATGATCCTGCACATACCCTTTTGTCATTTTCATTTGAAATGATTTGCTATGCTTGGAAATTGGAATCTAAGAGAAACAAGTGATGCTCTGATGTACATTTATTATTTGGTGTGATAAATAAAGTTTCCACCCTTGAGTCCATTTCTTATTTGTATTATAAATTATAAAGCTTTCTCCCAAGTCCATTTCCTATACAAGAAATAATATTGCAAAAAGTTGACATATATACATATTTTGACGTGTTTATATGGTGCTGGATCAAGAACATAAAAATCCATTTTGTGTTGTGAGGATTATGTTGTGAAAATGTTTAAAGACTATTCAAGATAAATTTTTGTATGATAATGTGTCAAGAAGTTAACTACTCATCATCTACTATGAATATTTTTTTTTGCAAGTGTTTTGAAGATTATGTATCCTTCACTTAATTGAGTTGTTCCAATCAAAAGATTAAATATACTAGAATCTTTTTATGAAACGTCTCATGGAAAACCAATTGAAAATGTGTTTTCTGCTTTTAGATAAAGTATTTCATGGAAATCTTTGGATTAAACTGAATTGAGATATGTAAGAACAAAGGAGCATTAGGAAATACATTGCTTAAGTATCTTAAATAAGTCTTCTCTCCCGTAGCAATTTTGGGTGGATTGTTTCTTTCAAAGTATTGGGAATGCTTTGCCTATTTTCTAGTTGACAATTTCCATTCTACAAGGCTCATCTCTTGATATATATTATACATTGATTAATAATCAGTGCATTTATTTGCAACTTATCTTTTTTTTTCAGTTTGTGCAATTTTGGAATTTGTAACTCTATTAGTATTCCTCAAAATATTGATGTTTTTTAGAATAAACTAATAAAGTTGTTTAGCATCAATCAATTAATATTCAAGATAAACCTTGAAGGAAAACTATGATCAATGCTAGGGCTAACCAATTAATAAGTATACACGTGAATAAATCAAGCATACATGTGAATAAGGGAAGCACAAGTACTCAAAAACACGTAAGCCTTGAAGTATTCACACTAATACATAGTATACGCAAATTAATACAAAGTATATTCATGAATACAAGGTATACGCATGAAAACACATAAGTCACAAAGTATACAATGGAATACACATAAGTCACAAAGTATATACGTAAGTTGTAAAGTATACACTTGAATACACGTAACTGATATCTATTGAACCATGGATTTATAATACAAATATGGACACCATTGATAAAAGAGATTTGTATTAACCAAATAGCCATGTAGGCATACATCAATATATATGATCAATATAAGTATAAAATATATACAAAATAGCCATATAGGCATACAATGTCAAATATATCCAATACAAAATATGTACAAAAATGCCATATAGGCATACAACAAAGGGCTCTGGAATCAAAATTCATTTCTCTCCACACTCTCAAAATAAGCTCTTGCCCTTTTCTTTTTGATTAGATGGTGATACGTCTATCACTTTTTTATTCTGAGGTTGAGGAGTGCTCCTGGTGCTTCTCCTAGGGTTTAGTTCTTTCTTAAGTCTTATCTATTACACTAACAAGTAAAGACATTAATATATAGAAATTACATTATAAAAAATGATATATTTAACAAAATAATCACTTACCGCCATCTGATGATCACTCTCCATGAGGGAAATATTCAAATTCCCATGTTGAGGCATGTTGAAGCCCTATATAAACCATCCAAAGAGAAATTAAACTAGGAATCAATAATGGTTTGATTTTTCACTAACTAATAGTTATAATAATGAATGTAAATTGAAATTTAGTATTTTTCCTCATACCTCCTCTATGAGAGCCATCGAGGAGTCTAAAGTAGATGAAGCACCGAAATTCATTTCCCTATGAACATTCAGAGGTGTATTTGCTTGCAACATCTGAAAATAAAACAAAAAATTATTCAATCATGAAAACTACTATAGCGATCCATGTCATGGCTTGTAATGTATGAGATAATGAAAAAAAAAATTGAGTACTTATTAAACTATATATTTTTTATTATCATGCTTACTATTTTCCCTATCCATAGCTTATTCAAAAGTGGCTGTTTTTAGGCTTTTATCGATAGCAGCAAGGCAGTGAACCGTTTGATAAAATGCTCATAGACATATGCAATAATTATGGTGGCATAGAGAAGGCAGTGAATTGTTTGAAAAAATGCCTCAAAGAAATGGGGTCTCATGGTGATGGAATTCCATTACAAAAAAAATGTGTCATGGCATTCCATCACCATAAGACCACATTTCTTTGAGGCATTGTTTCAAATAGTTCATTTCCTTCTCTATGGTATTATGTTGGGATGGGGTGGATGGTATAGTATGGTATTGGTTATGAGATGGATGGCGATCATGACATAAAGAGGGAGGGGTGGGTACATGAACAAGTGGAATAAAAGGTGGAAGGTTTCATGGATTAGTAAATTGAGGATGAAGACCTTGAAAATAATTTGGAGGGGAATTTTGGCTAAAGGGTTAGTTTCTATTCTTCAAGCAATGAGTTGTTTGAAAACATGCCTCAGAGAAATGTAGTCTCATGGTGATGGAATGGCATTCCATCACCATGAGACCACATTTCTTCAAGGCATTTTTTCATACTACTCATTGCCTTGACTATGATATTGCTTACTATTATGCTTTGATAGATTTTTTCCAAGCATCCATAGTTTGTTGGAAATCACCTATTTTAGGCTTTTAGCCATAGGAGTGAGGAAGTGAGTAGCTTGATAAAATGCTTTGGTACACATGTATGGAAAATGTGGTAGAATAGAAAAGGTGGTGAGTTGTTTGAAGAAATGCCTCGAAGAAATGTGGTCTCATGGTGATGGAATGGAATTCCATCACCATGAGACCACATTTCTTTGAGGCATTTTTTCAAACTACTCACTGCCTTGTCTACACTATTGCTTACTATTATTCTTTGATGTATTTTTTCCAAGCATCCATAGTTTGTTAGAAAGAACCTTTTTTAGGCTTTTAGCCATAGTAGCAAGGAAATCCACTATTTGATAAAATGCTTTGGTAGACATGTATGGAAAATATGGTAGCATAGAAAAGGCGATGAGCTGATTGAAAAAGTGCCTCAAAGAAATTGGGTCTCATGGTGATGGAAATCACCACGAGACCACATTTCTTTAAAGAATTTTTTCAAACAACTCATTGCCTTGTCTATGTTATTGCTTACTATTATTATTTCATATATTTCTTCCAAGCATCCATAGCATAGAGAGGACAATGAACTATTTGAAAAGATGCCTCAGTAAAAAGTGGTCTAATGGAATGCCATGACAATAAAATGCAATTGGAAGCTGCTCCTACTTATTACTTATGCTATGTGAAGTAATTGTGTCACTGCTTATGATGAATTTCTAAAAAACTATATTGTAGTTGAATTTTTTTCATCTATCAACATCTAGTTAGTTATTGAATGTGAAGTAATGCTTTGAGTTTGAAAGATGTGCAATGCAATGTAATCAATGATATGAATATAAACTACACAAATCTATTAAGTATAATTCATTAGTTAAACTCTTTATTCTATTACCTGCATGTAGGTTTGTCTAAATCCACTAGCACTAGGAGGTGTTCCCTCGAAACCTCCAATATTAGCCTATTCAACATCCAAAATCACATATTAGAGTACCATTCATAAAATAATGCTATTAAAATGTAATAAATTTATAATTGTTTACTAGTTACATACCTCAACAATAGATGTAGTGGAGTAATAAACGGATGTAGGGTCGATATATCCAATATCAACATTGTGGCCCTAAAATTTAATTAAAATCATAAAACTAAATTAGATAATCTTGCATTTCAAATTTAAAATTTACTATTAAATTAAATTCAATGAACATGCTAATATTTACCCGAGTATCGATGCCACAGGGCTCATTCAAAATATCAGCTTCCCTTGCCATCTCCAGAGCTACAGACATATCCTACGTAGTAGCCTCCTGAGTGTCAATAGGGTCATATGAACAAGTCACCCCACAAGCCTGACACAAATGGGATCAAATTCCACCACTCAAAGACTCCCTTGGATGGCACTATAGTATAGGGTTGGCATGTTGGCTGACACTCTAGGTCAAAGAGTTGATGGCCTGCAAAGTGTCTACCTCGGCACTCTCCTTTGCGATGGAAGGGATAACGATGTGCTCATGAGGCAGCCTAGCAAGAGGTCATCTCACTTGTGTCCTAGGATCCTGATGTGCACTAGTTCTATCTTGAGCTGACCCCCCATCTCTCCCCTGGAGGTCCCTCATATCAAAATAATTTAGGATTTATTTTAGGATGAACTCATAGTATAGTTTCCTTAGGAAATATTGTGGGACTTTGCAATTGTTGCATGGTGGGTAATCAAAAACCATGTACCACCTATCCCAAGAAAGGTCCTAATCTATTAGTGGTGGCACCAATGGATAGGAAACCTCTTCACATTGAGGCTAATATTTACATTTGTCCATGGGTCAGTGAATAATGAGCACAAATCAAATTTTGTAATTTTTAGATCTTTTACATCTTTATATGATAATTTATCCTAGTAATAATTCCTAGCCGCCTACCTCCTATCTTGCCAACCAGTTAATTGTTTCTTGATTGAATCTGCATGTTTTAACATTTCTTTCAATGAATTTGTAAATGTTTTTCTTTCCATGGTTGAATTGTTTGGATAGTTCAACCTTGTGATTAACTCCTCAATTTTCTTTTTATTGTTTTCAATTTCACTCATTAAATTTTGTTGATTTTTAGAACGATGTTGAGGGATTGGTGGAGGAGATTGTTGTTGTGGTTGTTGAACTTGAGGATTTTGTTGATCTTCTTGTTGCTCCACTTGTTGAGGATTTTGTTCCTATTGTTGTTGCTCTACTTGCTAAGGATTTTTAGGAGGGTTTGCAGGTTCATTAACATCTCCTACAAATTCAACAAATAAATATAAAAAATAACCTAAAACTAACAAATTTACAACAAAAAACAAACAATCCTTACCTCTTAGACCTCCTCGTCGACGTGGCATCATCTTGGTGATGAAACAACAATAGTTTGATGAAATTTTTGCAAGATTTACTCCTCCCAGAACACGAGTGCACAAATAAAGGGCTTTTGGCCACGGGCAAAAAAAAAAATCACAATGCAAATGAATTTGATTTCCATTTTTTTGGGTTTAAGTGCTCATAACGCGAGTGTGTTATAACACACTCATGTTATAGGCTCGGTGTGGTTGAGGATTAGGCTTAGCACACCAAGCAATAACACGAGCGTGTTATAATGCACTCACATTATGAGCTATCAAATTTTTTTAAAAAAATTGGCCACAAATTGTCCCCACATCTTTTTGTACCCACCCGAAAGTGTATGTAGGGAAGAAGATGAAACCAAAGGTTAAGGAAATGTTGATTGCCTTACTAAGAAAATATATAAATTTCTTCACTTGGTCATATGATGACCTGAAAGCCTACAGAGATGAATTGTTTCAGCATGAAATTCATCTAAAGGGAAATGCCAAGTCGTTCAGGAAAAAGCAAAGACCAATTAATCCTACTTTAGCTCCCAAGATGCAAGAGGAGCTGGAAAATTTAAGAGATGCTAGCATCATAAAGCCCATCAGACATTCTTCATGGGTATCTAATATGGTACTAGCTATAAAAAGGAATGGATATATAAGGTTGTGTGTTGACTTTAGGAATCTAAATATATCCTCATTAAAGGACAACTATCCATTTTCAAACATGGAAGCCATGTTACAAAAGGTAACTGGTTGTGAGCTTCTATCAATTATGGATGGATTTTTTCAGTTATAACCAAGTGAAGGTAAAGGATTATGAGCAGTATAAGACTGCATTCACTACTCCTTGGGGCACCTATGTATATGTAAGGATGTCATTTGGTTTAACAAATGTGGGTGCCACCTTCCAAAGGGCTATGGATGTAGCCTTTTCTAATTTTATTGATCTATTCATGGCTATATACCAAGATGATTTGGTAGCCTACTCCGAGAAAGAGGAAGATCATTGCATACACTTGGAGAAGGTATTTATCATATCTTTAGAGTATGGGATCTTATTGAATCTGAAGAAATGTGCCTTTCGGGTCACTGAAGGTAAACTATTGGGGCACATTGTGTCAAAAGGAGTTAGGATTGACCTTGGAAGAGTGGAAGCCACAAATAAGATCCCCCAACCAAAGAATGTAAAGGGAACTCAGTCATTCTTTGGTTAGATAAATTTCTTGAGGAGATTTGTGACCAACTTTGTAGAAATCACAAGGCCCATCTCCAAGATGTTGAAGAAGGGAGAGAAGGTGGTTAGAAGTGAGGAACCTAGTTAGGCATTCAAGAAAATTAAACAAGCTATTAAGGAAGCTCCATTTTTGAAATCTCTTGATTTCTCTAAGCCAATGCACATTTTATCTTTTGCTTCTTTCCATACTATTGTTGTTGTCTTACTACAGAAAAATGAGGAGGGCTATGAACAACCCATTTCATTCTTTAGCAAATATTTACAAGCCACAAAGCTTAAGTATGATATGATTGGAAAATAGGCATATGCTCTGGTCAAGGCTGTGAAGAATTTCAGGACTTACTTAGTAGGGGATACTATCATAGCTTTTGTACCTAATGCTACTGTGAAAGACATCTTCACTCAACAAGAAACTACAGGCAAAAGGTCTAGGTGGATCAGCAAGATCCAATAATTCAACATTGATGTCTAGATCACTAAGTTAGTTAGGGGACAAGTCCTAGCTAAATTTAAGTCAGAAATTAATTTGGAAGCTAATTAGTTCAATCAAATAGAGACTGTTGATGTTGCACCTATTTTTGATATGCAAACATGTTGCTAGTACAGAAGGATTGTTCAATATTTATAAACTTTGCAATGTCCTGCAGACATGGCTGACAATAATAGGAGAACACTAAAGTTGCATGCCATAAAGTATGTGATTATTGAAAATGAACTATGGTGGAGAATCTAGGATGGTGTACTGCTTAAATGTGTGGATGGAAAATAGGTATTAGAACTCTTGCAGGAAATGCATAATGGAGTGTGTGGTCATCACTACATGGTAAGACCACTACTCATAAGATCCTGAGGGAAGGATTCTGGTGGCCTACTATTTTTAAGGATTCCCACAATTTTGTTAATACTTGTGATGCTTGTCAGAGGTTTGCAAGGAAACTGAAGTTTTTAGGGAATTTACCACTTAGGCCTATTTTGATGCAAGTTCCTTTGCAACAATGGGGAATTGAATTCATTGGTGAGATACTAGAAAAGTCTAGTGGAGGGCATTCATGGATCCTTTTTGCCACTAACTATTTCAAAAAATTGGTAGAAGAAATACCCACAATGAAGGAAACAAGCAAAGTGGTGGTGGATTTCCTATTAAACAATGTTTTGATCAAGTTTGGAGTTCCAGAGAAGATCATTTCAAATAATGCTATGTGTTTTAGATCTGAGGAATTCAAATATTTTTGTGATAAAAATGGTATACATATTTCTTATTCTTCACTTTACCATCCTCAAGGAAATGGTCAAGCTGAGTCTAGTAATAAGAGCTTAATGAAAATCATCAAAAGGGTGATAGAGAAGAATAAGAAAGCTTGGGACTCAAAGCTAAAGTTGGCACTCTAGGTAGATAGGGTTACTGTGAAGAAGGCTACTAGTTATTCACTATTTGGTTTGGTATATGGATTAGATGCTAGGCTTCCACATAATAAATTGCTAAAGATGTATAAGTTTGTGCAAGAATATGATGGGGATATATGTAATGATATGCAACACAAAATTGAAAATCTGGTGCAATTAGATTAAACTAGAAGAGAAGCTCATGCCAAAAATACAAAATTGCAGGTACAAGTCAAGCACTTGCATGACAAGAGAGCTTCTCCAAAAAAATTTGAAGCGAATAGTATGATACTATCCTGGAATGCAAGGCCTTGGGATAAGGGTAAGCATGGAAAGTTTGAAGCATTATGGTTAGGCCCTTATTTGATAGCTAGTACACATGGGGAGGATTCATATTTCCTCCAAAGCTTGATAGGAAAACAATTTGAACTATTAGTACATGGACAATTCTTAAAGCCATACTTCTCCTGAGTATGTTATCATTCCATGTACACTGTAGGTTTTGTACATTTTTTTATATAGGTGTGTTTTCTTTGGTTCTATTTGGTTTGGTCTTGCTATCTAGTCTGGGTAGTTCCCTAGTTTTTGGTTCACTGTGTTTTGGTTGGTCTCCTTCAACCTAAGATTCTAGGATCTCGCCATGCCTATGAGAGGCATGCATCCCTAGTCAGAGCCATTGATGGAACCCCTAAAATTTTCATGTTCCATCCCAAAATATTGTTGAATTTTGGGTTGGGTTTGTATCTAAGGGCTTAGGGTTTTTTGTCTACTATCACTATTCAAGGGTTTTATGTTCTCTATCATCCCTCTTGAAAACATTAGAGTTCATATCATCACCAAGGTTTTAATTCTTTGTTGACTCCTTACAACTAGTTCTCGACCTTTTAAGTCTTATATTATGTCATTGAAACTCATCAAATAACTAGCCCTTTGGTCTAGTTTTGTCAGTTGTCATATGTTGGGCCATTATTTCAATTTTCCAAAAGTCAGGCTAAATATTTCCTACTAAAATCATTTGAACCCTAAGTTAGTTAATCCCATGGGTTGTGGTCTCGTCGACCTAGTTGGGTCCCTCTTTAAGACTAACAACTTCATAATGTGCAGATATGAAAATCCCTAATGATTGTTCGATCGTTGTGAGTAGATCTTGGTCATTCCCCGCATACCCGTTCTATTTCATTGCTTATCATTTTATTCTCATAGGCTAGTAGGCGTAAGACATGTATCTTGTGCATTGGCAGGCTTGATGTCTTTGTTAAAGGTTGCAAGTGGTATTAAATGGAAATCAACAATGGTCGCTGAATGATGTGGCCACATCTCGATTGTTCCGCACATGCCCGCTCTATTTTATTCTTCATTAAAATATTCGAGCAGGCTAATGGGTGGTCATTGCATGTATTGTTTAATTGTGGGTCTGATGCTTCCAAGTGGTCAGCAAGTAGAGCTTTGAAGAGAATTAACGATCGACAACATGTGACATGGGTCAATCCTGACCGCTCCCTACTATCCCATGCTGGTCTGACCCATGATGCCTGATTTTAAACATGGTGGTAGGTGATTTCCACATGGAACAACCTAAGGGACATGGATAATAAAATTTGCACAACTAAAGGAAGGTATAATGCATGTGTTTGAGATATTTTAATATGGGTTGTTGATTATGTCAAATGAACAATGCCATAGATGATTGGTTTTTTATTAAAGTGTCAGTATATCAAGCTTGGGAGATTTAACCTTAGCCTTTCCCCGTCTCCCCATTGATGAGAGTTGCACATGGTTTAAGAACCGTGAGGGCAAGGGGAGGAGGACATGTCGATCCTGGCTATAGCAACAAAGTAATGGTGGAGCCTGTTAGCTCTAAACAATGCAGGCTAAATGCCTAAAGAGGTTGCCAATCTCTTGATACGTTTTAGGGTAATAGACAAGGTCAAATGGTTTAGACCTTCTACTCTTCAGGTGCTGCTAGACCTAGGCGGGTGTACCTATATGAGTGAGGAAGACTTGACTTGTGCTTATCTCTTTTGAAGTGTTTTTCCCACAATGGCAGATGGGAGTGAAAAAATAAAACTTGATTTGGTATAAATTGTATAGCAATATTAAAACTAAAACCTAATATCATGTTCAGTTAATAGATGTAAAAAATGAATGAAACCAAATGATGAAAATGTAGAGACTAGTGCCTTATTGGGTATGCAGAGTCAAATGAAATCTAAATGAGAAACTTCTATCTGGAAAACATTCAAATTGTTTGGCATATATTTTAGTTTATAACTTGTATAAACATGCAAGACTAGGACTACCAAGTTCTTCTTAATGATCCAAATGAACTTCCCTGATTACTATGATCAATTAAAAGGATTTAATCCTTTCTTGAAAGAAACAATTAATCAACCACATAGATACAACAAGTGTGCACTGATAAACTGAATATAAACTTGTTATATCAATTTAAACAACCGGAAAGCACCAACCTTCGAGACAACTTTAGTAATACTTTCAATGAACACAACAGATAATTGGCACTAGAAATACGCCACCACATTAAATGATTTTCATTGATATCTCCATAATCTTAAACATGCATCATAGTCTCATATCTATGAAACATTGTATTCTACTGTATCATTTTCCTATTCTATCTTATCTTCTATATTCTATATTCTATTCCTCCTTTTGTTTCTCTATTGAAACAAATATTTATACATCAAAACTCGAAAGGACATGTCCTTTCAGAATATCATATGTTTAAACAATAGATTAGAAGATAATCAAGCTTTGTTAAGCCACAAATGAGTTTTAGATAGGTGATCCAAATAATCTCGACATTTGTACGTATCGGCATCTCCAACTGCATTCCAGATTGTGATCTCCATCTTTATCATCTTCTCATTTTTCTCACTCGCCTCCTCCAATGTTGTGTCTTTTGCAGTAGCTATCTTCAGGATTTTGTGTAGTATTCACTCACTCTCACCTTTCCATCTGGTCATTTCTTTTAGTTCTCCTCTATCATCAAAGAATGTAGTAAATGTTTTCTTGGCGGCATTTATCAATCCTTGTTCATCCCCTTGCAATTCTTCATAGAAGTTCCGATGTTTATTCATAAAATGATTTGCAGCTTAAATTGCTACATTATTAGAAACATCTCTTTGGTTTGTTTCTTGAATCTTCTCCATAATTCGTCCATCCATCCTTTCATGTTCTTTTAATGCAGCAAGGGTATGTGAATATTTTCCCCAGAGTTTATTCAACCAAGATGTTAAACTGGCCTGCCTTTTCTTGATTATTGCTACAAGTGCATCATATTTTCCTTGGGAGTAAGCACTTGATCCTTCCCAATGATCTTTTGACTGAGAGCTTTCACCTTGAGTAAGCAACTTGGTTGATTTCATCGTAACACCTAGCAAATATTTTAGGCTATCATTTTCTCTCAACATCCTTTCATTATTTTTTTTGTACATTTCTCTCTACTTAATCAACATCCGAATTTGGGCTTTATTTAGTTTTGCAATATTAATTCCAATTTTTGTTGTGGCCATAGGATCAGCTTCTCCAACCTTTAAATTCATGACATGCCCGAATGCCTTTTCAGTGTCAATAACTACTAATTTCCTATGGGGTAGATATAATCCCCAAATCATTAATGATCCTTCATCTGTATTGTATTTAGATCCTAGATACACTTTTGTTACCTTTTCTTGGCTAAGCTTGTGTGTAGCATTACTGTATTTTAAGAAACTATCAAATATTAGTACAAAATTGAGATCAAGCCCAGGAAAGATTATGACACCGACAATTTCCAACATTTTCCTCCCCCTTTTAGGGGTCATACCTATTATCTCTTCATCCACACACCTCCTTAAATCATTCAGCAATTGCTCTTCATTGCCTACAGTAATATTATCAACCTTTTCCCTTATCTCTTTTCCCTTTTGTTTATACAAAAATGCTTTGAATTCTGGGGAGTTACCAAATTCATCATCTGGCACAAATGATCTGTATTCTACATGCCTTGCATCTACCTCTTCATTCTCTTTAGTACTCAATTCTCTGGTAGGGTGAGTATAATGTTGAGTTCTTAATCTAGATATTTTACTTGATTGGCCCTGTGGCATATTATCCTCAGATGCCTCCTCCCCAGAAGACAACAACTCTGCAACCTGCAACCTTTGATTATATCTTTCGACCACCATCTCTGCTTCTTCCTCATCCAAATTTTGAATCATATCATCAAAGTGATAGGGCACATGTTGATACCCTCCAAATTTTATCCTTATTTTAGCAGAATGAATATACCTTTATGGGTTGAAGTTCTTTCTAGATGGTCCTCTCTTCATATTGTATTGCAGCAGTTCATCAAGGATCAAATTGTATCCTTCCTTGGCCAACACAGTAAAATCACCAAAGCATAATGTACTAGGCATGAAAGCCTGCTTCCCAAAGGAACTAAAATTGATAACACTAGAATAATCCATATTTTTGAAAATTTCCAAATATGCAATTCTATTCGGGACTGTCTTTGGAAAAATGAATGGGGCATCTTCAAACCCATAAACTCTAATCATAGTAGCTCCCTCCAAACAATACCAATCTCCCCAATTATGATCAATTGGCCCATTGAAATCCTTTGGCCGAAGAAATCTCTTTATCTCTTCAAATAAAGAATAATCACATGGATGATTGTACAATCTGTACAATGTCTTTACAAAATATTCTTCAAAAATGAACAAAACTATAATTGGAAAACCTACTATCCCAGACAGCAATCCATAATTGAATAGGTAATGCTGCACCTTCCTTCTCAAATTAAAAGATTCTCATCTCCTGGGGAAACAATCCCAACTCCTGTCCAAAATATAACACTATATGCATCAACAATGAATAATGCTTGAGATGAAAGATAGATGCTCCACCCTTTATTGCCATCAATCCTGAATCAATCCCCTTAAAAATGTATGAGGCATAGTCAAATGGCCTAGAGTTGTGGTTCTGGATATCTGTTGAAATTAGCATAGGCACAATTGACATATATTACAGAACATCCATTCCCAATACCTAGCCCACTGAGAAATAAGTGTACTTCATATAAGGTTCAAATAGGTCAACATGAAAAGGAGTTCCATCACTATCCTGTAAAGGAATTGGTTTGCCACCTTGTCTAATCCTATGAATTGGAAACCTCCAACCCTTATAAATCATGTCCATTCTACAGAACTCCTTTCCCAATTCTTCACAAAAGATCTTTTCATTGCAAACCCCTTCCAAATCGAAAATCTCCCTTATTGCATCCTCTGATAAATGTATTTGTGCTTTCTCGGACGGGTCACATATAGCTTTGAGTTTTGATTTATAATGAGCTGCTAACAATTTTATCAATTCTACATTTACAAATACATTAGGGCATACCAGTTTTCCCAAATTAAGCTTCCATGGGTTGCATACTAGTTCAAAATGATTTCTCCGATGATAGTGAAAATTAAACAATTCATATCCCCTTATTGGAGTCCAAATGTCTTCTATGAATTTACATTTATCATCCAATTTATCCATTTCTTCCCTAAGCTGAGCAGATCGTTTGGCTTGAGGTCCAGAGCTAGGTAACTGGTCAATGAGATCTCGATTTAGTCTTCGCTCAGTGCCCTCATGTTCTGTCTTAGTTTTATTCTTCTTTCCTTTCGGTTGACTGATTTCACCATGCTTCCTACCTTTTGATTTTCCTAAGCTAGGAGACTCCATTTCCTCAAAATTACAAAATTTAAAACTAGAGGAGTTAAGGCGCAAGAACTTACTGTATTTGCTTGAAGCCTTCAGACTGAAGGAATGCCCTGGTTCTCTATTCACCTCTACAATTCTTCCGCTAGCAATTTCACACTAATGTCTCCAATTGAATTCTCCTTGTTATGTTCTGTTGTGCCATTAATGTGTCAGCTGAAGCATGAGTAAAGTCTTTTTTTTGAAACTTACACTGTCACATCAAATATATTATCGGTGAGACATTTTCAAATCTGGGGCGATATCCTGTTGCAACGTTCATTAAACCTTTCATCAAAACATCTTGTAGTCTTCCCAACACCCTAAAGTCTTACCGACTATCGCAAATTGAATGTCGCTATAATGTCCCGCAGTCTCATCGATATTTAGAGTTTCACCGATAGCTATCATCTCAGTCTTACATATATCGCTGTGAAATTTTGAGTTGGGGAGATGTTCTATAGATTATTTTGTGTCTCACCAAGATATATTCTTTGATATGTTTTATGGTCGCTGAGACATATTTACTTTCTCACCGATAAAACAACATTCGGTGAGACATATGAGTCGGCAAGACTACATAAGTTCATCTTGATAACCATTGATAGAGTCCCCTTACGCTTTGTCGGCAAGACCCGATGCATTCGATAAGACTTCACTCCAATGACTTTTATTCTAGCCGATATGTTTCCTTTTGCGCCGGTTGGTAAGACATATATGAGTTCGTTATGACTTATTCTGATGATAAATTTCTTGTCGATATGACTTTTCTATCACCAATAAAATGAATTGTATCCTGTCGATATGTGCTTGCAGACAAATTCCGATCGGTGTGACATCCCTGAATTCTTGCCAATAGACAACAATAGATATACATTAGTAAAAAAATGCATTATGGATTAGGGAGACCCTAACCTTCTCTCATCGATATGGATTATACAGTGAAATATTCGGGGCTAGGTGGATTTTTGTAGGACCACATGAAAATGTATGAGAAAAATATTATGAAAAGAGGATTTTTGTGCTTATGGTGAGGACTATTTTGGAAACTCATGAATATAATTAACTGTAAAATCTTCAAAATTTTACAGTTCTAACTGTGTCTCCGTCTGGGGATGAATGATTGTGAGATCATTGTAAGGATCTAGATTTTCTGGTTGAGCAGACCAAACTCAACATGATGGATTAGTGAGCAAGATGGAACAAATGGAAATGGAAATGAGTATGACCCTATACTACTGTACATGGAAAGACTTATTTAGTTAAAAAAAAAGGAGACTCAGGATTGTCCATGTACTGGTAATTCATGTTCTTTTTATTTCCTAGACTACTATGCATGGAAGAGAAAATTTTGAGAAGATTGTCAAGAGTTGTCCATGCACTGGCAACCCTAAATGCTTTGTATTGCTCAAGAGAAAAAATGCTTAAAAATTTCCCATGCACAGGAAACTGATGATCTTCACTAGTCATGTTTTGTAGATAGTATGAATCTTCACCCTTCTTTCCAACAATCACAAAAGGTCCTAACCACAAGGCTTCAAATTTCCTGTGCTTTCCCTTCTCCTGACACCTTGTGTTCCACATCAGCACCAGATCATTCTCCTCAAATTTTCTATCTTTTTCTTTTTTATCAAATAAATACTTCATCTGTGCTTGCAACTTCATGTTCTGGTTTTGAGCTACTCTCCTTATCTCATCAAGTTCAGCTAGTTGCTCCATTCTTTCCTCCATAGGTTTTGGAATAACCAAATCTTCTTGAAGGATAAACTTGTAAAATTGTAACAAATTCTGTAAAGGCATCCTAGCTTGTGTTCCATACACCAATTCAAATGGGGATTTTCCAATTGCCTCTTTTACAGTGATCCTATCAGTCCAGATAGCCAGTTTCAGTTTTGAATCCCAAGCCTTCTTGTTCTGACCTAGCATCCTCCTTATAAACTTAAGAAGACTTTTATTGTTGGACTCTACTTGACCATTAGCTTACGGATGGTAAGGAGCTACATAAGAAATGGTAATGCCATATGTGTTGCAAAATTTTCTAAATTCATTAGATCTGAAACACATCCCGTTATCAGTAATCAATCTTAGTGGTGTACCAAATCTGGTAATGATGTTATCCATTAGAAAATTTGTCACAACTTTACTTGTAGCTTGCTTGGTTGGGACTACTTCTACCCATTTGGTAAAATAATTAGTAGCCACCAGTGTCCACTTATGTCCTCCACTCGATTTCTCTTGTATCTCCCCAATGAAATCAATTCCCCACTGATGAAAAGGGGCTTCAACCTATAAAGGCCTGAGTGGTAAGGCTCCCTAATACTTCATTTTCCCAGAGAATTTCTGGTAGGCTTCACATCTTCTCATGTATGAAAAGGAGTCATTAAAAAATTTTGGCCAGTAATAACCTACCCTGATAGTTTTATGTGTAGTTGTCTTTGCAGAGTAATGCCCTCCACAAACCCCTTCATGTATTTCACTCAAGACATGCTTAGCTTGTGACTCATCCAGACATAACAACAATATCCCGTCCCTATTCTTCCAAAATAAATCAGCTTCCATGAACACATTCTTAGATGCTCGCAACTTTAAAGTTCTTTTTTGGTTGTCACTTAATCCTTCTGGATACTTCATATATTTGAGGTAATGCATGATGTCTACATACCAAGGAGTATGCTCAATACTTGCAATTGCTCTCTCCTCTTCTATATTACAAATTTGATTTGCTTTGATATTTGCCTCTGCCATTAGTCTAGCCAAACCCTGACCACTCACTAATTTAGTGATCTATATTTCCATATCAAACTCTTGGATTTTATTAATCCATGTGCATCTTTTTCCTGTTACTTCAGATTGTGTCAAAATATCTTTCACAGTTGCATGAGGGACATAGGAAATCACCTTAGCTCCAACAAGATATGGCTTGAAAGCTTTTGTAGCTTTTACCAATGCAAATGCTTGTTTTTCCATTATATCATACTTCAATTCTGACCCCTGTAATGACTTGCTAAAAAAGGACATAGGTTGTTCATGACCCTCCTCATTTTTCTATAACATGACAGCAACTATAGTATGTACTGAAGCAAATGAAAATATTTGAAAGGGTTTTGAAAGATCTGGAGACTTAAGGATAGGGGCTCCCTTGATGGCATTTTTAATTGATATAAAAGCATCTAACGCTTCTGTAGTCCAATCTATTTTTTTTTCCTTTTCTTAACATTTTTGATATAGGCTTGATGATTTCAACAAAATTAGAAACAAATCTCCTAACAAAGTTGATCTGTACAAAGAATGACTGGATGGCCTTGACAATTTTAGGGATAGGAACTTTATCTATGGCTTCAACCCTTTCAGGATCTATTCTTATCCCCTCCTTTGACACAATATGTCCTAAGAGTTTACCCTTTGTGACTACAAAATGACATTTTTTAGGGTTCATACTAATACCATATTCCAAAGCCTTAATAAATACCTTTTCCAGATGTTCTACATGATCTTCAGCCCTTTTTGAATAAGCAGTAAGGTCATCTTGATACACCACCATGATAGCATTAATCAAGTCTGCAAATGCTACGTCCATAGCTCTTTGGAAAGTTGCTCCTGCATTCGTGAGACCAAACGACATTCTTATGTATACATATGTCCCCCATGGGGTTGTAAAAGTTGTCTTATACTGTTCATATTCTTTAACTTTAACTTGGTTATAACCTGAAAACCCATCCATCATAGATAACAGCTCGCACCCTGTCACCTTATTTAATATAGCCTCCATATTGGGTAGAGGATAATTATCCTTGAGGGATGCCATGTTTAGATTTCTAAAATCCACACATAATCTAATATCTTTGTTTTTCTTCCTCATAGGGACCAGGTTTGAGACCCATGTTGAGTGCCTGATTGGTTTGGTGATGCCACCGTCTTTGAGCTTTGCCAATTCTTCCTACATTTTTGGTTCCAATGTTAGATTAATGGGTCTTTGCTTCTATCTAAATGGCTTTGCATCTAGCTTCAATGGTATTTCATGCTGAAACAAATCTTCCCTATATGCTTTTAGATCTTCATAAGACCATGCAAACACATTTTTATATTTTCTTAGTAATGCTATCAACATTCTTCTGATTGCCAGGCTTATTTTCTTCACTATGTACACCTTTCTTGGTGCCATCTCAGTCCCCAAGTTGATCTTCTTAATATCCTCCCTCTTGACTGGTGTTTGCTTCATGAGGGACTGATCACTTCCATCATATACCCTCTCCAATGCCACTAGCCCTTTAGGAAGCTTATTTGTTTTAAGCTGTAAGATCTCCTTCCCAAATACTATCTGTTTCCCATCTAATTCTTCAATGAAGGCATTGAAATCAATTTCTTGGGCTTCATATTGGTCTATACAGTGAAGAAATTTTAGGTCAATGTCATCATTAAAAACCTGCCAACTATATATATTATCAGGCACAACAGGTCTCGTTTTGAACTCAATCTGTGACACTCCATCCAGTGTAATGTCATCTGTTCTTAGAGCTACATTTGCCAAAAAATCTGCCATTATGTTCTTCGACCGATCTACCCATTCAATGGAAAATGCATCAAGTAGCACGATTGTGTCCCATACAACATTCCTATATTGCTTCATCCTTTTATGTTTTGCTGCATATTTTTATTTAACTTGTGAAACAACTAACTCAGAATCCCCTATAACAACTAGCAACTTGATTTTATGTTTTACAGCTATATTCAAACTTGTTAATAAGGCTTCATACTTTGCCACATTGTTTGTACATTCAAATGCTAGCAAAAATGAATACTTAAATGTAATACCTTCAGGTGAAACAAATACTATTCCTACTCCATTACCTTTTTGGCTACATAATCAATCGGACCAGCATTGACCAATTATGGCTGGGCTGGCTCTATCTTAAAATTCCCAAGATCCACATCACAAAAATAATTGATTTGATCTTGTGGTACAAAATCAACAACTTGGTTTATCCTTGGCTCCCTATACAACTTAACTTCCTGACCATTCACTAGAATTGTTGCATAAGACAAATCAAACTGGACATTTCCCCCAACCGCTGCCATCCATTGTCTTGATAGAAGCATTCCAAACTAAGGAGGGGTATAAATTACTATTATATCTATATTATAGGCCACCTAAGGATAAGCAACCAGTTTGACTTCAACATCTTTCATAATACCCACCACAGGAACAGGTCTGTTATCCATCGCATAACACTTCCCTCCATTAGTATCCACCCACATGCCAAGTTGTTTCATAACTCCTACTAGCATAATATTTATGGCAGTGCCAGAGTCTATCATGCAATTCCTCAACAATTTGTTATTTATGAGCAATGTAGTGAAAAAAGGATCAACTTGTGGGGGATTTAATAATGCTTTATTAAGGAAAACTTCTGGGATATTCACTTTCTCTTGCTTATTAATAGTTTCAGTGGCTATCTTACTTTCAGAATTTATATGTTTTTCATTTCCACTTGTTATTAATTGAACAACACTATCTCTATATTCCTTAATTTTCATCATCTCAAGTAGTGGAACAGACATTTTTACCTGGGATAAAGCCTGAGTGAAGTCAAAAGAGGAACCTTCCGCCTTAATCATTTTCTTTTGTTCTGATGTTTCTCCTTTGTTCTCTTTCTTTTCTTTTTTACTTAATTGATCAGTCTTTTGCATTTCTTTGTGTAACTCTTTAACTTCCCCCTTTTGGACAAACTTTTTTTTTTTTTATCATGTTGTTTATTTTCTGTTTTCTTCGAAGTTCCTTGTGTCACCTTTTGATCCTTCATAAATATTCTCCTAGGGACACCTTCCTTTTCATTTATTGTCATATTTCTTAACCAGTATTTGCTCTTTGCTTCTTCAACTGCAGCAATGGCTAATCTTTCTATCTCCTCTTCATTGAGTTTCCTCATATTGCACTGAGTAGGTATCTCAATAGAATGTGGTTTTGTATAATCCTCTTTAGAGTTAGAAAGAACCTGCTATTCAACCATGTGGACATTGTACCTTTGATTTGAAACATCGTACTCATAACCTTCTTCCTCTGAAGATGAGTACTTCTCCTTAACACGGTGAAAAGTATTTGAAGTCAAATACACTGTGTGATCTTCTCCACTGTTACCCATTAGCATTCCTTCTTCTTGCATTCTTTGGGCTACAACACAATAATCTAGGGAATGTGGCTTATCACAAATTTCACAAAAATAATTGTTATTAACCATATAGGTTCCCTTCTTCCTTAATGGATCACGAGTTTCTTTGTTTCTCTAGGCCTATGTATTACAGGTTTTCCATCCTTCCAATTTGTATTATAGGGCATGTCATGTAACCTAGGCCTCTCATTTCTATATGTGTTCTCCTGTTTGTATTGATAATTATTGGCTTGTTGAGGAACCCTAGGGTTGTCTCTTTTACTAATTATCCCAACAACTTTCCTATTGTTTTCAATTGTTAATGCTATCTTTTGGGCTTCAACTAAATCTCTTGGGAACCTATTTCTTAGTTCATACCCTATTTTTGGATCAAATGCATTCAAATAAACACTCAATGCCACAGATTCTGGCAACTTTGATCCAGGAGGTATCTTATTTTGTAATTTGTTGAATCTCCAGTTAAAATCATAGATTGAGTCATTCTGATTTTTTTGAATTAGCATTAATTCATGAAGAGCAGCATCTGGTGCACTTAGATTCCCATATTTCTCAAGGAATCGATCCTAAAATTCTTGGACATAATTGATAGAAGCCTTTAGTAGGCTGTTGAATCAATCCCTTGCTTCTTTAGTAAGCGACATCATGAATAACCTCATATGTAAATCCTCATATGGCACATCCAAATCTTGGATGAAAGCATTGAAACTTCTTAAATGATCTTTAGTAGTAATTGTGCTACTCCCTGTAAACTTAGGAACAAGACTTCTCCAACTGCGATCCATTAGGTAAGGGTATAATTGAAACCCTGTCAAGTCAAATTGTCTGATTATTGTTGTGTATTGATCAGGGGGAGGG
Organism: Sequoia sempervirens; assembly: GCA_007258455.2. Lineage (NCBI taxonomy): Eukaryota > Viridiplantae > Streptophyta > Pinopsida > Cupressales > Cupressaceae > Sequoia > Sequoia sempervirens. The sequence continues at coordinate 717,992,325 of VDFB02270651.1, forward strand.
TTAGGTGGGTACTGATACTAGTACATCGGATTATTGTATTGTGTATGATGATGTGGCACATAGTACTGACCATGAGGTGATTGTTTATTTGTATATTGTGAGGGAATATGCGGTGGATGATTTGGCTATTTGTATTGATTCCCTATCTGATTGTGAGGAGCCTTTGGTGGATCAGAAGGCCCTGCACTATTATTACCCTGCTTATGAGGTGGTACATACTTTGGGCAACCAGTATTCTAAGCAGTTATTTGGGCTTTCTGTAATTTGATGTCTCTGATTGCTTGTATCATCTGGGCTTTCTCCTATTCAGCTTTTAGTTCTTCTAGCTCCTTTCTATGAAACTCAAATTGTGCTTTTACTTCTTCATGAGTTGAGGATTCATAATTTTCTTGAGGAATCACATGACCATTGAACTCATTTTGGTTACCCTCCATTCTTTGTTCACATTCCTTTTGATATTTGAGTCCCTCTACTTCGATTTTAGCATCAAACTCTGGTTGTTTTTGAGGATTATAAAATGGATTTCTTTGATCTTCTGGGGTACAAGGTTATGCACTTGAATTATCTCTCCATGTATCATAACAATCATATGCTTCACAATATGGTCTTGGTACTTTGTCTTTATTTGTTATGCACATGTCATCATTTATCCTTTTACCCTTATCAACCTTATCATCCTCGTGTGTCCACTTATTATTTCCAGCAAGACCTCCATGAGGACCTTCTTTATATTGGAATCTTCTACCATTCATATTTTAAATGTAATGTTGATGCAATATTATTATCAAAGTCGCCACTCACTTTCTTAAAAGTGAGAAAGTGTTTGTTGTTTCTTATTCCTAACAGAGTCTGTACCAGATTTCTAACTCTATGACTATGGCTTTGATTTTGAATTGACTCCCTAGCAGAGTTGCCAATTTGTTAGCTCTCAAAAAAGTAGGCTAAATTCCTCAAGAGGTTGCCAATCTCTTGATATGTTTTAGGGTAACAGACAAGGTCAAATGGTTTAGACCTTCTACTCTTCAGGTACTGCTAGACCTAGGTGGGTGTACCTATATGAGTGAGGTAGACTTGACTTGTGCTGATCTCTTTTGAAGTGTTTTTCCCACAATGGAAGATGGGAGTGGACAAATAAAACTTTATTTGGTATAAATTGTATAGCAATATTAAAACTAAAACCTAATATGTTCAGTTAACATATGTAAAAAATGAATGAAACCAAATGATGAAAATGTAGAGACTAGTGCCTTATTGGATATGCGGAGTCAAATGAAATCTAAATGAGCAACTTCTTTATGGAAAAAATTCAAATTTTTCAGAATATATTTTAGTTTATAACTTGTATAAACATGCAAGACTATGACTACCAAGCTCTTAATGATCCAGATGAACTTCCCTGATTACTATGATCAATTAAAAGGATTTAATCTTTTCTTGAAAGAACCAATTAATCAACCAAACAAATACAACAAATGTGCACTGATAAACTGAATATAAACTTGTTATATCAATTTAAATAACCGGAAATCACCAACCTTGGAGACAACTTTAGTAATACTTTCAATGAGCACAACAGACAATTGACACAAGAAATAAGCTACCACATTAAATGATTTTCATTGATATCTCCATAATATTAAACATGCATCATAGTCTCATATCTGTGAAACATTGTATTCTACTGTATCCTTTTCCTATTCTATGTTATCTTCTATCTTCTATATTCTATTCCTCCTTTTTTTTCGCTATCAAAATAGATATTTATACATCAAAACTCGAAAGGACATGTCCTTTCAGAAATATCATATGTTTAAACAACAACAGATTAGAAGATAATCAAGCTCTGTTAAGCCACAAATGAGTTTTAGATAGGTGATCCAAATAATACCGGCATTCGTACATATCTACATCTCCAACTGTGTTCCAGATTGTGATCTCCATATTTATCATCTTCTCATTTTGCTCGCTCACCTCCTTCAATGTTGTGTCTTCTGTTGTAGCTATTTTCAGGATTTCATGTAGTAATGACTCACTCACACCTTTCCATCTGGTCATTTCTTTTAGTTCCCCTCTATCATCAGAGAATGTAGTCAATGTTTTCTTGGCAATATTTATCAATCCATGTTCATCCCCTTGCAATTCTTCATAGAAGTTCTAATGTTTATTCATAAAATGATTCACAGCTTCAATTTCTACATTATTAGAAACATCTTGTTGGTTTGTTTCTTGAAGCTTCTCCATAATTTGTCCATCCATCCTTTCATGTTCTTTTAATGCGGCAAGGGTATGTGAATATTTTCCCCAGAGTTTATTCAACCAAGATGTTAAACTGGCCTCCCTTTTCTTGATTATTGCTACAAGTGCATCATATTTTCCTTGGGAGTAAGCACTTGATCCTTCCCAATGATCTTTTGACTGAGAGCTTTCACCTTGAGTAAGTAGCTTGGTTGATTTCATCGTAACACCTAACAAATATTTTAGGCGATCATTTTCTCTCAACATCCTTTCGTTATTTGGTTTGTACATTTCTCTCTCCTTAATCAACATCTAATTTTGGGCTTTCTTTAGTTTTGCAATATTAATTCCAATTTCTATTGTAGCCATAGGATTAGCTTCTCCAACCTTTAAATTCATGACATGCCTAAATTCCTTTTCAGTGTCAATAACTACTAATTTCCTATGGGTTGGATATAAGGCCCAAATCATTAATGATCCTTCATCTATATTGTATTTAGATCCTGCATACACTTTTATTACCTTTTCTTGGCTAAGCTTGTGTGTAGCATTACTGTCTTTTAAAAAACTATCAAAGATTAGTGCAGAATTGAGATCAAGCCCAGGAAAGATCATGACACCGGCACTTTCCAACATTTTCCTCCCCTTTTCAGGGGTCATACCCGTTATCTCTTCGTCCACACACCTCCTTAAATCATTTAGTAATTGCTCTTCATTACCTATAGTAATATTATTAACCTTTTCCCTTATCTCTTTTCCCTTTTGTTTATACAAAAATGCTTTGAATTTTGGGGAGTTACCAAATTCATCATCTGACACAAATGATCTATATTCTACATGCCTTGCATCTTCCTCTTCATTCTCTTCAGTACTCAATTCTCTGGTAGGGAAAGTATAATGCTGAGTTCTTCATCTAGATATTTTACTTGATTGGCCTTGTGGCATATTATCCTCAGATGCCTCCTCCCCAGAAGACAACAACTCTACAACCTGCAACCTTTGATTATATCTTTTACCCACCATCTCTGCTTCTTCCTCATCCAAATTCTAAATCATATCATCAAAGTGATAGGTCACATGTTGATACCCTTGAAAGTTTATCCTTATTTTAGCAGAATGAATATACGCTTCTGGGTCAAATTTCTTTCTGGATGGTCCTCTCTTCATATTGTATTGCAGCAGTTTGTCAAGGATCAAATTGTATCCTTCCTTGGCCAACACAGTAAAATCACCAAAGCATAATGTACTAGGCATGAAAGCCTGCTTCCCAAAGGAACTAAAATTCATAACACTGGAATAATCCATCTATCTGACAATTTCCAAATATGCAATTCTCTTCGGAACTATCTTTGGAAAAATGAATGGGGTATCTTCAAACCCATAAACTCTTATCATAGTAGTGCCATCCAAACAATACCAATCTCCACAATTATGATCAATTGGCCCGTTGAAATCCTTTGGCTAAAGAAATATCTTTATCTCTTCAGATAAAGAATAATCACATGGATGATTGTACAATCTGTACAATGTCTTTACAAAATATTCTTCAAAATGAACAAAACTAGAATTGGCAAACCTATTGTCCTAGACAACAGTCCATAATTGAACAGATAATGTTGCACCTTCCTTGTCTAATTGAAATATTCTCATCTCCTGGGGCCACAATCCCAACTCTTGTCCAAAATATAACACTATATGTGTCAACAATGAATAATGTCTGAGATGAAAGATAGATGATCCACCCTTTATTGCCATCAATCTTGAATCAATCCCCTTAAAAATGTATGAGGCATAGTCAAATGGCCTAGAGTTGTGGTACTGGATATCTGCTGAAATTAGCATAGGCACAATTGACATATATTACAGAACATCCATTCCCAATACCTAGCCCACTGAGAAATAAGTGTACTTCATATAAGGTTCAAATAGGTCAACATGAAAAGGAGGTCCATCACTATCTTGTAAAGGAATTGGTTTGCCACCTTGTCTAATCATGTGAATTGGAAACCTCCAACCCTTATAAATCGTGTCCATTCTCTAGAACTCCTTTTCCAATTCTTCACAAAAGATCTTTTCATTGCAAACCCCTTCCAAATTGAAAACCTCCCTTATTGCATCCTCTGATAAATGTATTTGTGCTTTCCTGGACGGGTCACATATAGCTTTGAGTTTTGAATTATAATGATCCACTAACAATTTTATCAATTCTGCATTTACAAATACATTAGGGCATACCAGTTTTCCCAAATTAAGCTTCCATGGGTTGCATACTGGTTCAAAATGATTTCTTCAATGATAGTGAAAATTAAACAATTCATACCCCCTTATTGGAGTCCAAACATCTTCTATGAATTTACATTTATCGTCCAATTTATCCATTTCTTCCCTAAGCTGAGTAGATCATCTGGCTTTAGGTCCAGAGCCAAGTAACTGGTCAATGAGATCTTGATTTAGTCTTCGCTCAATGCCCTCATGTTCTGTCTCAATTTTCTGCTTCTTTCCTTTTGGTTGATTACTTTCACCATGCTTTCTACCTTTTGATTTTCCTAAGCTGGAAGATTCCATTTCCTCAAAATTACAAAAGTTAAAACTAGAGGAGTTAAGGTGCAAGAACTTACTGTATTTGCTTGAAGCCTTCAAACTGAAGGAATGCCATGGTTCTTTTTTCACCTCTCCAATTCTTCCGCTAGCAATTTCATGCTAATGTCTCCAATTGAATTCTCCTTGTTATGTTCTGTCATGCCATTAATGTGTCAGCTAAAGCACGAGTAAAGTCTTTTTTTCAAAACTTACACTGTCACATCAAATGTATTGTCGGTGAGACATTTTCAAATTTGGGGCGATATTTTTTTGCAACATTCATTAAACCTTTCATCAAAACATCCTGTAGTCTTCCTGACACCCTGAAGTCTTACTGACTATCGCAAATTGAATGTCGCTATAATGTCCCGCAGTCTCATCGATATTTAGAGTTTCACCAATAGCTATCCTCTCAGTCTTACATATATTGCTGTGACATTTTGAGTCGGGGAGATGTTCTATAGATTATTTTGTGTCTCACCGAGATATATTCTTTGATATTTTTTCTGGTCGCTAAGACATATAAATACTTTCTCACTGATAAAACAACATTTGGTGAGACATATGAGTCAGCAAGACTACATAACTTCATCTTGATAACCATTGATAGAGTCCCCTTACGCTTTGTCGGCAAGACTTGATGCATTCGATAAGACTTCACTATGATAACTTTTAGTCTAGCCAATATGTTTCCTTGTGCGCTAGTCGGTAAGACATATATCAGTTTGTTATGACTTATTTTGATGATAACTTTCTTGTCGATATGACTTTTCTATCACTGAGACAATGAATTGTGTCCTGCCGATATGTGCTTGCAGACGAATTTCGATCAGTGTGACATCCTTGAATTCTTGTCGATAGACTACAACAGATATACATTAGTAAAAAAATGTATTATAGATTGGGGAGACCCTGACCTTCTCTCGCCGATATGGATTATACAATGAAATATTCGGGGCTAGATGGATTTCTGTAGGACCACATGAAAAAGTATGAGAAAAATATTATGAAAAGAGGATTTTTGTGCTTATGGTTTGACATTCATAAAAGAGAATTTATTAGTCCTACATTATCATCATTCATGTCAAACCCTTGTCTAAACTATAAGTCTTGTTCCAAGATACCAGAAACCCTACTTTGTAAAAATTTTGTATCATGGCTCCTAGGGTACAATCAAAAGCATCTTCATCTAAAGGAAAAGCTTCTGCTCCCAGAAGGATTTTGAGTAAAAACCTTACTGACCAGTTTCCACCCTCAACCAATGAAAAACGTAAGGGTCAACTACTTCTCTGAGGTCCACAATTAGTTGAGGGTTTGATTAACAAGAATAGTTTTATTAAGGATGCCAAATTACCTTATACTGGGTGGGAATTGTTCTTTGGTTGGTTTAGAAATAGAAACATGGGCATTCTAGTGGGTAAACCTTGGAATTATGACCTAGGGAAGTTTACTATGCTCAATGTATACATTGATGTTGACTTGGTTAAAGTAGTAGCCACCAATTATGATTCAGTTACAAGGACTATAAGAACATATGATGGGAAGGAAATGGTCAAAATTACCAAGGATGAAATTTCTCATTTTTTCAAACTCACCAGTTGGAGTGATGAAATGCCTAAAATCAATGAGAACACTCTTAAGGGGGAATATGATAAGACTAAGATTGCATTCAGAGTCCACATACTACTAAGATATTTAGCAAAAATTGGGGGCCAAAGGATTACATTGGGGCAATCTGATAAGGAGGCTTTCCCTGTTAACTATTTTATTTCCTACTTCCAAAAAACCTTTTACTCCATTTTCTAGATAATTGGTTATGATCCTATCATGGGAATGCCTATGGCATGGATGTCTATGGAAGCCCATATTTAGCACCCTCAGTATTGCACAGTGTATGAATATGTGGGGTTTCTTACAGAAAGAACTCATGAGGATTTGATAATGTTGAAGAAAGGTGCATATGGAGTAAGGTATAGCTAGTACTCATTGCTAATGCATATGTTTATGTTCAAAGGTGCATCTTACTTTGGGAAGAGTATGACTTTGGATAGGAAAGAGGGTGACTTGGATTTTCCTATTCAATGTTGGAATACTGTCTTGAACAAGGATGACAGGACATATGATTATGTGACATTTGAGAACTTGTTTACTTCATAATTGAAGAGATCCCTGGTTGTGAATATACCTATAATTTCCATAGCCTTGCATGACTTCTTGAGACCCAAGGAGAGGAGCCCTGAGTTGGGAGTTGATCACAATTAGGGAGATGTTATCCCATATCCCTATTACATTGGTATAAGAGTGTATGGTTCCAATGTTGCACCTCACCTCATACCAAAATATGTGCCCAAGAGAATTGGTTTCCTTGAGGTAATATGGAAATTGGGAAATGTGGGAAACAAACATTTGTTGAATCATGTCCAGAAGAGGAACATTTTTTCCTTCATACACATGCTTCTTTGATTTTGTGATGACAAAGGGAGGTTGGAATAAGATACTTTATATAATCAAGACCTTCCTCATGCAAAGAGTAGTGGAAAGGAACAAGTACAATCCCAAAGGTTTCATGGCCTAGTTGAAGGAAAGGAACAAGAGTTACAAATTTGTTCACATTTTCCATTTCTCGAATGATGTGATAAGAAATGTGTTTGAAATTTTGGAACAAGAAAAAATAAAATCAAGATGGATTACTTTCAATAAGATGCAAAGAAAGATAAAGAATAAAAAAATTGACTTCAATATTCTTGTAGAGATTGTAATGCAAAAGGTGGAACATGTATCATAGAATTTTGAGATAATAGTAGGCCACCTTGAGAAAGAAGGGGTGATTTGAGATAAGGGGAAAGCCACCATGGTAGAAGAATAGGGTGGGGTAGAAGTCCCTACTATGGAAGAGAAATCTACATCTCAAGCCCTTGAGGAACCAAAAATAAAGTTCTTAGTAAGGAGAAAATATAAGGCAAATAAAAATGATGCAGTTATTGCTCCCTCCCAATAAGAGGAGAAAATACCTCCTTCTCTTGTGCCACAAGTACCACCACCATATCATCCAAGGCCAAAAGAGCTTGGAATTGTGGATATTGATGCTCCACCATAGAGTGCATCACCACCAAAAGAGTCATCATTGAAGAAGCAAAAGGTTGAAGTAACTGGTTTCATGGACTATGCTGATGATGAAATTTGGGTATCATAGTAGGAGGTACAACAAGGGATGCCATTTTCACCAACAATGAGGATGACATAAAAATTAAGTGTGAGGTTGATTAAATCTAACCTCAGTGGGCTTAATGGTAAAAATGATATTTGGGTGGAAGCATGAGAAAAGTTTTTGGATGATGATTCATTTGTAAGGTCTTAAGCTTTTATGGAGTTTGCATACAGGGCTAAGAGAGATGAATATGTCAACAACCTTGCCATAGAAAGAAGTCTGCATCCAAAATTTCTTGATTCTACCATCCAAACAAAGGTTTTGAATGAAATAAGGGCTAAGTTCCAAAAGATGACTGCAAAGGAGGGTAAAGAGTTGGTGAGAAATAGTGGTATTTTATTACTTCCAAAGTGGGATTTGACTTATGCCATAGCCTTTGATACAATCAAGATATGTGAGAGACCTCTCTAGAATTCAGAAGAAGAGGTTGCAATTACATTTCAAGGGTATGCCTTCAGTGAACAATGGGATGCATTAGCTATTTGGTCTCTAGCCCCAAGTACAAGGAAGCCTGGCATTGTTGAGCCTACACCTAACTATAGTGGAGGCTTAAAAATAAAGAGAATGACAGAAACATCAGATATAGAGGCAACAAATATGTCAGTACATGTTGCATAATTTACAAAGGCCATTGTAGAATCTATAACTACAGAGAAGGAGAAGCTAAGGACAAAACACAATAATATGTTAGTTCAGTATGGAAAGCTTGAACAACACAATATGCAGTTACAAACAAAGGTAGCATTATTGGAGGAGAAGTTGCAAAGTTTACAATCAGGAAAGCATAAGCAGACTGATGTTGACTCCCATATCACTTCATAAGAAGCTACACCCCCTGAATTTACAACTGAAGTAAGCTCCTCATGGGAAATTATGCCATACAACATGGGAAGTTTTCCCATTTTAGTAATAGAGCCTAGTACATCAAAAATTCCATAGGTTGAGGAAGATATCAACAAAGAGGAGTTGCTCAAGCAGCTAAATGAGTATAAAGAAAAATGTGACAATCATGATAAGGAGTTTTTTAACAACAATATGGAGATGGTCACTATAGTCTTGGAGCATCTAAAGTAGAGGGGAAAATAATGGATTGAATAGCATTCATAATAACTATTCATCCATGGTGGCTGCTATGAACAATTTTGACAATGATAGGGAAAGAGATATTCCAATTATGGAAACATGGATCCCTAGGATGAAGGAACTACAATTGATGTCAATTGGAGCTAAGTAGGATGCTAACCCCCATGAAAAGTTATGCCCACTCATAATCGTGTAGGTAAAATTGAGGGGTATGGGGGAAACATTGAACCTTTGGAAGTCAAAATAAGGGAATTGGTAAATTCCTTTCATAAATCACATCATGGTCTCCTCCCACCCATTCTAAGGTATGATGGTAGTATAAAAACCATGCAGGAGTGGAGATGAAACTAATAAAACCATTTTAGAGCAGGTTGTTTCAATTTGTCAAAAACATGATATGGGCACACTAAAAAGAAATATGGATATGTTGGCTCATGCAGAGATTGTCTTGTTAGAATTTGATAGGGAATCCAATCAAATTGTTACCAAGTATTCACCTTATAGAGAAAAGGTAGATGAGGTTATGAATTTCGATTGGCCTAGTACTAAAGAGGAATTCCTAGCATGGAGAGATAGATACTTGGAAGGGTTGGGGGATTGATATGAGATTGCAGGGTGGTGATTTGAAATTTTGATTTTGAATTCTCCAATCATGATGAGTGACAGATAGGTGAAAATACACTACATAGCTTCAATTTAGTATATATTAGGCTTTTGCTAAAGTATAAAAATATAGTGCATTCTCTTCAAATTGAATTGGTGACTAGTCTATAGACTTGGACATTTTCTTTGTCCTTTCCTTTCCATTTCTTTCATGCTTTCTATCTTTTCACTTTGTGTGCGTGGGAACAATTTTTGAGGAAACCATTTGAAGATTCCTTTTAAAAGGTGGGACCGGATCTCCAATGAAAAATGAAGACTACTCTTATTTCACACATGTTTCCCACCACCTGGGAGTGTAGAGTAACTGAAAAATGGAATATATGTTGTAGCGGTCCAATAGGGTAATGACATGTGTACTTTCTAGCCTAAGGCTTGTTTTGCTCCTTTATTTCTATAAGAAGGAATTCAGGGCTAGAAAGTAGGGGTTCATTGAATTGCAATTAGCACAGTGAATTGTAAGAAGAATATCAAGCATGTTTTGAGTATTTCTTTTAAGTTCCGAGTCTGTTTTTATGTATGTAATTTTGATAACAAGATAGCAAATACAATAAAAAATGATATCAATTTCATGGTTGTTGTCTCTCCTTTGTACTTATTTTATGAGTTATGAATGAAAATAATCAAGGATTATTTTGTTCGTCTCTATTATTTCCCAATGGATGTTTAATTTCATTCCTGCTTATTAGTTCAATGAATTAATATAAATACTTGTATGAGGTTGTTAACTCATACTAATTAGGTGCTTGGATATCTGTAAGCAGTGATGGTCGTGAATGTAATGTAGGAGTGTTGTAATGCAATAATTCTTGAGATTATATGTTGCTATTGTTGAGTTGTTATCTGGTTGCATAGGTTGAGATTGACTCCATGTTTAGGATAAGGCACTGGTTCAAGCAAACTTTTCATAATTCAGTTTTCTAGGTCGATTCATTAGCAAATCACTCTTTATTAATTTTTTTTGAATGAATACCAATGTAGTTATTTTGTGACGAGTTTCATTATTCTCATGCTCCAAGTGTAGGGTATTAATAAAAGAGCTTCCAACCTTTTTGATATACTATGTTGTTGAGTAGTTATATGAGAATCATCTATTGTTTACAACGTATTTAAATAGAAGTCATATAAATCCTTGAGTATACATTATGGGATCACCCTCCAGGTTTTCACAAAGCCCAAAGTGCAGGAGTGAAATTTTTGCAGCTTTTACTTGTTCATTGGCCAATCCCTTTAGATTGCTAATTATTGGAAATGGAAAAGTCCATAGGTAATTCTAAAGATCAACTTGGTTCTTAAAAAATAACCAACATGATCTCCAAAACCTTCTCCAATTTTTGATTGACACACTCCAAACCTCCTTCAAGGGAAGCAATCATTTGATGTTGAAACCAACATATTTTAATTGGGGCTAAAATACGCTAGACAGAGGCACTAGGACCCTAGTATTGGCCTATTTTGGGGCCATAAGACTCAGTAAATGAATATTATCTATATACTCCCAATTCAAATTCAAATTTCCTTAAATACTATCATTAAATAGGTAGATTAAAAGCACAACTTGGTCCAAGCACATAAAGGGGAGCTAAATCTAGTGTGAAATTATCAAGCATGACAAATTACAATGCTACAATTCCTAAGGAAATTAATAATTATTTGGAGATATCCCTCAATGATAATCTTCTTTATCCCTAGGTGTATGCAAGATTGAATCCCAAGAGTAGTGCTTGACCTTTGGCCTCATTGTTGGTCCCAATGACTATTTTTTTGCCCACCGAACCCACCATCTTGTTGTTATGGTTTCTAATTATATATCCCAACCCTAAAATTTAGGGTTACCTTTGACTACACCATCAAATTTTAGTCTTTTCCACCCCTCATCATGAGGAACCCATCTTGCATTTGTTCAATTTATTTATTAAAATTATTTCATTAAAATTATTCTATATTAAAAATATTATCTTATAAATTCATGACATTACACTCCACCTTTTATAAAATAAAATAAATAACTATAAAATAACTTTTCATAAAATGTGGTTGAGGAAGCTCTCTCGGTTTCTGCTAGTAGCTCCTCCCATGTTTCTAAAAGCCTTAAAAGGGGTCCTGCCAGCATTAAAATCAAGGAGGTCAAGTCTCGCGCCTCCAACATTGTGGAAGGTAAGGCTCCCATGGAGGAAGCCTATAGTAAACAGGATGTTGTCTAGGAGGAGGTTGACAATCTGAAAAATAGAGTCGAGAGTTTGGAGAAAAGACTGCAAGATGTTACTCGTTTTCCTTTGAAGATTATGCACAGGTCGGCCACTACGTTATGTCTATTGTAGGTGGACGAGTCTGCGGACGAGGTGGAGGAAGAAGCTAGTGGCAAGGAATTGCTTAAATTCCTCACTGAAGATTGGGCTACCATAACTTTAGTTAAGCCATGTAGTGGGAAAAAAGATTAGTCTTTGGTGGGTTTAGTTTTTTTGATTGGGGATGGTTGAATCAGCCTTCGTTTATGTTTTGTTTTATTAAAGACATTGTTATTATGTTTATTTTTCTCTATGATTGGTATGATCCTTGGTGGTCTATGACTAAGATTGTTTTAAATCATGCTATCATGATTGACATTACTAGTAGCTTTAGTTCAGTTAGTTATTTGGGATGTTTTTGATATGATCTGCTTAGGGTAATGGTTTGGTTTTTAGACCTGTTGTTACTGTGTTGTTAGTGTTGGTCTGTTGTGGATGGCCATTGATGCCTTGTATTAATGGGACAACACCCGTGTTTTGCTACTTTTTATATCAAAAACATACAATAACTCATTTAGTGCAATAACTTATAGAATAAAAATTAAAGTAGAATATTTCTTATAATTTATTGTATTACAATGGAAAATTAAAATATCTTAAACAAAAATTCAAATAAATAATTATTTTTAAAAGTATGAATTAATATTTTATTTACAAAGTATATCATTTATTATATTTTTATTTATTCAAGTACACAATTATTAAGCATATTACTAATAATAGTAAAAGTGCCTCTTCAAAGTAAATAAATAGAGAAGAATATAAATAAACAAAAATAATTCTCAAATAAAATTAATATACTTATTTTTAGAAAAATCTTATGTCTATAATTTTAGAAGTTTTTTTAAAGATAAATATGTCAATATATATTTTAATTTTTTGATAGCTTTATATTTAAAAATAAATCTAAAATTTAAAGAAATATCTATAAATCAACTTTTTAACTATGATTTTTACATACAAATAACACATGATTTTTTTGGATATTATTATGAACTACCTCTCTATTCATTACTTAAAATTTTAATATTCTAAATAATTAATAAACTTTTACCACATCTAATTATTTTCAAATACACTTTAACTTGAACATATCAATTTATCAATTCTACTTCGGTATCCAATTTTGACATGTACTTATTTTCCTCCACACATTCTACTTTTGATTACATACTCTCAAATTATATCCAATTCGAAAAAAGTTGTGATGTATTGAATAATGACTGCACTAGAAAAACAACCGTTTAATGATTGTGATGTGTTTAAAATAAATCCTGCCAAATCTTTGAATGATAGTAGTCCCTCTAACGTGTCTCTCCTAACAGTGACTTGGATATTATCTTGCTCGTTGCTATGCCTTTCAATATACAAGATTTCTTTCAATAAACGAATGTCACCTAACAAGGACTCCCACGTGTCTCTCCTATAGTCTGGAACACTGACTTTGATATCCTTATAATTTTTACTACTTTGATATTAGGCCTATACTGTCCACATATTCATAACTTATCCTTTAAATCCTCTGCAACAAACACGTGTAAGACATGAACAAATGTCACGGTCACCTTTCAGTAAAGAAGCTTCCTTATGCACCTCCCCACATTTAATGTCTTTTTGGGAATTCCTAAGGCTAGTTATAAATTAGCTAGTTTAAGTTTTGCATTGTTTTGTTTATGGATGGCCACAACATTCCTAATTATCTGAAGTGTTTTTGCAATCTCATGATTGAGGTGTTTTTGGAAGGTTAAAATTTGACAGTTTCATCCCATCGATCTTTCAAAAATTTATTTTTGTACTCATTGTTTATTAATAACAACACATGAGTATGTCATTGATAACTTTCATCTCATTAAAGTATGTGGTCCACAAAATGAATGTGACCCTCCTAGTGGTGTAACAATTGCCATTTAACTAGCTTTGCTATATTGTTTTTATCTTGTTTTTTTGATATGACCTCTTTTAGACTTTTAGGGTTTTCTTTCTACAACATATTTTTTTTTTTTAGTGAACAATGTATCTTTTTTCTTTTTATTTTTATAAAAATTAATATAGTGATTATTTCTTTAAGAAAAAAATTCTAATCTAACATAATAATAAGTAATGTGATATTTTAGTGGCGAGTCTTTGCCAACTAACAAATAGTTCATATTAGCCAATTTGATTGTAGTAAATAGAATGGCAATTGTTAGTGGCCCCAATCAACTAGATTCTCTAATTTATCAATCAAGTGGATGTTAAATTGTTAATAATTTATTTATGATGTGTTTATAGTAATATTTTTTTGACCATAAACTAAAAAGATGGTCAAGGATAAGCTTGAGGGGATTCAAAAGATTATGGCCTCAGGCCATTCTCTGCAACCTTTACATGTCGAGGAGGAAAATTGGAGAAAAAAGTGGAAGGATATGTTAAGTAAAGAAGAAATATACTAGAAGCAAAGATCTAGGGTCCAATGGCTAAAGGAGGGCAATAGGAACTCTTCTTTTTTTCATAGGACAACCAACAAACATAAGAAGAGGAATACCACTAAGTGTTTGTTGAATGATGATAATCAGGAATTCAAGGAGGCGGACAAAATTGGGGAGGTTGTTGAATAGTATTTTAGACAGATCTACTCAGATGTTGGCAACTCCCCTTCTGTTGAGCTTCAGGTGAGGCTTCTGGGGCACCTCCTGCAGGGTATTAGTGAGCATGAAAATCTTCAACTTTGTGCCCCAGTGACTGAGGAGGAGGTACAGACTGTTGTTTTTGCTATAGGAGCCTATAAAGCTCTGGGACCTGATGGCTTCCCCCCAACTTTCTTTCAAGAGTATTGGGACATTGTCAGCTACGATGTTACCATGGCTGTTAAAGATTTCTTCAGGACTGATAAATTGTTAAAGAAATTGAACAATACTTTTATTGTGCTAGTCCCCAAAGTGCAAGATCCAAAGCACATGACTGACTTCAGACCTATATAAGTCTATGCAATTCTGTGTACAAGATTTTTTCCAAAGTCCTTGTCAACCGATTGAAGCCTTTATTAGACAAAATCATCAGTAGATGTCAGAATGGTTTTGTGCCAGGAAGACAAATCCTGGATGTTGCTATTATGACCCATGAAATAATTCATTCTATGGAGAAAAGAAAGAACCAAGGTATGGCTTTCAAACTTGACATTTCTAAAGCCTATGATAGGGTTAGATAGAAGTTTTTGTATTTAGTCCTTGCTAAGTTTGGTTTTAATGATAGAGTGATTGGAATCATTAGAGAGTGTGTGGAATCTGTCCAATTTTCAGTGCTGGTCAATGGGATTCCTTGGGGGTTCTTTAAGGTGGGAAAAGGACTTAAACAAGGAGACCCCCTTTCTCCCTACCTATTCATTATGGTGGCTAAGGTTCTAGGTAGGCACTTTCTATCCCTGCTCAACTCAGGGAAGATTCAAGGAATTAGAGCTGCCTCCACCCTCCCCCCCTATGTTCTCCAACAGTTTGTTGATGATACATTTCTTTTTGGAAAGTCCTCAGTGATTGAAGCTAGAGAATGGAAGTGCCTCCTTCAAGATTATGTTAGTGCCTCTGGTCAATGCATAATTTATAACAAAAGTAGTGTCTATTTCTTCAACACTAAGGTTGATCTCCAAGCTAAGATCTTATCCATCCTGGGTTGTCTTAGTGCTTCTCTTCCTAGAACCTACCTGGGTCTGCCGCTAACTTTTAAGGAGGTGTCACACAACTTTTGGAATAGTATTTTGGAGAGATTGCAAAAGAAGCTTGTTGGTTGGAAGGGTCAACTTCTTAGTAATGCTAGTAAACTCCAACTTCTTAAGGCCTCCCTTCAAGGAGTTCTGGTCTACTTCCTCTCTCTCTTTAGGATTTCAGGCTCCATGGCCGAAAAGATGGAAAGAATTCAAAGATCCTTTCTCTAGATGAGAGTGGAGGAGAAGAAAAGGCTTGCCCTAGTGAATTGGGACACTGTCTATCATCCCAAGTGTCAAGGGGGCCTGAGGATTAGGAAGATCACTAATCTGAATAAAGCTCTTATTGCCAAGATTGGCTGGAATTTGGTGCAGGAGAAGGCTGAATGGTGCAGAATAATGAAGGCTGAATATCTTAATCAGGGACATTTTTTTAGAGCCCTGGACCTGGTTGGTCTCCCTTTTGGCTCTAAAATTTGGAACAACATTCTTAAGTGCAGATCCCTTTTGAAGGAAGGGGTCAGATGGAAAATTGGAAATGGGAGATCAATTAGATTTTGGGAGCACTGCTGGATTGGGGGCAGACCCCTTGCTGATAGTCATTTTAATATACTGAGGGAGCACACTAAATATATTATTGGTACTTACATTGCTGATTATACTTCACCCAGAGCTAAATGGAAAATTCTGAATTTGATTTTCTTACATTGGCTGGACCTTCTTCCTAAGGTCGTGGAGTTCTGGGAGCTTCTAAATATGGTTAGAATTCCTTTATTTCCCAAGGAGGACAAGATATTCTAGATAAAGAGCCATTCAGGGGAGTTCACTGTTAAGTCTACTTACCAACTAATTCTTAAGTTTGATGGTGATGAGCATTGTTCTAAAAGGTGTGGATTCATCAGCTCATTCCTAAAATAAATTTCTTTTGGTGGACTTCCATTCATGGTAAAATTTTAACTATTGATAACATTGTTAAGGGGGGCTTTCAATTCCCTAATTGGTGTATTCTTTGCAGAAGGGAAGAAGAAACTATTTCTCATCTTTTTATTCACTGCCAATTTGCTTCCCAGGTCTGGTAGAATGTTTTACAAAGGTTGAAAATCTCTTGGGTCTTTGATAGAGATATTCACCAATTTATCTTAAATTGGAAATGCCCCTCCAAACATCCATTAATCTGACTGCTTTGGTAGCTTATTCCACCTCACATTTGTTGGTGTCTATGGAAAGAAAGGAATAACAGGATTTTCGGAGAGATGAACAATGTAGATGGTTTGCTAATAATCCTTAATAAGCTCCTCTTGGATAACATTTCAACTTGTAAATGGAAGACGCCTAGTAATCCCCCGACTGCTTGGGATAGAAGCATAACTACTATTTGGAAATTTCCTAGTGAGTTCCAAAGATTTGATAATTTCAAAATGATGATTAGGAAGAATACTAAATGGAGAACCCCTAAGCCACCTTGGGTTAAGCTAAATTTTGATGGGGCGGCTAGGGGAGGTATGGTAGCTGGAGGTGGTATTATCAGGGATCATGTCAGTGGCCTAGTGGTTGCCTATGCTAGGAAACTGAAAGATCACCCTAGCAATCAGGCTGAAGGTATGGCCCTTTTATGGGGTCTTAGAATTGCATTGTCACTTGGCGTCAAGACCATGGAAATTGAAGGTGACTCGATTCTAATAGTGGAAGCCATTAAAGGAAAGATGATTGTGGGTTGGTCTTTAAAAGGTATTATGGAGGACATTTACTCCCTCCTAATTGGTCTCCAGGACTTTACTATCCAACATGTCTATAGGGAGGGGAATGCCACTGCTGATAGCTTGGCGGCGGTGGGCCTTGATATTGAAGGGCTACGGTGTTGGTGAAAAGTGGATTTTTTGCCTCCCTTGGCTCTGGCTTGTTTAAGGGAAGATCTAAAAAATTTAAATGGTGAGCCCTAGATGGTGTTTTCTAATTTTAGCCGGGCTCCTACTAACTTTGGTTAGTATTTCTGGCGGGAGCATGGTTTTGAATAATTGGTTGTTATGTGAGGTGATGGATATCATGTGATTATCCTTTGGCATGTATAATCACTTTTGGGATGATGGTAAGGCGAGTCTTTCTATCCCTAGTGACTAGTGGTGTCATCATTTTTTCAACCCCCTAAATTGTCGTGCTGAGCCTCATAAGTTAGCGGATTCTATTAGATTTTTTGAGCTGGCCAAGTATTACGCCGATATCATGCCCTTACATACTTGGGGAGATTCACACAAGGGAACTGCTACCTTTCCGTGGGATGTGAGCTGTGGCATTTATTGCGTTCTTTTTTGACTTTTCTTCTCACTTCTCACCGGCCCTTTCTCTGTCAATGTTTCTAGAATTGGTTGCCATCACTTTTGCCCTAGTTATCTCTTGAATGTTTCAGTGGTTTGCAACTTTTGTGTGGGCTCCATGGGTGGGGAAAGAGTGCGTGTGGAGCCAGAAAAATGTGACAAGTGGAAAGCGGATGCCACTGTTTAGCACATTTGCAAGGAGGGCAACATTGCCCAATATATGGAGAACATGACTAGGCACGATGAGGGCCTATCAATTAAGTTTGTCACCTCTTGGAATGATGGTAGGGTTACCATCGGTGACATTTCTTTTGAAGTCTCTAAGGAGTTTATCGCTAGAGCCATGTGACTTCTGAATAGTGGTCATACCTGGAAGAAAACCACGAAAGTGCCAGACTAAATTAGTCTTAACTAGTTCTTCTAGGGTGAGGAGAAATTCGTCAAGCTGTGGGGTGGCTATGACTGAGAGGCACTTCCATAATCGTGGGACAAAATTTGTATGGTGATCATGAAGTACTTCACGTTGGAAGGAAGGTATGGGGTTTATTACTATTACCATTTTAACTTCCTCAACCACCTTAGGAATAACCAGTATATTTCCATTCTCTAGAAACATCGACAGAGAAAGGGCCGGTGAGAAGTGAGAAGAAAAGTCAAAAAATAAGGTGATAAATGCCACAGCTCACATCCCACGCAAAGGTAGCAGCTCCCTTGTGTGAATCTCCCCAAACACGTAAGGGCATGATATCGGCGTAATACTTGGCCAGCTCAAAAAATTTAATAGAATTTGCTAACTTATGAGGCTCAGCACGACAATTTAGGGGGTTGAAAAAATGATGACACCACTAGTCACTAGGGATAGAAAGACTCGCCTTACCATCATCCCAAAGACCGAAGGCCAAAGCTTCTAAGAAAACAAAATTCTGCCTCCACCAAATTGATTCCGGTATCGAAATCAATGAAGAAGCTAATGCCTCCCACAGATCCAATAGATTGGTCTTTAAGTAGGATAAAGTGGGAAGTCTCAAGGAGGCTTCGGATTTAGAAAATGGTAATGGGAGTGACAGCAAAGATCTCGATGAACAGGTGGCGGGAGAGGAGGACCAGCCTGTCTTGATGAGTAGTGCCTGCCACGTGTCTTGAAAGTTTGAAGAAGGGATTTGCCATTAAACCTCGGGCCTCTAATAAAATTGAGGGAAATGCCCCCTTGAAGGAATATTATAATAAAAAGGAACAGGTGGGGGATGAAATGGACAAGCTGAAAGGGAGAATCGAGAGATTGGAAAAAAAGGTTTAGGATGTGTCACACTTTGCCCTGAAGGCCATACACAGGTTGGCTACAAGTCTTTATCTGCTGTAGAAGGACAAGTCTGTGAATGATGGTGAGGAGGATGCTAGATTTAAGGAACTACTTAATTTCCTCGCGGCGGATTGGGTGACTGCTATTAAGGAGAAACCATACATGGAAGAAAAGAATTAGACTTTTGGTTCTTTAAGTTTTTTGATAGTTTATCTATGACTGTTAGTATGTATATGTTATTTTATGGTCGGTTTGACCCCTGGGGGTCTAAGGACTTGACTGCTCAGTATCATGCTTGCATGATGGACTCTTTTTTATTTAGTCTTTAGTGTTGTTTTGGAAGTTTTTGATATGATTTGCTGGGGGTGATGGCTTGGTTTACTCTGATGTCACTGTGATGTTAATGTGTTTTCTCTAGATGGCCTTGGTTGCCTTGTTGTGATGGGACAACACCCTTGTTTTTGTTGCTTTTTATATCAAAAACATTATAATTTCACCAATTATCAAGAACAATTTCAAGTCAATACCATTATAACATCATCCTAACCAACAAATTTGAATTAATATAAAAATATATAAAACTTTGAAATATTATTTTACATATTTTATCCCACTCTCAATTTTGATTTAATCAATTATTGAACCCTTACATCCTTGGAGAATTTTATTTTAAGAATTTTTCCATTGGTTTCTTCTATGCCTAGTACCTACTTGATACGTTAAATTCTATTTGTAGTGAACCATCGATAAATCTAACTCTAAGTAGTAGCAAAAGTAAGTGAAAGGAAAGTAAGAATTTCTTAATTATTTATAATATATATGATTTCTTATGTTTATATAAAATATTTTAGATCATTTTGTAGATGGTATTGAGTAATGAGACACCTGGACCATCATTATTTTATTTAGAGAGTCATTTTATTGATTTTAAGTATTTAAAATTATTGTTTTATGATACATATGATACTATATCTATTAGGGTGAAAATTGAAAGTTATGTCACAAATTTATAAAGTAAACAACAAACAATAATCTGAATTTCTTACTTGAATCACTAGGAAGTCACATATATATTTTGAATTTTTAAATAATGTAAATGAATGTAATGTAGATTCTTAGATGAATAACTAGGAAGTCACATATATATTTTGAATTTTAAAAATTATGTAAATGAATGTAATGCAGATTTTTTCTTATATTTTACGTGTTTTTATTGCTTGAAAAAATTAAAAAAATTGTTGTAATGTGTTTTCTATAACTTGATTCTATAATTTAGTTGTTGATAAAATGTTGTAAAATAAGGTAAAATTAGATGTCACCTTTATATAGTAAATTTAATTTGTATTCCTTAAATTCATTTATTTATGCATATCATGAAAATTGTGTTCATCAATTACCTTTTTTTCTATTTTGATAAACATATCTTTTGAATAAATTTTAATTTTTTTATGTATTAAGAAAAAATATTTTTAATGAAAGTTAATTTTTGTATTAATTACTTATTTAATATAAAAATCATCTTCAAATGGAATTTCTTCTATATTGCATCATCTTTTTTCAAATTCATTTAATAAAGTTAGTATTTTTTCCTAAAAATATAATCAACCTTATATTTAGTTATCAATGATCTAATTTTAGTAACAATAACAAATTTATATATTTGAAAACTACACTTACATATTGTAGTGTAGAAAATTGTATGCTCTTAGAGATGGTACAATTCACTCTTAATTTGGACCTATTTTAGTACACCCTTGCATTTGTGATCCTTTAAATCATCATTAATAGGCCCCTAAGGCCCTTTATTTTGGATATCAAGGCCTATTTCAACTAAAATCCCAACAAAATCAACAAAAAACATTAAATTTTCTAACAACCCAACATTGACCCACCTCGAAAAACTAGGGTGTGACTCATACACCACCTTGGGTGTATGAGTCCCCCTAGGTGGGACCTATACACCACAAGTGGCATATGAGTCCCATGTGGCCCCTTTTTAGGGTTTGAGTGGGATATCAAGGTTTTTAATTCAAATTTTTAGTTGATGTCAGTATTTGGGATCTAATAAATAGAAAATTAGATGAAGTGCCTATATAAACAAGGCTTCAAATCATTATTTTCATCCAAAGACAGAAATTCAAGATCTATGCAATTACAAGCATTCAATAATTCTTTCACAAGAGCATTCAAGAGCAAGTAGCAAGCAAAGTTGAAGTCTTGGAGCAACATAATAGTGTTTTTGTAGGTCTTCAAGCTCACTTTCATTCAAGATCTATCATAATAAAGGAGTGATGATGGTTTTCTCTAGTGAATCATGATGGATTCTAGGTTGGGGAGATGTAGCTAGCCATCAATCCAAGCCTAATGACTTGTTTCCTAAGTGATTTCATCCTCCATTATCATTCTACTTTTAGCTGAAAGGAAGGTACATGCATTATCATGACTTACATGAGGGTGATTAGAGATCTCCCAAAGTAAGTCACCATCTTCAAGATTCATTCATGCATCTCATTCTAGCACATTAGAATAGGGTTGCATTACATTTTAGATTTCCTAATCTTAGATGCACTAAGGTTACAATTTATATTTACCTTTACTTTTCCGGTATCATTATTCTCTCAGTGTTAAATCAAGTGCCTGGGTGCAGTTGATGAGCATTCAAATTAATTTTTGTCGTTTTGGGCCTCATTCCAAGCACATTTAGGTTTCCATGTGCACCTCTATAATTTCTCAATTTACTAATTTTCTTTGCACTCATTTCTAGGTCATTTATTTAAGTTTTGCATATCATTAGGTTTTATCATTAGCTCTTGCATGTTACTAGTCTTTATAAGCTTAGCTTGGTATTGAACCCCCTTTTAATCTTTCATCATACACTAGGACAACCTTTAATAGATCTCCTTAACTCATTCTATCCTTGGATTGAGATCTCTAGGGTTTCCTTGAATGAAGAGTGCAAAAAGCTTGTTGTTTTATGTCCTAAACCTAAGAGCGACAATTTTCAACCTTTCATTTTGGTGAACCTACCCTTTAAAACATTTAATTTTCTGATTTGGAGTGCATCATAGTCCTAGATCTAGCTTACATTAACTTTGCATTAGGTGTTGCATTAGTTAATTTGCATCTAGTGTTTCTAAATTTTGCATTAGTGAAAGTGCATATAGGTTGCATTTTTGCATCTTGCATCATTGAATTTCATCTAAAAATTGTAATTGCACTTAATATTGACATCATACAAAACAAAAAAAATAACTTTCACTCAGAATTTTATGAAATTTGTGCAAAAACCCTAATCTGGGACTCATACTCCCCTTTGGGTGATTTAGTCCCAGTACAAGTGGGTTTTCCTTATTTTTGGGTATTTTGTGGTGACTGTTATTCACTATTTGAACCTCTAAAATCCTTGATTGGGACTCGTACACCCCTTTGGATGATTTAGTCATGTTTCAGATTCTAAACTACATTTTTTAGCATTAAATTCTATACTTTTGTGTTTCACTTGGTTGTTATTACATTTTTGTTCCAATTAGAAAAATTCCTATTTCATGCATTTCATTAGACCTAGTTTAATTTAGAATCATTTCAACTGTGGATAAAATTACATTGTTGTACTTTTCATTCCTAGAATTAGATCATAGTTCAATTAGATTAGATTATATTTGGCATTCATTAGAAAAAAAAACCAAAAACACCTATAGAACTAATGAACCACTTGGAAAAAGTATAGTTATTTTAGTATGTCAAATCTCTTTTCCAAGTTAACCTAACCCTCAAGCCTTTTAGTAGTGATGAATTTGACATGTTAGATGAATCCCTTGAGGATTTCATCTCGCAAGGTTCATCCACTAAGGCTTGTTACACCAAACTAAAACAAAGAGAAATTATTGTGATTCAACCTCAACTCATCCTATGCCCACCTTCAAACAAAGCTTAAAACAAACCCATTTTCACCCTTGAACCACCTAAGAATAATGTTTCACAACAATCAAGTTATAATAAATACCATTGCTCATACAAATAGTACTCGAAACAATCCACAACCAAGGCAAACAACTCCAACATCCTTACCTTTTCCTAATCCCATCTTGACTAGTGCACCTTGATTTCCTTCACATAGTGGGAAGGAGTATGATCTTGTTGAAATACTTAAGAATATTCCTACAAAGATATCCCTATGGGACTTAATTCAAAATTCACATTTATATTATACTATGCTTCAAATAGACTTGCAATAAGTTGTGATTCCCTCTAATACAAATGCAAGTGATGTAGTAGCTCTAATTCAAGGGTTGAATGCAACTAACGTAGATATTAATTTTCATCAACACGAGCTACCTCCCTTGGAGATGAGAAATAAAAATGATGCCTTCATTATAATAGCTAGATTCAATAGGACATTAATAAAAAGAACTCTTGTTGATAATGGCTCAGCTCTTAATGTGTCTCTAGTGTGAACCTTTTAGATAGACTTGGTGTGGATAAATCACAGATTCACCTAAATCCTTATCGATTCAAGGATTTGACAATGTAGGAAAGCAACTACATGGTGTGCATACTTTTGATTACTTTTCCTATTACAGTTGGAAAGGCTACTTTACAAACTCCTATTCATGTTATGCCTCATGATCTTTCATACAATATTCTTTTAGGAAGACTTTGGATTCATGATATGCATGTGGTGCCTTCAACTCTTCATCCTATCATGAAGTATGTCTATAACAATAAAGTATACCAAGTTGAAATAAACCCCAACCCTGAAAGTTTCTTACAAGTTGAAAAGAGAAAGACAAATATTATGAATTTATATTAATTCCAACCTCGAATATAGAACCTATAGAAGAAAGGAAACATGAGATGGAAAAAGTGTCGAAGTTATTGGATGATGATTGGGGTTCCTTAGAGTTCACACCAACATTGATGGGAGAATACAAAATTACAACAACAAAAACTAAAAAACAAAAGCAACCAATGGTAATTTCAACACAAAACTTAGAATAAAATTCACAAGCATCTACCTCATCTACTCTAGAAGAAGACACAAGCTATACAACAAACTTTGATGAGATAGATTACCACCAACTACCAAACCTGAAAGAAATGGAGAAACTTTATGGAAAAGATTATGAGCTTATGAAACAACTTGGCTATAGTGGAAAAGGATGTGGAAGGAAAGAACAAGGCATTCATGTTCCTATAGAGCCTAACACAAGAAGCAAAAAGTGGTTTGGGATATTCTCCTTCTAAGATAACACAAGAAGCTAAATGACCCTCATTAAACATAAACACCATCATGTGTAACCCTAAAACAATTCTCACCTTGAAACATCTTGAATCGATTGATACAACTTGTGAGGAATCATTGGAATATTTTGAAGATAATGAAGCTTTAAAATAAATGTTAAGAGTCTATGATAAACCATTCACTCCCCCTAAAAATAAATGGGTTACATGTGCTATGATTAGTACTAAGCAAGAAGATGAAGAAAAGGAAAGTAAGGAGATCAATAAAGACAATGAAGAATGCAACCTTGAATTTCTGAAACAAAGTGCACTTCCTTTTGAAGATACAATCGATATACTAATGGATATTAATAATGAAGAAAAAGTGATTAAGATAGGAAAGTGCCTTGAAAAAGATGAACAAGAAGACCATGCAACTCTACTTCATAAATTTTCCAAAATTTTTGTTTGGACTTATTCAAATATATCAAGAATTGATGCTAAAATAGAAACGCACAATATAGTCCTTGTGGAAAATGCTAAAACGGTTAGACAAAAGATACAAATAATGAATCCTAAGATATCCTTATTGGTTGAAGGCCGAGATTGAGAAATTTCTTAAAGCTGGTTTTATACAACCTATAGATTATTACCCTTGGATCTCAAACATTGTTGTAGTCGTGAAACCTGATAATCATATTAGGATGTGTACAAACTTTCATGATTTAAATAAAGCATCTTTAAAAGATGATTTTCCCCTTCCTAATATTGACATGATAGTCGACTCAATGGAAGGACATGCTTTGTTGTCATTCATGGATGGATTTTTTGGATATAATCAAATCTGCATTAACCCTCAAGATCAATGCAAAATACCCTTTACTACACCTTGGGGAACATTTTGTTGGGTAGTCATGCCCTTTGGCTTAAAGAACGCAAGTGCAACATATCAACGTGCCATGACACTGATATTTCATGATTACATACATAAGATTTTGGAATATTATGTTGATGATATTCTAGCCAAATTTTTTACTCAATAAGAAAATGTGAATATCCTTCAAAAAATCTTTGAGCGAATGCAAAAATATAACATAAGATTAAATCTAAAAAAGTGTGTCCTTGGTGTAGATAGTGGAAAACTTTTGGGTTTTACTGTATCTCATAGAGGCATTGAGGTGGACACGAAGAAAATTGATGTTATATTTAACATGCCACCTCCTTGAAGCATTTCTCAATTAGGCACTTTACAAGGAAGAATTTAGGCCATTCGTCATTTTGTAGCATCCCTAGTGGACCAGACATAACCTTTTATGCATCTCGTTAAGAAAGAGGTTCAATTTAATTGGATCAA